>WEKY01058978.1:0-132452 GCA_013390045.1 Picathartes gymnocephalus | reverse complement strand
CCCAGTCTTACCTATGTGCTGCACAGACACTGAAATGTATTGAAATGGTGTTCTGTGCTTTACACAGGCTATTTCCAAAGAGGACTTGAAATTTGCTCCTGGAAAGCTGGGTGCATAAAACCGAGGAAATGCAACACCAATCCCTAAAACTTCTAAGTGCCTTTTTTGAATTTAGCTTCACGGTACTTTTTCAAGGTCTGGGAGACAGCCATGGATACAATCAGATTCCCAAGTCAGTGTGTGTCAGTTAGGTGTATAATCACAAACATATCACAGATGACAAAATAAACACAGATTCAACTCAAGGAGCTGTCTAAATATTACACTGTAATGAATTCGTTGTCAGGAAATCATGCTGAAATGCATCACTTAAGATCCTATATAGCAAATTCAAGTAATTTCTGGTGACCCAAGTAGTGTCAGGCACACATTTCTCATATCAAATATGGAACTTCATATTTATTTCAAGCCACTAAAAAAAATTTGCCCCCAAAATGTCCAGAAATATACAGAAGACTTCTAACAAATGATGTTGAAATTAAATTGAATGACTAAACTGTGAGGACTTGGTTCTCCCTCACTAGTGAAAAACATCTGGTCCTTTTCCAGATGAAACCAGACAGAGATAAAGGGAGGAAAAGGTGCATGTCCTGTTGCCCTGGCTGTCTGTGCACTGTTAAAGTGAAAACATGACTGCATTAGGACTAAACTCATCTCAGTCAGTTTCCCCTTGCACCAAAAAGATTGCCTGCTAGACCTGATAAGTGTCCTCTTGTATCACTTTTTTTTGGTCTCCATGCAGACATTTGATGAAGTTGGTGAATGATGTCATTTCTGGTCAATTGTTCTGAAAAGATGAAAGCGTTTGCCTTGAGGAAATCATGTTCTATATTACACAGAGCCCAGTTACTTTTCTCCCATTGTGCTTTACAACTTGCAAGAGCTGTCTTTACAGATAATAAGATTTTCATTCTGCGGGCTCTTTAAGATACAGTATCTTCTGTCAGTATTGGCATTTGAGAGTTTTAATACTGTCAAGAGTTGTAAAGGAGCAGCTTAAGAAGAGATGGAGAATGTTACACATTTCCGTGTTCAACTTTGAAAATTATTTTTGCAATGAGAAGCCAGCTATACAATATGTCACTAAGAAACTGACTAAACAAGACATTGATAGGAGAGTTAACAAAACAAATTCTGGTCACATTTACACTTGATGGATGGACTGATTAGAAACACAAGAGAATATTCCTCTGTTTAATTATTGTAATTAACAATTTAATCAATCAGTCAATTTTTTCAAGAGAAGCCAAAGAAATTCTAAAGATTTAGGATCAAAGGACCAAATAGTACTGATTTTCAGTTACTGATCCTAAAAATCAAATTTACTGCTGGAACCTCTGCATGGTAATAATTAAGAATATTCTGTGTGTGCTAAAAAATGGAGGCATGATTCATATTTGGGAGTTCGGGTAGCATTCCAAACTGATTCATACAAACCTCATTGCTGGATCGGGACCCTAGAAATAACAGTATGATAATGTTGTGAGCAACAGAGTGTTTTGAAAGACATATCATAAGGCATAAGTCTAATAAATTCTTTCACTACATGACTGTCTTGTTGTGTGTACACTTTCTGGTTCTGTTTTAATGTACCATCAATTAAATGCAAAAAAAAAAGATTTTGGGAAACAGTCAGAATATAGTGAAAGCCAATCATATAAAAACATGGAGTTGAACTGCGGAAATAAATTAAAGTATTAACTCAAAAACCTGAAGGTGTAACAGGATATAAATCAAGAAATTTTTTGGGAGAAAGGAAGATTAAATGGGAGAAAAGGCAAAATAAAAAAAGGAAAAAGTAAAACAATAAAGTGGAACTGAAACATGCCTACTCTGAACACAAGAGTAGAAGAATAATAAGGGGGCTAAAATTAGAGGTATGATGCCATATTAATACAGTCTTGGAGAGTGTGCCTTTTTTTTTTTTTCTTTTTCTTTTGTTTGATGTGGCTTATTTTCCTATTTTAATTTTATTTTTTTTGCCAATGTCGTATTTTGGTCTGCCTTCTAAGAGAGCGGTTTGGGATATCTTTCATTTAAATGAAAGAGATAGGTAAAGACCATGGACTGCTATTCTTTGAATTCTGAACAAGACATCTTATTGGTCTGGTTTTTTTGGGCTTCTATAGCTACCAAAATACTCAAAAACTCAGCCCAACTGTCATTTAATTTCCTCCTGCCTAAAACCTCTCTGGTGGGTCTATTTTCTGCCTTGAATATCTTTTCAGTTCTGGTTAGCTTAAGATTGTCCATCAAATTAAGACCGTATGATCTTAAGAGAAATGGTGCTATTTCCATATACATATTATAAAAGATTGCAAACAGCAGAATTTTATGCCCTGGAAAAGACAAGAGTGGTATTTAACTGAGTTATTGAGTATTCTGAATATTTCTTTTTCTGCTCCAAAACAAATGAGAAAGGAGAGACAATATGTTAAGCCCCAAAGCAAGCTGTTCACTGGTAACAAAACAGTAAAAGTCAATTGCAACTACTGTAATATGTCATATTATGCCGTATTATATCTTCCTTAACTGTACACAAATCCCCTCTTAAAGGTTTGCTGGTCGCAGTCTTTATTGCACAAATAAAGAAATACTAAGTTTAGAATAGGACAATTACTCACTCTACAGTGCTGCTGTACTTTTGCCTTCTTTTGGTACACATTCTGCTTGTTGTCTGACCTCAAAACTGCAGAATAAATCCAGGACTGTATTTGGCTATGTTTGCAACAGCAAGAAAAATGCCAAACAGGTTTGGATGTGCAGCTGGAAAGAGGAGGTGCTCAGGATGCCCACAGTAGGTGCATTTTGGAAGAGGTTACTTTGGACCAGCTCTAGTTTGCCCAGTTTCCACTGCAGTCTCTGCGCTTAAAGACACAAGATGCATTACCACAATACCAACAAGAGATCAGGCTTTTTCTTCACCCCCACCCCCTTCCCAATACAGCCAAAAATAGAGATTACTTTTTTAAATGATCCACTGACCTATAAGTCTCAAAGGACTTGTATCATAAAGACTGCACTGGTAGAGAAGAAGATTTCACATCACAAAGCTATGTACTGAAGCATGCCAATGTAAATGTGTTTAAGAGGAGTTAATAATAAAAGCAAATAATACTGTTGGTTATACTATGCGTGTATGAAAAACCTACAATATACAGAATTGCCTGAGAGATGTTAATTACTCCACAACAAAATTTTGATGCCTAAAGAAAGATTAAAATACTTCTTACCTAGTCATTCAAAAACTTGTCAACCATTTTAATATTTTCTAATGTCTGCTGATGACAGTAGACTCCTGAGACAAGTAGTTCCTAAATGATTATATGATGACATCAGGAACAATCCTGGAAATTACAAGTCTGTAAGAGGGGATTTTAAATAGTTATGTGGTACTGAAGTAAATCTTCATAATAATTGTACAGACATTAAGAATTTTTTAGACCAGAAATGTAAATAAGTAAATACTATTTCCCAGTAAATAAGAGTCTCCATTTCTTTTCCTTTGCATACTTAAGAATAAAAATATATGTGAAACATTAATTCTTGCAGCAATTGCATATTTTTTATGACACTGAAAAGAACTGTGCATATTAGATTATTGTAACGAAGAGTTTGCTTTACTGTTATCATTAATAGACTGCTTTATGTATATTTTGAAGTATAGCTAAAAAATTTTTTAAAAAATGTTTTATGTCAAAACCTTCAAAAATTTTCTTGTGTGATTGTCCCAATGGTCTGACAAAGTATCCATTTTAACTGTCCATGAACCCTTCCGTGAGGAATCTTAATTTACAAAGATACATTAGTGATAGTTCTCCTGCCTTCAGAACTAAATACCAGTGATCTGATCCTAATTTCCTCAATGCAGTCACCTGCAATACTTCTTAAAAGAGCATCAAACATTGAATCATACGGCACCTGAAAGTTGAGGTGATAGTGTAAGTTCACTAAAACCCTTAAAAAAATGAAGTGTTGAGTTAGTGATTTTGAAAAAGGATGAGTTTTTGCAAGCAGGATGAACTTCAAAGAAATAAAAGATGAGTAAAAACAAAACAAAAGAACTGGACAATTTTGACAAGGTGAAAGACCACAGAGTTCAAGAGTACACATCCTTAGCAGATGAAGTAACAACAGATTACTTAGAGTACGAACAGTTTCAGGGAGAAACAATGAAGCAAATGAAACAATAAAACCAACAGCTTGAATCAGTTAAGTCCCATCTAAACAGCATAGAAAGTAGGTAGTCAGACCAAAGGGTGCATGCTTGTATGCCAATACAGAATGGGGAGCTGGGATGAATTAAAAACGAGTAAGAAAGATCATATTAGAAGGCAGAAGTGGTTATTATTATTGCTTTTATATAAGAAAAATTGACAAAAACTATGAAGAACAACAGAATCTGTAGGAAAAGCATAGTCAGGGAAAAGGCAATGAAATGCTTCAAGGAAAGTTGTGTCTTTGAACATGAAGTCTGTCTCTGTAGTATTTTTATTTAAAAATTAATCTGAACTAACACTACCACAAATCACAGGATCACTCTTCTGCTCACTTTTAGGCATCTCCAGCAACTTCTAGCTCCATCCAGAAGTTGGAGTTGGAGTATTTTTCATTAAGTCCAAATAGCAGCTAAAATGCTAGTCAGAGATGAAACCCCTGATATTCACACAAAGTTCTGTCACCTTTAGAGATATAACCCTACTCTTTACATTACATAGATAACCATTACCCCAGTGCAATTACTTTTACTGAAACCCCAAATGCACAGTCTATAATCTACTGAATAGTCTATAATCAACTAAATTCTGACTGTAGTCACTTCACATGATCCGCTCCACTTTTGTATCTACATGAAAGTCAGAAAGACAGCATGTTTTCTGCTTTAATAGCTTTCCACACTGTGTTCTAAAGACAGTTATTATAGCTATGTTATTATTGCCAGGCTATCTACATGTCTCTAATATTTTGAAAGTTATTTTAAATTCTGGCTTTTATAATGAATTCACTATATTGCCTTGCTTTGGCATGTTGAAAAAACCCCCAAACACATTTATTTAAAAGAGGAAATTTTTCCTATTGAGTAATTAATGGATCTATTTTGATAGAATTAACTAAGCACAAGAACTAAGATTCAAGTTTTAAAGAGAGCTCTAAATAACTCTATTCATATTAACATGTCTGGAATTGTGCTCAGATCACATAAACTATATACAATTCCACCCTTAAAGACCTGTGCTAACAGGGATATTGAGTGAGATATATTTCCACTGTAAGGCACTGTGTAATGTGTTCAGTGTAAAAAATACACCAAGTAATTACGTTTTTACCTGCCTAAATTACCCCTGTATGTTCAGTGGATTGTAGGAATCTGCCAGCGATTAAGCTGCTACTGTGTTTCACCTCAAGCAGCAGCTTTTCAGCAATGCACTAGGCAAAATAATTACTCTAAATCTGTAAAGTCTTACAATGCTTTTGAATGGACCAATATATCTAACTCATCACCTGTATAATTGCACAATTAATGAAACCTACTGGTTGCTGCCTCCAGTAATACATTATGCAGGACCAACTCACAACTGCCATCCTTTGAGGTAGGGAGCATCATCAGTTCTCTGGGGGTTTTTTAGTAAGCAGTGAATGCACAATATGGCATAGTATTTTGAGTAATCAAGACAAGATTATTGATAGAAGTAGGATACAAGTGGAACAATAATTTGATCTAGCAAAACAACATTTTAGCAAAAGTGAGTCAGTTTATTTAGGGATTTATGACTTCTTTGCACAGTTACAATAGAGAGCCAGTCGCCAACACCCTTCAAAGTTGCATGTCAAAAGGCTGAACACTGCTTGTATGTCTCTTGAGGACAGCACAGTGCTGTAAAGACAATACCTGCTGAGCTCTGAAAAATTCTCTCTTTATCCACAGAAATGCAGTCTCTCTGCCTGAGAGACTCGAAACTCTCTTATGAGAGTTTATCCTTCCAGGTGCAATGCTGTGCTCATACTGCTTCTGGTTTCAGTGTTTGAACAGATTCTTGAAGCTGTGTGCTACGTCCTCATTAGTGCTGCTATGAACACATGAAATGGGGAGTGGGTGGCGGGGGAGGCACAAGGGCAATGTGAGCCAGCTGAAGCAGACTGCCCTGATGCTACTTTCTGCTGACTCTTGTTCTTGTCCTGAGTCAGCAATCACAAGTTTAACTGGCTCGAGGAACTCACCTGACTAAAAATAACCCACTATATACAATTAATCTTATTTTTAAAGTTGTACCTCTTGAGGGCTCACATGCTTTTCAACAGTTAGCAACATGAGAACCACCACTGCATGAAAATATGTTCCAGCTAAACAAAATGAATCAAGCAAGATGCCACAGATATTGCTATTAAGTCACAAAAAGTTGGCCGTGGTTATTTTCAAATGGAGGCTGGTAACAGTTACGAAGATGCTGACTTCAAAGATGCTTAGTTCATTTAACTTAGTTACAGTGGTAAAAGAACCTAGAAAAGGGCTTCAAACATCTGCTTTATTTAATAGTACAGGTACAAAACAGGTGAAATGAATAGCCTTTCTAAGCCTCAGCTCTGTCAAGAAGGTCCTCTTCAGGAGAACAGTCCAGTGTTTGAATCAATAATAAACCTACATTCTGAACCTGACAGTGATTTCTTAAACATTTGGTCTGCTGACTGCACAGCTCTCATCCATGCTGCCCATGGAGAAAAAGGTATGGCAGGTAAATACCTCCAGCTTCCAAAGAGACACCAACTATGGACTAAGTACAGTAACTGTCTCCTGCTACTGTGTTGTCTGTGGACTGGGAAAGTTTTGGATCCACTGCACTGGATCTGCATTCTGAAAAGTTCTAAAGGCTCTCCTAAAAGATTCTAATATCACAGAATCACAGAATGGAAAATAGTTAACTACAAAGAGAATTAACAATTTGTATCAGAGGTGCAGTCTGAACGCTACAGCAGAAAGCTTTGGGAAATGACACGGAACTAAGGGTACAAGGGAGAAAAACTTAGTATTTCCTTACAAAAATGTAGATGTTTCTGTGAAAGAAGCACCGAGAAGAATGTTAGGTTTTCAGTCTGTAGGGGGTTTTTTGTTGGTTTTTTTGGGTTTTCAATTTTTTTTCTTTTCTTTTTTTAATTTTTTTTTCTTTTATCCCTAGCTGAAAGCAAAGGTAATTTTATTACTGGATTTCAAGGGAGAATAAGGTTGGACCCAAAGTATTAGAAAGCTACAGAGACTACCATCAAGTCTGCAGTCATGGAGCCACAAGTAAAAGAGATAGTTACAAACAAAAAATGTTCCTGTCCATGCTCTAAGCATAGATAGACAAACAAGCTGTAGACAGCTTGCCTACTCCTAAGACCTAAAGACAGGTGGACAAGAGAGATACTGCCAGTTAGCTAGTGTTCATCTGAAAAAAAAAAAAAACCATCAGGTAACTAAAATCCAAAACCCACAAATCAACCATCCAATGTAGAGGATGGAAACAGTGTTAGTTAGGAAACAGGGCAAGCCAGCCATCCCTTTCTAGGACTGACAGAACTAAACAGAAGACCAGCTAACTGCAGTACATTTTGACAGATGCCTAATCACTGAAGAGGTCACACAGAGTTAAGTGAAACAGTCAAACCCACAGTTCCCAGATGGAGTAATTCTTCACAAAAGATCAAAGCTCAAAGTCAATGTTTTTAGCAGTTGCTGAAGGTTATGAGTATCATGCAGTATTTTGATGACATTTTTCTATTTAAATAAGCACCCCAGGAGAAGAGTAAAAAAATCAAATCTCTTGCAAAGATATGTCACACAGTTCCAATTCAGCAATATTTAATTCAACTCATGCAAAACTTTTATTAAAAAAAAATCCTCACTTTTTTCTACATCTCCAGTTTTCTTCATCAAACAGCAGTTTGCTCTTAAAATTTTTACTGTGTAGTGGCACTCTGGCAAACCTGGTGAGGAATTCAGATGTGTTGTGAAACAGAGCATGGCTTGTAACTATTAAGAACACTCAGGTCCATCAAGTGTGGCATTAAAGCTATTGCACAGGCTGTTAGCTGAGCTGGTGATGCAAGTAGTGGCTGATGCACACTGGTAGCTGAATATATCTGGCCTGTGTGTCACTGCACAGAGAGGTGTGGGACACTACCTCTGAAAAAAAATGTGTGGTTTCACAGTGTTTTGTACAGCCAACCTGATGTTTTCATATATACAAATATATGAAAAGAATCCTGAAATGCCACACTACATGGGAAAGGACCAAGACCAACACCAAAAAGATAAGGGAGCAAGAAATTAAGCCAGCCCTGTAACCCTGTCAAGAGATTTGAAATAGTACAGTAGGAAATCCACAGGAGAACAAATCCCTTTCATCCTGTACAGTTATCCCTTGTTACATAGTTGGTTTTGGCTATTGCTTTTCAAGCTGTGAAGGCCTAGATAATTCTCTGCAGAAATTAGAAGTTTGCCCGGGTATAATATGTTAATTACTAATTCTGAGTTATCTAAAATGGAAATTAGACTGCCAGATATGTTCCACTAATGATCCTTTTAAAGTCAGAACAGCATTTTCAGAAAAATTATTTCCTTACAAATGTAGGTCAGTCACTGTATTTCACTGATCAGATAACTAAAATATCTTAACCTACTTAAAGGAATTTAAATTTAAACTTATTTTCAAAGTCATCCATTGCAAAGTGATATGTCTCTGTGTATGTTATTTATATGCTTGTTTTATATAGGTATATACCTATATGTTCCTAACTCAAATTTAGCATGGCATTCCAAATATTATCATAAAATCAAAACATATAAAATACAAAACATCAGTGCAATAGCCCTTGATTACATCTAATTACTTTTAATTACAATTCAACCCAAATTTTCATGTTGTCCTGCCATATTGCCCAATATTTTACAGATTTTCAAGTGAGCAAGAGATGCAAATGCATTCATATACAATACACCTTGACATGCTTTATTTGGTTTTCTACTCAAGTGCTTAGCCAATCCATGCAGCAATAGGAACACATGTAATATGTTAATGTGAGTGTACATCATGATGCTCTATTCCTGCAAATGACTCTCACCTTCCTGGAAATATACATGCTATGCTCCCAAATGCAGATGGTATTAATCAGAAAGGATTGAAATGTTTACAACAGGGATTTAACATTTTTGTCAACATGCTTCTTAATTTAATATTAATTTAAAAATAGGTGAAATAAGGGCAGTGTTTGCCAAACTAGAAATAGAAGAAACATAAATCTACAATTTTTACACAATTGTGCTTTAAACACTTACTCAAAAATATACTGGTTGCCAAGGGATTTATGATGTAGTCATCATTAAACAAAGTCCAATTTTTATACAGCAACCATCCACTTGGTCTAACGAACCATGACTCTTAAGTTCTACCCTTGTTTCTGACATCAGAAACCAGAGGATGTCTAGTCAGGGTGAAGAGAGTAGCACTGCAGAATTGTCTACACTGTGCTATCCAGTTTGAGGTTGTTGCATGTGGTAAAGGTCCTTCTAAGGTCTTGTGAATTAGAACAGAATATAATTCACAGTGCAAAAATCTAGGTTCACAGAACGTTGAAAATATGATCTGGTTTGGTAGTCCTTGAAGCTGAACCAATACTGGGCACAGATAGTATCTGCCCCACCACTGACCTCCCATCTCAGGGGCAGTAATGACTGTGGTGAGCAATGTGGCACCATGGGTCTGATCATAGAATCACAGAATCACGGAATCACAGAATGGCTTGGTTGGAAGGGATGTAAAACAGCATCTCCTTCCAACCCCTGCAGTGGGCAGGGAGACCTTTCACTAGACCAGGTTGCTCAGAGCCCCATCAAAACTGGCTCTGAACACTTCTGGGAACTGTCCTCATTTTGTTCAGGACAGGGTTAATTTTTTGCAGTAGCTGGTAGCATGGTGTGGCTGAGGGGCATGGCCTGGACCCAGATGTTATTTGATACCACCTCATGTCATTGCCAGGGGCCGGGGGAAAAGAACTCTTCTTTGGCTTCAGAGGAGAAAAGCATTCCTTCTTATGGGAGAAACATGGTGGGTGGAACAGTCCAGTAATGTTTTATTTTGCATTAAATTATTTATTTGTCTTATGCATTTTGTTATTAATATGCTGTTAATTTTCTTACCTCATTGCTCTTTTCAGTAAGTTGTTCTTATCTCAACTTGTGATCTTTGCTTTGTGTGCCTCATATTGGGGGGGGTGGAGGGAAGCAGCTTGTGGTCTTTTTAGTGGGCGTACTAAACTGGAGAGCACCATTCCTAAACCATAACAGGCACCTACAGTTTCTCTGGGCAATCTTGTTCCAGTCTTACCACCCTCACTGTAGAGAATTTCTACCTACCATCTCATCTAAACCTGCCTTTCTTCAGTTTCAAGCCATTGACCTTTGTCCTATCACTACATGCCCTTGCAAAAAGTTTCTCTCCATCTTTCTTTTAGGCTCTGTTCAGGAAATGAAAGGCTGAAATTAGTTTACCCAGAAGCCTTCTCTTCAATCTCAGCTTTTTCAGCCTTTCCACATTGGAGACATGCTCTATCCTTCTAATCATCTTGGTGGCCTCCTCTGAACTCGCTCCAACAGGTTGATGTCCTTCCTGTGCTGGGGACTCCAGAGCTGGATGCTGTTCTGTAGGTGAGGTTTCACCAGAGCAGAGCAGAAAGGCAGAATCACCTCCCTTGATATACTGGCCACACTGCTTTTGATGCAGCCTAGGACAGTTGTGCTCTGTCCTGCTCACTCTGCCACTACCAGCACCAGTGTGGCCAGTCTGCAAAGGGAATGCCAGTCCATTTTAATGATTTAACTGTATGGCGAGGACATACAGTCATACATACAGACACGGCGCATGGTCACTTGGTAATGATTACAAGCAAGATTATCACTAAACCTATAATTTCTTACTATTAAATATGCAGAACCATGACTGCATTTAATTTTTGCTGCTGTGGTAGATCAAAGTGCAAGGTCTGCCACAGCCTGACATAATTCCAAGGACCTGAATTAATTTCATTGACAGATCATCCCACTATGATGTAGACAGAAGTGGAAAAGAGAAAAAAAAAAGAAAGGGAGTAGGAAGAAATTTCCAAAACCTGCTATGAAGAGTATGGATATCAGTAAAATACCTAGGAAAAAGCTCTATTGAAAACAACACTGAACATTCACCCAATACTAGGCATGGTGAAGCAAGCACAAAACTGTGAGTGGGTAACTGTGGGGGACCGTAAGAACTAAGCCCCTGCCAGTTTGTGGGGATAGAAAAAACCTCTCCTAGGATGCCTTGATGCAGATGTACCCCAGTTCTGCTTTTCCTGGTCGGTATGTTTACCTTTCTGCCCCCTCCCCGGGGTAAGCTGTGGGGCTGGGGTGTCCTGGCCGGATCCATGCCCACCAGGCCGTGCTGCCATGGCCGGGAGCCTGGGTCTCCCATGAGGGCCTGCTCCCCCTGGAGCGCCCTGGGTGCCACCCCGGAGCCCCCAGCCCCCCTGCCCAAAGAGTTCCTGCACTTCCTAGTTTCGTGACTTTTCTGTCTTGGACCCTTTCATGGGTGCATGCCATAAACCCGTGGAATTTCCAAACAAAGGCCCTTCTCGTTTATCTTGTCGTTGGAGGAGTACAAGCTATCCGGTGTATCTGGGCTCTTGGGGAGTGTGTTCTGGACTCCAAGCGGCTCTCGCCTGCCTAGAGACGCTCTGGAACTCAGCTGTACCCCCACCAGCAGAACCCCAGCACCGTAATAGGTAACAGGCCATAAAATAAGAGTTTCTTTGTGAGTTAAATGTACCATATTCTTGACCATAATCTCCATGAAGGTAACTGTGTTATGAAATTCTAGATATCCAGACACATATCCAAAGAATACTGACACACAAAGTACATCTTCCCATTGTCTAAGACGTGAGTAAAGATCTCCCTCAGCTGTTGCATACAGTTTGAATACCTGAGGTGAAGTTCACTTAATTCCAAACAGAAAAACAGTAGAGAACTGCAGTCATCCTCTAAATCACTTGGTTTATTGGATGCTTCCCTTACACCACTCAGTTTAAGATCAGCTTTCCTTCTTTCCGCTACAATCTTCCTACACTCTATTTGGCCTCACTTTCTGCTGCATAAATCTTTGTACTTAGGCAGCTGTAGCCATTCCTTGAGCCACAAAGAGAAGTTCTTTTCCTGGAACAGATCAGTGCCAGAGTGATACATGTGCAGCAAACTCTTCAGCAGAACTAGCAGCGCTCTGCTGAAGTGCTCACTACCAAAAGCATACTTTCAGAGGAAGATGAGGGACATGGTATCATGGTGACTGATAATAAAACTAAGAAACAATTACTTCCAGAAGACACAGGAAGCTTTTAAACAGATGGAACAGCTCCTTACTTCTGTGAAATCCATTCCATTCTAAATGTACATACATGTACCTTAAGGAAACATGGATGCATTAATGACACAATTACCATGATCATTTGTTATCCTACTTCAGTGCCTTAATAATTGCTATTTACCTCCAAGGACAAGATTAAGACATTTATCTGTTAGGAGGCAGCGATATCTAGGAATAAGGGCCATCTTTCTGGTTTTTCACCAACACACCACCCAGTTCAATAAAATCCTGATGCACATCTTTGCTGGGGAATTTTAAAAATTTATTAAATTTAGTTTTCTGGGCAAAAGTGCTGAAGAAGTATTGAAGAAAGGAGAGTGGAAGGTTTTTGTGAGAGTTGACTTTTCTGTCTGATTAAGCTCTTTCTGACCTTCTCTTCCCCTTTTTTGTCTTCTTAGCATTTATTTGCATAGAGGTTACTAAATGAGGGCTGGTGCTATATACAGACTCATGGGACAAAACTAAGGAACAGCCTCTATTTATTTTAAAATAATCTACAGTCCATGTTGTCTTTCCTCTATCATAGCTTGAGAAACCTTCTCCTTTCAGGAGCATACAGGCTCTAATGCTGCTTCCAAGTGGAGCCAAATAAAATTTTAGAATAAATTTTTCTTTTTTTCTAAAGGGAAAATATCTTCATACCAACTTAACTCATCCAAACCTTAAGTTCCCACCATAGTGTCTGACCTTTTAGCATGAAAACTTAGCATGTACTTCTCATATGCTGTGTCTTCAGTCCATTGCTAATGCTTTGGAAATCCCTGGCCCTGATGCCGTATTGCCTGTGCTCATCATTGTGATTAAGAAAAAAGCATAAGCTGTGCCATTGCAACTATGATAGCCCAGTCATAAACCCTTCTGGTAGCAAAGATAGCACTTATCTGTGTGATTCTGTTTGATAAAATATTTCTTTCCTCTCTATATGACCTCATCATAGAAAAAGATATTATTCTTGCTACTGAGCATATATATCCAGGGAAAAAAAAAAAGTCTTTTAAAATATTTTCAGTATACTAATTCAATGTATTCTGGGGATATTTGATAAATAGTTATAACCAAACATGGAGCTAAAGTCACTGGAGCTGTGGTGGTAAGTGTACTCTGGATCAGGGAATAAAGGTAAATCATTCCTTATGGAATGCATAAATATACCTTTCTCTCCTGGTTCAATAGGGTCTCTTAACTAATGAAGCACATATCACCATGTTTTTATTGCCATTGCCTGAGCAAACAGTCACACAGTTTTGCTGGTAGCATTTTAGTATACATGTCTGTTTGGTACCAGTGTTTCCTGTCTTGACTTTGAAACACAACATCTTATTATAGTCTAATAATTAACAAAGGCCAATCACAAACTCACTAGTTCCGTAGTGCACAGCCAGTGCTCATGTTCACATTAAGGGAATCACCAGCCTGTGATCACCAGTTCACAGAGACACCTGTAAGGAATGCAGCGTGGCCCAAATGGCAATGCAGCAGGAATTCAGTTCCATGAAGCTGCCATGAATTTCCTATGCAAAACAGGACCTCAGGCTCGTAAAGTTCTTTTTGAACCTTTCTATTCAGTTTCAAAAGTGGATGCTTAGAGCTAAAGGCTTAATTCTACCAAGGTCATGGGGAATTCCATGATGAGGTACATTTTGTATGTTTTAGCCTAATTGAATTTGACAGGTAAGGCATCTTCAGTATGCAGTCCCGAAAGATGCTCCTGGCACAACTGGAGCATTATTGTAACACAGCTTCTGCAGCACAAGGGTATCCAACTCAGGTGCAACTAAGAAGCCCAACTTTTTTTGGCATGGAACAGGGAGAGTTCGACCTCCTTCTGCAGTGGAAAGGCAATCAAAGTCATTTTTCAGAGTTTAACCACCTTTGCTTTCTGTGCCCATTATATGCCCTCTGTAATAGGGACACTGGACCATTTCTATCCTCATCCATTTGTACTTCACAGTTTTTATGTGTCCCTCCTGATGTGGAGCCTGAAAAACAGCAAGTGATTCCTGAGTTGACATTTTTCAAACTAAGCTCTTCCAATAAAAAAAGTGATTTCCTGCCTATTCTTGGCATTTCCTTCCATGTGAACTGGTTTCCATCATTACCCAAGGTCTGCTGGTAAAGATCTGATTATGGATGAGTTGTATGAACCAGCTGAAAGCAGTCAGCCATGTGCTGACTTCAGTGCAAAACCATGCATGCCATTGGGTGTCTAATTGTCTCAAAATCACGTAGGAGCCTTAAACTGTGCCTTGCAGTCTCAGTCTCATTCAATATATGGATAATGCAATTTTCAATATATGATATAGTCACTGTCATGTCTTAAATTATTTCTAAAGGGATAGTTAGCCTTCATAAGATTGAGTAGAATATACTTTAAAAAATTTATGCTTAAATGTTTTTACATTTGCTGACTAGTTTGGTGATAAAACCTGAGCAGGGCACTGCCTCTCTGTCAGAAAAGAACCAAAGAATTTGTTTCAAGCCTCAGAAATTAAAATGTTTTAATCTGTGAAACACTACAAGCAGCCAGAAGAGCAATTATTGAAATCTGTGCTTTACTTTTCCTTAGGCTTTTCCAGTCAAAATCCATGACACAGAAAACATTCCTACAGAAGGTCACAGACCAGTCCTGTACAATTTTCTACAGATTTTTCAATGTGCTAGTCTTGTGTTAATCATCATCTGAGCAACAGAGTGAAATCAACATTTGTACTGAGGGAAGAAAATAAGTGAATATAATAGCTAACAGGTTTTTTCTTTCTCCTATCATCAGGTGGGGGTAGGGGGAGGAGAAGGGATAAATATGGAAAGGGGGAATCAAAGTAAGAAAAAGTGAGGAGGAAGAGGAGGAAGAAATGTCAGAATCCAAAACAAACAAACAAACAAACAACAAAAAAGCAAGAAATGGATGGTCAGACAGCAGACAGAAAATAATGAGAAAATAATGGAGTCTTTAAACCTGTATGAACTAACTTCATTTGAGGCAGTTGTCTTAACAAGTAAGCAGAAGTTCTCATCTCACTTAAAATTTACAAAAAGATGAAGTAACTCTTTAAAATGTTCTAATGAGTATACATAATTAAAACAACCTTCTAATCTAGGTCACTGTTTTGTATAGTACTTGGATATGCATGAATGCATTTGGTGCAGAAATCAGGAAGAGTTATGAAAATGTAGCTGAGGACAAGATCTGCTTCATTTCCCAAAATTACTGTACCTAAAAGTCCTCTTAAGTTGCACAAGAAAAATAATAATAAAGTTTTTACCATGTTCTCTAAATCTTACCAAGACTAATCATACTGCAAGTACTGGAAATACATTACCCAAAGCACAATTAGGAAGTCACTCAAATAGTGTCTTTTGTTTATTTTTTGGTCTTGACTTTTTATCGATCATCTTTTGGTCTATCATTAAAGTCTAGTCAAGTCAATTAATACACTGCTCATACACTACATTGGTTGCACCATATAAGAAGGGTAGAATTTACACACTGTCTGTTAGTGCTGTATTAATATTTAATTAGGCCATGCAAAAGCCAAGCTTGTAATACTGTTATCACATGAGCAGTATGTCACAAAAAGGCAGAACAACAACAAAGAATTCAGAGCCCAAAGGTTGAAAATACTGCTGGTTATCGCAAACAATTAAATTGTTCAAAGAGGATGTTAGTCAAGTGGTGTATGAATGCACATGGAGATTGTGAAAAAAGGTAATTAACACAATCATCTTTTTCACACAGAAAGTATACACATTGAATTCAATAGCTAAGTATACACTTTTTCATAGCCAAAGCCCAAATACATTCTGTTAACCAAAGAAATCCCCCTTTCCACAACTGAATGGCAATAAAAGCCTGATCTGAGATTCAGCAGTGATCTACCAACTGACAGGAGTGGCAAAACACATTGCACTGAGAAGGAGCTGTGTGTCAGTCCCTGGCTAGCTGGTAAGGGAAGGATACTGCTTCTGCACACAAGGAATTCTACCAGGTCTCTTATAGCACACCAGTTATATTTACAGCCCAAACCTCACTTACAATACAGTTGTACAGTTGTACAATATATTTCCATGCCTTACTTTCAGATAGTCCAGACCTGAATGAAGATGATAATGGTATGTTTTCACAGGGGGAATATGATTTTGAAATTAACATGCTTAAGTGTAAAATAATCTTCCAGCAGACAGACAAATGCTTCTGCTTGAGAGAACAATGTTTATGAAACAGCAGGCCCTTTCGTTGCCCTGGAAACTATATTTGTAAAGGGCTGTAACTTATATTGTCCTGGAGGCTTTTAACATTTGCATTAAAGCTTCAGAGGACAAGATCTGTCAGAGAGAATTTATTCACAAAAACCCCAAACTTCACTTTAAGAATGTTGAGTGGTGTATTTTTTTTTTCCCTGGTAAATCATAAATGATCTTTCAAGAAGCAAACAAAAAAAAATCAAGACATTTGATATATTTGCACAAAGTCACAAGCAACACTTAGAATATTATACTTGCTGGTCAGGGTTACACAGAGAACTTCAAACCAAACAGAAGGTAAAAAGAATTCATAAAAGAAATAACAACAGTTTAAATATATTCAGCATTTTCTATGTACTGCTGTTCAGTAATGACCCTCAGGTTGCATCCAGAAACCTCCATCCGATTAGGACATACTCTAATCATAGACTTCATCTCCTTAGAAAAAAATATAAGATGCAGAAAGCTAAAATTAAATATTTTATTTCAAATACTTAATCATAAAATGGTCTTTGTTTTAGGCCCAGAAGAGCTATATATTTTCCAAGAATTATGAAAAAATCCAGCCTTTCAGCTATTATCAGAGCTTCACAAACTTACCTTCTACAAAACACCTTGCAGAAAGTGCCAGCACATTTCCTATTGTTTTCTGAACTTAAAAACAGTTTATAAGGGAGTCTTGATGCTCATACTTAAGTAAACCCACTGCTGAAGTCACTCGGTGAAATGTTTATTGCAGAATGAAGCAGAACATTCAGAGAGATACTGTTTGATTTTTCTCATTTCTGCATCAATTTCTATTCTTGAAAAGTGTAAGGAATGGAAGCTGCCCCAAGATGAATCCTCTTTTGAGGGTCTTGCAAAAGCAGGAGTTGAGGACAAGATGCAGAAATTTATATTTATGACTTGTGTAATAAAAAATATGAAAATATATCAAAAAGAGAGACCTTGCCCTGGTCATAGAGACGCTTAGAGATGAGTTGAGGGAAAATTTTTATGAAATCTGTGCAAGTGCACTAACAAGGAAAAGAAACAGACAGAATGAGAAATTGAGTCCTCTGACTCATTTCCTTTGGGAGAGAAAAACTGAATGAGGAAAAAGAGAAAATAAAAAAACAGGCAGGATATTTCTTTCAATAACTTTCAGAATAAATATGCTTTGTCTTTGTGTAGACGATTGTGCACTACAGAGCATTTGCAATATTCAAATGTATTATTCAAATATCAAAAAGCCAGCACAGTGACATTTTCACAAATGAAATCAGACAAAGAGAGGAAAATGGTATTTTTTCACAATATTTTTATAAAGCAAAGTCACTTATATTCCTCATAAACTTTTTATCTATTCTTTGATCATTTGGATTTTTGTGCTAAAGTGTGGTTCAACCATGTGCTGCCAAGCATACTGACACAGGTAAAGGTCTATAATGTACATGGCAAAGTTCTTCTAACTCACAAGATTTGTGAAGCTGCTCCTGGGAATTATAATCTGTTAGCAATGGGTTATAGAACAGTTTGCCTCTTCTTTTTTGTTTGACTAACCAGTGACTCTCTCAAGCTTCCTCTCAAGTACACTCATCTTACATCTACTTCTTTTATATTGTGGAACAAAATGAAGCCCAAATCCTCTGCAGACAAAGCAGTGTACTGCCTTCAAAAAGCTTGCTAATAATTCTTTAGAAATGGCAAACAGAAAATAAAATAATGAGCTTTTAAGGGCTATTTGAATTTTTCAGATTTTCCATTGCTTAATATAAGTTTCTTACCATTATCATAATTAAACCACAATATGGCATAATGACATTCATCTTTGCCACACTATATCTTGTATACAGAATTATAGTAGATAGCCATTAAAATGTACAAATTATGGATGTTTTGTTCTAAAACCAAGATAGAAGTTTATTCAAAAATATATTTGTAGTTTCCAAGAGAGAAAAAAAAGAAATGAAAAAATTTGATTGTTTTTGGAAAATATGTAGGTGAATAGCTATTCTTGCTTGTGTACAATCATGTCATTGGTCTGGGTAAACAAATTCAACCTTTCATTTACATTTTATGCAGTTAATAACAATGTCACTGAAGCAAATACATTTAAAAAAAAGATTAAGTGGCTCATAAACATGCTCCATTTAACTGTAACATGAAACTCCTCACTCTTTTATGAACATCCTGCCCCGAGCCATGCAGACCAGAGGAAAAGCTTCATCTCAAAGTAATTGAAAAGAAATCATGACAGTATAGCTTAGCCCAGAAGAAACAGAAATATTTTAAACTATTCCTTGGGGCATTATGATGCTTAACATGAAGTCGTTACTTATTAAAGTCTTGTCCCAGTCAATTGCAGCTGAAGTCAGGACACTTCCACTCTAATCTGATTGACCTCTGAATTTTGGAAAATTGTCTCACTTCTCTTCTTCTTAGACTTCTTCCTGTTCTCTGCTATTTCCAGCAGAGGAATACAAATTCCCTGTTACTTGTGCACTTGGACAGCAAGCAATGAGTTGAGAACCTCATCAGAGTTGACACTTGTAGATATTACCATAACATCAGTTACTAAATAATAATAATACATAGTGAATTTCAGCTGAGAATTTGATATGTAAGGTTTGTGAACAATCCCTTTTTTGCTTTGTGTTAGTGTTTTCTTAGCTGCAATAAGAAAACAGTCATTGGGAAAGAAGCATCTTAAGTAGATCTTTCCTGAAACATGACTGCAAAGACTAGTTTCATGATATAGTACTAGTGTCTTTTACAGCACTGCATCACTAATTTTCAGCAAGCACTCTTCTGTGCTTTCAATGAATTTGCTGCAAGACATCTTTATTTGAATACATTCAACAACAGTACTATCCAAGACCTCTTCCTGAAAGACACTGCAAGACAAATTTAAATAGATTGTAAATCTTCAGCTCTTGACTGGATCCAACAGTGCTGAAAAGCACAGGTTATTACAGGGTATCACCTTGCTATCAAAATTAAGGCCTTCTTTGAGGGTCTGCTTTGTAACTCAGGTATTTAGAAACAAATATAGCCAAATAGTGTAAGATAGAATCTGTCTATTTTGTATGGGGAGAAGATAGTTTCTGTCCATTCTGAAAGAAACAACATATTCACGTAACATTTCCAAGCTAACATGCAAAGCCCATTGATTTCCCATATCAAAATTATATATATATAGTATCTTCGGTACTGGATACCAGGCACATTACCTGCTCCAGAACTAATGCATTCCATGACTCATTCACTGAGGCCAACATACTGGTTATAAATGGTCCACTTCTTTATGGACACTGATGCAATTTTTTGAAGTTTTGAGGCATTTAAAGATGGCACCTAGTAGGAATCCAAATTGTTTAAACATTATTTACTTCTAACCCTTTTTCAATGTAACTTCTTTTTTTTCAGTATAATTTAGCGAATTAGTTCCTCTATATATGTGATTTCAGGGGGATCCTTGAATTACTTTTCAAGTGTTTTTGAAATGTCAGAAAATATGATTTTTGGCCCTTAACAGTAATTTCTGTTTTCAAATTGCTTAATAAAGTTTGGAACGTAAGCTGAAAGCTGTTACAGGATCCATCAATGAAAGCCATTGTTTTAACACCTGGACTAAATCAACGAACATTTAGCTATAACACCAGTTTTAAGTATTTTCCAAAAATCCATATCTAAATTAAGGCATATATAATTAGGTATAAAGTGAAAAGTTAGGCTGCATTTACAAAAGATGTAATCAGGTTAACGCTATTCCTGCTGAAGTTCATGTAGCAGTAAATACAATGTGGCTGTTGTTACATGAGGATCTAAACTCACAGAACAGTAAAAAAAAGCATTTCTGGAGCTTTTTTTTATTTTCACTGGTTGCTCATTCCTATTCCCAGTCTCTTCATGCCAGCACAGAAGCCTATGCTTCTGTGTGAAGACAACTTTGGAAGGCACCCATCTGGAAGCCCATCCTACCTGGCTGGTTCTAATTCACATTAGCAGCTTCCCACTCCACTCAGTGCAGGGATTCCACTGTTATTGCATGGTGAAAACTGGTGAATAAGTGGGTGTACCCACATGCATGAGACTACTTTTTTGTGGTAACGATGATTTAAAATATGGATTCAGAGTAAAATTAGACCATTAAAATCTGGTTTCTGGAAACCCATAGAGAAACAGCTGGCCTTTTAACTCTTGTTTAACCCAAATCATTCACCTATGAGACTTCCTTCCTACTAGACCGTGGATATCTGATATTCCTGGAGTCTGGGTGAGGCGTAGACACTCTGTTTCAATGTTAGAGATTTCTGATTCCTATTCGGAGGACATTACTTGACCATCACATGTCATCACACCTACTAATGGTTTCCAAGTTTACTATTCAGGACATAAACAGCAGGTATGATTACAGCACCAGTTACCACTGGGCTTTGTGACCTCTCCTTTAACCTGAACTGTGTGTTAGCACTTTAATGCCACTTTATGATCCACACAGAGACAAAATTACAACACAGAAGGCTGTATTGACAAAATACACCTGGCTGTGTTACAGAGTTTCTACAGTCACACAACTAAGCTTGACTGACGGATTCCCAAAAGCATGCCTTAGGTGGGACAGTACAGAGTGCTACCCAACCTTAGGAAAGGCACAGGCAAAACTGACCTAGAATAGGAGTGACTCCACAGTGCAGAAAGTGAGTGCACTAAGGTCTGTCACCATGTCTCTCCTCTCCTGAATAAAGAATTGTGCTGCAGTTTTCTTGAGTCAGAGGAGAAAACCTAGAGTTCCTGTTCTGTTGGCACACATTATACTACTGGCACAGTTTGTACATGGAGCACCTAACACTAGAACAGTGTGCTTCAGATACTGAAAGCATCATCAACAGACTGGTGAAAAATGTACTTTGTTTCTTGTCCTTGGCATTATGTTTGACTGACACTGACATTTCAATGTGTCCAAGGACTAAATTAATCCTCATAATGGGTAGTGGAACCAAGACTCTGCTGTTTACTAATTGTTCAATGGACATCGACTAGCCATTTACATGTCAGTAATTTTGTCTTGATAAGAATTTCCTCCATTCTTTGTGTACTGGACTAGAAATTCACTCATTTAGAGAAGACAGGAGAGGTGTAAGAAATTAAGTATTCTTTCTGCTAGACAAAGATTGAGAAAGCTAACTAGATGCTATTTTTCCTATGGTACTCCTTTGTCACATGAAAATCCCTGAAGTTTAACCCAGAAACTGCTCACACTGATAATACCAATCATCTAAAGTTATTAATATTGCAATAGCTATGTGGTACAGTGATACAGTATTATGTCTGGGCCACCAGTAGACCTCTGGCATTTACACCAATCCTAAAAAGGTTTTCAACTGGAGATAGTTTAACCAACTCTGAAAACAACTGAGAGATTTTCAGGTGCTAGAGAGAGAAATATTTCTCTTGAGGATTAGTAATCTGACCTCTAATGGTTTTCCCTTCTTCATCTACTCCCATGCAGCCTGCTTCGTGCCAGCTTTTTAACTACAATACCTGGTAGTTTTCAGATAGCTTAAGCATTCCTTGAAGAAAAAAACCCACACCCTCTAAACACTCTGCATTTATTGCCATATTACACAGAATTACTCATACTGTACCCAGCGTCTACTTACATGTTGCAATGCTGGCATTTGCTGACAAGTCAAGGCCCTTGAGTCTTCCTTGGGACTGATTTAGGGTCAATGTGGCTTTTGCTACTGTAAGAATAATGGTATTTACCCAACATGTTAAAAGTCAAATATGGCAGCAGACCCTGTAATGCCCTGGAAGTACGATTGCCTCGCTTTCTGTTGTTATACATGCTAATTCCATCAGTGCAGGGGTCCTGTGAACTTTCTTTGCAATTCCACATAAGACCTAATACATATTACCTCATAAGCAATCTTAGCAAAACAACATTCATGTTTGCCCACAGACCAAGGAAACAACTTTAAGTTTGCTATGCTTGTTGAGTTGCCAACAGTGATGGTATATAAATAACTCACATTCTCATTTCAGAAATTGGACTAGTGGCATCTGTCTTTCTTACAGATTTTGGTAGATCATCAAAGTATCTTTTGGTACTGAAGAAACTTGAACTTTACAAACCTAAATCTGAAATGTGGCTCTAAAGAAAAGACGTTTTCCTCAACACCTCTACTCTTGAACCCCTTATTCTAATAAGGAAGAAAAAAATCTCTTTTCTAAGGTTTGTACTATTGAATACAGCCATTTCCATTTAGGACTGTGCACAGTAAGATCACTGTAACTCAGCAGTATCGGCTTTAGAAATGCATTTTTTAATTCCAGCTTCAGAAAAAGGTTTACGGCTGTACAAAGTAGCTGTAAATCTTTCATTATTCAGTTTTTTTTCTATTTTTATGAGTGGAATGGCAGCAACTATCATACTCAAGGGAAAAGGAGCTGAGATAGCTGACAAATCCCTGTGAAGAGAATTTCTTTGAGAATGTTAGATAATGGTTTATTTATATGTCAAATCCTTACATTTACAGAGGACAAAAAACTCTTAGTAAACTTCAAAGACATCTTCAGGGGCATGTAAGACATTTTGTAGGAAAGACAATTTCTCCCTACCTTAGGTATTACATCTTTCTCCCAAGAGAATGAAAAATCTTTATGATCAGTAGCTAAGCTCAGTTTTTCAGTATACAATTGTGCTGAAGAAATGGGACTTTTGCAAATGATGGCAAAGAGATTTGGAGAAAAGGTGCATGACTGCAAACTTGTTAACAGACAAGAAAGGGAAGGTCTTGGGGCTGAATATTGTGTATCCTTAAGGGAATTAGGAAAGATCATCCTCATATCTGCAGTAATCTCCATCCCAGAAGAATGTTCTCTCTTTTGTGTCTGGTTGATGCTCCTTTCTGGGGGAAATTCAGTAGAGGGTACTGCACCAAGAACGGCAGTAATCAGCAAAAACTTGACAGGGACTGGTTGCACAAAAGCATCAGCAGGAAAAAAAAAATTATTACATCCTCTGATGATACACTAGCACTGCTACAAAAATATCAGTTAAGGATGGAGAATAATTCATAACTTTACAAGTGGACATTGCCCATTTCAGTACTTCTGTTCATCCTAACTGTAAAATACAAACTGTTAATTTTTTCAGAGTATTCTTCTAAGACTCAAGAGTAATAAAAGTGCATTTTTCATTGCCCATGGGCAAGCTAAGAAAATCCAGCAAATGATGCCCACTCTTCCCTCATAAACATCACTATCCTTTTCAGTGATGGATATTCCAGAAGCTATTATAAGAAGAGTATGCACTTTCAGGTAGAAAATCACACTCCTCTCCTGCCAAAGCCATTTCAGCCATTGTGTTAACATTAATCACAGCATTATTGTGAAGTGCAGTTTAGAATAGGAAACCCATCTTTGGGTTGTGGTCTCTTCAAAGGCAAAAACCAGACGAATCTTTTTAATAGTGCAAGCAACAAGAAATGGACTATTGATAAAGCAGTTTATTTTGACTAACAGATGAGGCAAATTAACTCAGCTGCAATCTCCTCAATCTACTGCTGCCTAAAATAGAGAGAGCTGCATGGAGAAGGCCAAATAAGCTGCTGTAATCTTTCCATCTGGGGGAACTCAAGCAGCTATCATTCATCACTGTCATTTACATAACTAGTGGTGGAAAGAGGAAACTCACATACTGAACATGGAGATAGTGCTCAGTTTGTTTCTCTGTTTTCAAAAGCATCATTATTCCTTATATTTCAAAGCATATGGGAATGACAGAGCATTCATCGTAGCTGATCCAACAATGAACTTAAAACTAAGCTTTGTCAACTCCCACAGTGCTTTCAGTGACAGCTGATTTACACTTAACCAGCACAGATCAGCAAAGAGATCAGCACAACAGCTTGCAGGGTGTAGTGCCAGGAATCACACAGGACATCCATGTGGGGTAATCCTCACTTTCCAGAGCATTGCACCACAGCTCTGGGATCCGTAATACCAGGTGAGAGTAGCATTCAAATCTTTGACAGCCATGACAGCAGTGACCAGGAGTCTGCAGAGCAGACTCCAGAGACAATCTGCAACTGTGGAAATTTGATCCTGGTACAGTTTCTGCCTCTTGTGTGCTTGTTTGGCCATAACTTTACACTGCCATTACCACTTCCATGTCCTTTCACAAACAAGCAGATATTGACTTTCTATATAGTTCATGTTAAATGATGTACCTGTTTAGTTAAACCATTCTGGGAAGAAATTATTACAGACAAGAAGAATTTTTGGCATATCGGATAGATCTGCCCAAATCCCTGTGAGATGGTTTTTGGCATTTAAAAGTGTAATGAGGCTCAGGCCAACATCCTCCACCTTTGAATGAACATTGATCAATTTACGTTGAAATTAATTTTGCTACATTGTATTTTATACAGATTAAGTAAAAAGGAAGGAAGGTGTGGAAGGTGCGGTAGGAAGGAAGGTGCGGAAGGAGGGAAGGAGGGAAGGAAGGAAGGAAGGAAAGAAGGAAGGAAGGAAGGAAAGAAGGAAGGAAGGAAGGAAAGAAGGAAGGAAGGAAGGAAAGAAGGAAGGAAGGAAGGAAAGAAGGAAGGAAGGAAGGAAAGAAGGAAGGAAGGAAGGAAAGAAGGAAGGAAGGAAGGAAAGAAGGAAGGAAGGAAGGAAAGAAGGAAGGAAGGAAGGAAAGAAGGAAGGAAGGAAGGAAAGAAGGAAGGAAGGAAGGAAAGAAGGAAGGAAGGAAGGAAAGAAGGAAGGAAGGAAGGAAAGAAGGAAGGAAGGAAGGAAAGAAGGAAGGAAGGAAGGAAAGAAGGAAGGAAGGAAGGAAAGAAGGAAGGAAGGAAGGAAAGAAGGAAGGAAGGAAGGAAAGAAGGAAGGAAGGAAGGAAAGAAGGAAGGAAGGAAGGAAAGAAGGAAGGAAGGAAGGAAAGAAGGAAGGAAGGAAGGAAAGAAGGAAGGAAGGAAGGAAAGAAGGAAGGAAGGAAGGAAAGAAGGAAGGAAGGAAGGAAGAAAGAAAGAAAGAAAGAAAGATTCCTTAGAAGGCATAGACCTCATTTCAAGTTCTTGTGAACAAATTTCATAAGTTCTGCTCAAGCACAATATTCTTTTTCAGCCTGATGATACTCAAATTAAGGATATATATTTATGTATATCTCTTTTTAAAACTGTGTTTATTGGTGTTATTTCATTTTCTAATTTTGTGTGGGTGGATAATAGCTTTCATCTTCTAAGAGGTAATCATAAGCAGATTTATGGCAATTGACAAATATTTCTACGTTATAGTGTATGAATGTGTAACCTATGAAAAAAACCCACAACTGCAAAGTTAAGCACTCCTTAATTTTATGTGCTAACCACTGTAAAAGTTAATTATGTTTAGTTGTATGAAGTTGTAGAGGAGGATGCAAAACCATTTGTTACTGAACCCAATAATTAACATTTTGCTCCAAAACAAATATCCGAAAGGTGGTGTTAAGGTGAAATATTGTTCTATAACATTTTTCATCCTAGCCACATATAGGTGATTTCTTGCAACACACATCTCTGGATGACAAAGGATTTCTGTAGTTTCTGAACCACAGCTAAAGAAGTAAGCCTCTTTCTCGTGGTTTTGTTGCACTTTACTGCTTGTCTTAGAGCCACACACTAGATCCACATTGCTGGGATTTTTCACTATTTCAAATACTGATGGAAAAAACAGCTTTTCTGTATATATAAAGGGCTTGGTAATTTAATTTCAGGAATCAGCTCATGTGGTAAATTAATGCAGAATATAAACAGCTGGACAAAGTAGCAACTATGTTGTTTCCTCAAATTCCTCTAGGTATATATCTTAAAAAATTGAAGCAAAGAAAATTTCTTCCATGAAAGGTTTCCCAGAGGAAGAAAGTAAGAAAGAACAATCACATAATTTGGAAATTTTGAAAGAAAACCTATGGATTACATTCTACTCATTGATAGTCCGTCAGACCCATCCATCATAGCCAGCCAAAGACAAAGCTCAGCTCCAAAAGTTGAGCAGTCTCTTCAGCTTGCACTCTTCCCTCACCTTCCCAACAGCAAGGGTCTTATAGGAGTTAATACTGCCTGACTTCTTCCTGTCATCAACCACAAACATTTCAAGTCCTAGATGAAATTTTTTTATAATATTATGAATTAATCAGAACATGAAGTCTGTGTGAAACCATGCCTTTCCCACACTCATAATAGATTTTCTAACAATTATTCCCTCTTGACACCACCAAGAGTTTACAAGGAACAAGAAACAATGCTTTTCTGGCTCATCTCTGGTTTTCCATACATGCCACTGCCTTTAGTTATGTTTGTACCACTTTATGGGTGGTACACAGAAAAGAGATGTAAAGAGAGCAGTATATGGCCTTTTGCATCTGAGAAACTTAAAGAAAATAATTAACCATGTTATTTTAGATAGATTATGTTTTCTGGAATGGCAAGAGAAGGAATGCACTGCATCTAAACTGATAGAATGAGATAAGATTCTAGAAAGAACACTTCTGCTCTAGTTAGTAAGGCCCATGTATAGACAAGCACACATTCAGGGCTGTGCTGAAAGTAGATGAAAAGAAATTGAAATCTGCACTACCTAGTTCTGGTATTACACTGGTTCTGTCTAGCAAAGCACTGATCTATTCTAATAACTGGGGAAAACAAGATGGGGAAGATATTTAGAAGCCTGAATCCAGACCAGCCTGAATGGCAGAACATATCAAGAACAACTACTCCCTATAATCAACAATTTCTCATAGGAGTTTAGCTCTGAATATATCCAAAATTGTTCATGTTCAGAAAGAAATCAAGGAAGAAAGGAATAGAAACCCTTGATAACTTATCCCATAGAACCATCAAAAATCTTTAAACACAAATTGGTAGCCCCTGAGCTCAGAGCTGCACAAACACACATGAAAACTACTTTTTCACAGAGTAAGCATGTAAATTAAATACAGCCCCTAGTTACTAATATTACATGCAATGTTTTTCTATAAACTAGGGTCCAGGCAATAACATTTTACCATTTTTAAATGAAAACACCATTTGGCTCACTTTAATAGCATTAAAATAAAAGCCATAACACGGCATGTGGAGACAGTCTAAACCACACATGTTAAAAAGGGATGCAACAATACAGACCTGTAATACTGTACTGCCATTGCTCTTACTGTATTGCCACTGCTACATAGAAAGCTGTAAGTTGTGCACTAGCTTTGCAAGGCCTCCAGACTGAGTCATGTCAGGCTTATTCTGGGCTAAAAGTTTAGCTTCCCAGTCTGCTTTTTTTTTTTAATTCTGCACACATTGTTTTATCTGGTTTAAAAATTTTTCCCTAATTGACCACATCTCTCTTGTTCATTTATGTTACTTTTTCTTATCTTTGTATGTTAGCACAACAGTTTTGTGACTAAAACATAACGCTGTACTATGCAGAAATGTAGGCCTATGGAAACACAGTACAGACCTTGAGAAGGGGAGACACAGAAGATGGTGTAGAGTACAAGCATGGGATTACAAAAGATGCAGCACAGATTTGGTATTGAAGATAACACCCATAGCTATAAGAAAGACTCCCCAATGGTCAGTTAAAGAAATGTGAACATGAAGATGGACAGATCTGGTATTAGTTGTAACAAAGAGAAAAAAGAACAAGTATTTAGCATACATAAAACAGAACTATTTAAAAAATTTCGATGAAACATGGAGTTGTAGACCAACAAAGGAAGACAAATGCATATTATCAACATTAACGTGAACATTGCCTTCCTTCCTGTAAAAGACTCCAGATGCTGCCAATATAGGCAACACCACCAGCAGAATGAAAGTCACCACCCTAAGAACTTGGAGAAGCAGGGGAAGGGAGAGCCTACCATCAAAGAAAGTGGGTAGAAACTGAGCGTATAACAGTATAGTTTAGTTTTTTATTACTATTAAAATATTTTTTAATAGAAGCCCTCTTTTTCTTCAGTAATAATGGGATCTTGCCTATTAATAACAACTAAACTTCTCAGATAAACTGTTATTGACTATGTCTCCAACTCATAGGATTCTTGACAGTTTCTCAAAGGCTTCTTGTTTCTCACCCATGCAGAACCATCAGCATGCTGTTAATTTTTGGAAACCCACGAAGAGTAGCAGTGTCAGCAGTCTGCAGACTCAGGAAGCATACTAATCTCTATGTGGAAAAAGATCCTGAACTCTACATTCCATAGAAAATCCTATACTTCAGCCCCTAGACAAAAGGACTGTGGTCAATACCTGGCAAAGCCTATGCAACAAATTAGGATACCACTTTGACTAGGAAGGAATAAAAACCCCTAAACCCCCAAAACTTTAAACAATCTTTCAATACAGACTAAATACAAAATGAAACTTAGAGCTACACACCGATATTGAGAAACTCTAAAAACAATGTTCCCCATCTTTGGAAAGAGAGGAAAATACTGAATACTAACAGATTACTAGCACACAAATATGTTTGCAATATTAGAGATAGTCTTCATACTAATATTTGAAAAACATCACAAAGAATGGACTAATACAGTCCCTGACCAGTATTTTATATGCATGAAGGAGAAAACCAGAGTTTTGCACCAAATAATAATGACAATGGAGCTGAGCTGTCTTTGATTTACAAGCCCTTTTATAAGGCTACTAGACTCTGCCTTCTATGTGAGAGATAAAGGTGTGGAGATTAACAGTTCTGTCAGTGATGTGTTCATTAATTACCTGTCAAACACTAGCAGAAATACGACTAACTTTGGCATGACAATTCCTTGTGATATTCTGTAATACTATCCCACTAACCTGCAAACAGTTAAGATAAAATAAAGTTTTAAGTAATAAATTAATTATTTTAAATAAACTACATGAATTTTGCCTACATTATCCTTTACATCTTCTATCTAACTCCAACTACAATTTTTGGTATTTGCTGAATCAATAAAAGTGCTATCATACAGAAAAATGAATACATGCATAAAATCAGTTTTAAATGCAGGCAAAAAAACCCCAAAAAAATCCAAAAAACCACAGAAACAAACCCAAACAAACTAACCAAAACCTACATTTATTTCACTCCACTTCTGAAAAAAAAAAAAATTGTGCGAGTTTATGATACAACCATTCTTTCTTCTGCTCTTTGTTACCCATCCCGTAATTCTGTTTTTTGTGAAAGATTTGCTCTTTCACAAAGACTTCTGTGATGTGTGAGGGCACTTTGCTGGTGTATGATTTGGTTTTGAATTTTCTGGAAATAAGCATACATTCTTTTAAAAAGGGGACAAAAATATTTAGAGGGACAAAAAATGTTATTTAATGGTAAGACATGTAACAGTGTATATGCCACCACTGAATAATTTCTATGAGCAGCCTTTGCCTTCCTTGCCCCATCTGGTCCTCATGTCTCTAACACCCACTCACTGCATTACAACAAAAATTATACTAAGCTCCTTCCAGCAGGGTTCTGTATTTCTGTAAGGGCTCTGAGGCACCTAACATATATCTGGAATCTGTAGAGAAGAAAAAAAAAAAAACCAAACAAAAAAACCCCAACAACAACAACAACACAACACAAAACAAAACAAAAAAAAACTACAAAAAAAACCCACCAAAAAAAAAAAAAAACAAAAAAACCAACCCCCCCAAANAAAAAAAAAAACACAACCCCCCCAAAAAAAAAAAAAAAAAAAAAAAAGAAAAAAAAACACCAAAAAAAAAAGTCCAAGCTTTTAAAACTTCATTTCTAGGTGCAGCCATCTGTGGATACCTTGTCACCTTATATGGCACGAGCATTTTGTTCCATGAATCTGAAGGAAAGAAAAGAGTCCAACTAATGTGATCCATATTATATAGGTTATATTCATCATTTACATCCTTATCACAGTGTCAGATAAGACATGCAATATCACCTGTGAAGTCAGCATGTCTTTTGACATGATCCCAAATAGGATCAAGGTTGCCCCCAAGTACTTTGCATATTTTTGATATTGCACTTATATATATATATATAAACATATATATAGATAGATAGATAGATAGCTATATAATCTATTACTATGTTTCTATTTAGAAATGAGCAGGACATATTAGTAGATTGGAATCTTTCATTTGATGCATGAACCACTTAATTGAGTGGAAAGATCAATCTCAAGTTCTGTCACTCCCCTGACTCTCATTACCTCCCTGTACTTGCTTTCCTGCTCTCCTCTTGCCTTTATACATACCTGTGTCTCACCTCTTACATGGCATGGCATGGCATGATCTCCACAGACAATACTGTGCTGTCAGAAAACTATCAGTTGCAAATTAAATGTGCTTTACTCAATAGAAGTCATGAAAAACTTCTGCCATAAAGAGCATTTTTTTCACTATGTAGAGAATTTGTACATTTAAAAGGATGCAAGTCTTAAGCACACCATGGGACACGCTCAGGTAGAGTTGGCACTATTGAAGTTGGTGAAGCTTTTGACATTCAAAGATTTGCAAATGGGGATTCCTCAGACTTCATGAAATAGAAGATTCATATCTAAAAGCTCATTTTTCATTTTTCAGAAAAAATCCCTTAACTTAGCTATGCCTGTTTTTTAATGGGTTGAACTTGAAACAACATGAACTGTTTGGTCTTGTTGACAAATTTCCAGTTTAACTTCAATGTAAGTTACTAGATCTGCAATCTCTTAAAGTTCAGGCTAAACAAAAATAAAATTGATTCCCGAATTGGTTCCCTGCCTGAATCACAAAAAAAAATCAAGGAGTTCTTTAACAGAATACTGGTCTCAGTGATTGGTGCATGTGTTTCTGTATTTTTGGTACTTCAGATTTCAGTTTAAAAATTTAAATTCATGCACTTGCTTGGCGCTAGGGAGCAAGGGGTTTGGAGAGAGAACAGAGCCTTTCATGTCACTGCAGTTCTGCATGGAGCAGACCTGCTTCCCTGACACGCCAACTGCATGCTGTGTCTACAAGCATGGGGACCATCATGATAATATCCAGTGTCTGGGAGGCAGATCCCAGTCCCGAGGGAAGGTCCATTCTAGCCCTTACAAAAAAGGCTCAGCTACTCTCAGGCCATGCAAATAAAATTCAGATGATGCGGCCTTTACATATCTTTAAATTTCCAACCACTGCAAAATTGTTCTTTGGAAAAGGAAAGAAAAAAACAAATTTCTTTGTAAGGGAAAAGTCCCTTCCATACATGGAGATGGTCTTCAAATTAGAAGACTTATTCCTTGCAAATATGCCACGAATCAGTGTCCATTTCTGAGTGGCACAAGTTCACAGACCAGTTATTTTACTTGACTCTGAGCTGGTTTCTGCCTCCCGTTATCAGCAAAGTATACTGCTTTGGGGACTGCATACAAACCACTGAAATTACTCTAGTAGGGGGGGATGGTGATGAAGAAGAAGCATAGATATGTTACATCAGATGTTAGTCAACTATTTCTGTGCATGTTCAAGACAGGTTCTTGCCTGTTGAATAACAGAGTTAAACTGGTGTGAAGGGAGAGAGCTAGCAGATTTTTTCCTCTTCAAAATGTTTCACATTAATGACATTGGTTAGATAATTTAGTGAGCAGACGTTATTGTCAGCTTCTTTATGTTATTCATCTAGAAGAGCAGATGCCACACTGAGCTGCAGCTTGGCATCGAGGAAAGTCTGTCTGTGTGTCAGGGGAGCCAGGATAGCCTGGACTCCCGTAAGGACTAATTGGTACTCCAGTAAAAAGAGCTATCTTCAGCCCCATTCAAAAAGAATATTCTACTGGTTTTATCATCTTTCCAGATGCTTTTTAGGAAGGCTCCTCTCGGTGCTCCTGCATTTCATCAGCTCTCCCTCTCATGGAAACTCTAAATCGCATATTTAAAAATAGACCATCAGATTATCTGGGTAAATCATAAAGCTCAGCTTATCTCTCTCTTCCCCTTCAAAATAAACAATTTATTTTGTCCACCAGCTCAGCAGCGTGAAGCCATTAATAATCCTGTTTGTCTCAGTAACCCCACTCAGGGATTGTCCCTGTGTGTCTCTATTCTGTGCATGTATGTCACACTGGGGTGTCTGTGCCTGTGTGAGCACAGAAGAAGGATCCAGGAATTCACAGTTCTGGGCACAAAGGTGTACAATCCTGCTTTATGCCAGTGTTTATGCCCATATCAACTATGTACGGCCTAGCATCACAACAGAGCCTTACACAGTCATGGAAAATAATATCAGGATTTTGCAGAAATAATGTACTAAGTACTTCAATTATGCATTAAATTGTTGTTTAAGACCAATCTGGGCGATAGAAACCGTGTGCTTCTCCTGAGGGCAGGTATAATCAGTGCATGCAAGGAAGGACACAAAAAATTTTCAATTTCTCCTTCCTAGTGGTTCAGATACACCACATAATAGAACCTTCAGTATCAAACCCCGACTGCCAGCCCACACGTTTCCTATACGAGCATCTCCTCATGCTCCTCCCCCTGCCAGTGCGGCCCATCAGGCCACGAGAGCCGGAGAAAGCCCTGCAGGGATATAAATAGCTCCTCGGGGGAGGAGGGGAGAGTGCAGCAGCACGTTTCTAAAGATGCTTGCTGCAGAGGGAGGTTTTGCTGCTTTAATTCGGAGGGAAGAGGGAGTCGCTAGGAAGTTCACTGCCATAGCAGGTAATGTCTGTGGAAAGGGGGCAGCAGCTGCCCATGGTGAAGCTGAAGGGGGAATGCCCCGCTTGCTGGGAGAGCAGCGAGGTAGGGTTCCCTCTTTGAGTGTCCCACCTATTTCAAATGGTTTCCTCAGAGCCCCCCCGCAGATGGGCTGTGTATAGGCACGAACGGCCCACGGCTGAGACAGACAGCGAGGATACGAACCAACTCCGTGGAGGTGTTATTACCACACGCAGCTTATTGTCTGTGCCAAGTTTGTACAGAGCCAGGTGATGTTACTGATGCGCGCTGTATCGCACTGACTGTGCATGCGGTGCTCCGAATTTGCCTCATGAGTGGAGCACGGTAGCGCTGGCTTCCCCGCCCTCTCCCCGCTTTTCCTCGGAGAGACAAAGCCGAGAGGTTCCATCTCCCCAGAGCCGCCCTATCCTCCCCTGCCTCCCGGAAACTTTCGGGCACTACAGACACAGACGCCTGAGGCACAGGTGCGCGCTCGCCCCTTCCCCGCCGGAGACAGCCCGGGCACTCCTCCGCCGCCGCCCGGGGCCGCTCCGCGCGTCTCCGCTCTCCCTCCCCCCGGCGGGCCAGCACCGCGCGGCTGTGCGGTGCTGCAGTGCCCGGCCCGGCCCGGCCTCTCTCACCGTCCTCCAGAGCCGCTGCCGCTTGGCACTGACGGAGGTGGCGGTGACGATGAGGTGGGAGACGGACACCACCAGCCCGAAGACGATGGCCAGCAGCGTCCGGACGGGAAGCAGCGAGTAGGAGACGAAGGTTACCAGCATGAGTTGCCACATGCCCTGCTCGGGGGCGCTGGGCGGCTCCATGCCGTAGGCCCCGAGAGAGAAGGGGCAGCAGAGGAAGGAGAAGGTGAAGCTGAAGAGCAAGGTGAGCTTGACGATCTGCTGCAGCTGGGTGACCTGCAAGTACTTGACATTGGTGACGATGAAAAGGGAGAGGAAGATGATGCAGTGCACCGGGTGCGAACCTTTGGAGATGGTCAGGCTGGGGCCGGAGAGCAGCTCCACCAGGGCTAGGCTGGCGGTGAGCACGATGAGGACCGCCAGCGCCTTGAGGGTGGACGTCTGCTCCAGCTTCAGGTTGTAGCTCTGGAAGAGAGCCTCCAACTCCTTGCAGTCAAACTCGTCCTCGCAGGCGATGGCATCCAGCAGCAGCAAGGGAGGGGGGTCCCCCAGCCCGGCTCCGGCTCCCGACGCCGCGGCAGCCGGCGGGGAGCAGCAGCAGTGGCAGCACTTCTTCCTCTTGGTCTTGACTTTCTGAAACGGTATTTCCTCCATGTCAGTGCCATTCATAAACCCGGGGAAGAATTGCTCCTCCAGGTGTCCCCCACTGCCGCTTTGCCGCTTCGCTGCTCATAAAAGAGAGGGGGGCTGCGCGCAGGAGCCGCGGCCGCTCGCCCGCCGGCAGCCGCCGCCGCTCCGCGGGCGCGGGTCCCTGGCGCACCCGCCAGCCGCCGTCCGCAACCCGCCGCGCCGGCAAACGCCCCCTCCGTTGCCACCCAGGAGCCGGGGGTGGCTGGGACGGCGGGAGGAGAGTCTCACTCGTGTTAATGTGCCAACCTTCCTGCCTGCAGTCTCGCTTTCCCCTCCACCCTCCTCCTACTACTCCTCCTCCCCTGGTGCTCCAGGGATGTTAATCTCCTAATGACACCAAAACGCTATCCAAAGGTTTGGAATCAAACAGAGGGAGGGGTGGGGGCAAAGGGTGGGTGGAAGCTCAGAAAAGGGGAGACGGGGATAATCAACAGGCGGGTCTCCCTTCAGATAATGCTATTTGGAGGAGCAGGAGCTACAGAGGAAAGCAAACGTGCTCCCGTGAGGTGGGCAACATTAAAAAAATAAAATAGCGATTGGGGGAAAAAAATTAATCAGCGCCAGGGGTCTGGAGGAAAAGTGCTGCAGAGGGGCTGGAAAGAAAGCAGGAGGCAGGGAATGGCAGGGCGATCCCCTTCCCAGGTCCGAGAGCATCTCACCCGAGCTGGGGATTGAGAGGCGCTTGCGCGCCGATCGCTTGGGAGGCCGGACACGTTCCCATCGGGGCTCCGCGACTCGGGAGCGGCGGGAGGACCCGCCGCCCCTGCGAAGCGCCCCGCATTACCCCTGCCAGGCGCCCGGGGCCCGCTGGCCCTCCGAGTGCGTCCGGCATCGGCCGATAGCTGGCAGCCCCGTGCTGTCCACCTGCCCTGGCAGCTATTCATATATACATACATAGATATACATATAGATGAGATATATACACGTATATATACATACATACATATATATAGGTGTGTGTGTGTGTTTATAAAAAATATACAAAACCTACATATAAAGACATAGAAATGCATGTAAATATAAATACATTTGTAAATAAGTAAAGATATATATATATATATATATGTTTATATAGGTGAATCCTGCTTCCTTTCAGAAATAAAGGAGTATCTGACTGAATATATATTATGATGTTACTTGTTTTGCCTCCTAGCTCTAGCAGTAGGAGAAAGTGTAGTGAATGAGAAAATTTTCAAGAAAACATATTTCTGCAAGCACTTCTGCCTGTCTGGGAGTACAAATCAGTCAGTGGCTCAGGAGGGTTACTCTTGTACCAGGAGTTAAATATCATCCCACTCAAAATTGTACTTCATGCCTCATCAAGAACTTGGATGTGTTGTTTTAAAAAAAACCTCTCTAGTTCTGCCTATAATGCTGCTATCAGATACTATTACCAAGTTGCCACAAAAGAATACACCGCAATATGCTTTTTTGTAACCTTTGCATCTAATTTTGGGATTATGAGACTGCTTTCAAACTCAGCAAAGACTAGGGAAAGGACTCCAGTGTTTATTTTAGGTTTGGATCAAGCATTTGTAAGATTCGGGTGCAGGGAAATGTCAAAACAGAAGACTAAGATTATGAACATTTGGCTTTTCAAAGGCAGGACAGGGATACTTTTCAGAATCAAAGCAAAATCCTACTATCATGCATAGGTTGAAGAACTAATCACTGATATTTGTGTCAGTGATATCAGTTTCTGCTTCCAGATTTGGGCTGAAGAGTGTTAAGATCAACAGTAGGTAGGGATTCTTTAAGATTTGTTATGGTTGTGAACCATGTTGGTACTTCATTTCTGGATAGTAAAATAGCATTATAAAATTCTCTGATACATAATCTAAGGCAACATATTTTTTTATGTTAATATTTTAGTATTTGATGTTAGTCCATGCCCTGCAGACTCAGTATGCAGTCATTCTTTTGAATCTGAACACACCTCATCAGGAGAAGGGAATTAATCAACATTGCTGGAGTTTGTGTATTACAGATTCAAAATATTCCACACTTGAGACAATGACTGTTACTTACTCTGTGTTCACAGGATGCAACTCATGGTGGTTTTCTAGGCTGTGACTTAGAGCCTCAAACATTCCAGAACTGTAAATACAGCTGATACTTAGACTTCGGTAACATCCTTCCAGAAGGAAGTAGAGGGGTTGGATGTGCTGGCCTGAGTACTGGAAACAGGAAGAGATGTTTGGCTGAAATGAAATAAAATCTGACAAACAAAAAGAGGCTTCCTTCGTTTTGTGGTACCTGTAGTGTGTTTGAAAAGCTTAACAAAATTAATCTCCTTATTCACGTTGATGCATAAATTCACTTTGGTAACATGTATATTAGACAAACACACACTTGTGTTTTTACCTGTCCTCGGCTTTTTTCTGAGCTCATTTATCCTAAGGGATAAGCTAATGTTTCACATCTCACAAAGTATAAGAGGTGGCACAGCCCTAGAAATTATTCACTGAAAGAGTTGTCATGCTAGCAGTTATCATTTCTTTCTTCTGGCTCTCAGCTTACTGCTGAGGAAATGGAAGGTGAGTAATTCCCTACAAGGCACCCTGTCGTTTAGATTATTTTCATGCTTCTTACAGCCTCAGGTTGGGTTAGTTAGTGCATACATAAAGCAGAGAAAGATGATGCATAGGAAACATATACATCTTCATTCTTGCTAGGTCAAGGGGAAGCAGTGAACTGTTGAAGGTTCATCTTCCTTAGACACTGTAGGAGTATGGAAGTGCCACACGGTAGTTAATGAAACTCTGCCATCCTTTATACACTGTTTCACATCACAGGGCAAATACTTCACCATACCCTCCATAGTGAGGAGCCTAAATTTTAGCACCTGATATCACAAATATAAAGAGGAAACCTCAAAACCTTTGTCTGAGACAGACATATCATTAAAGCAAATAACCAGCTATAAAACTGCTGGAATGCACTTGACACAGGACCATATTTTCTGACTTATCTGCTGCAAATGACAGCAGTCTTGGGGTTTTCTGAACTATAAACAACACATCATGGACTGTAGTGCACTTCTGGCTCATTTCTAAGAAAGATATGAGGTTGGTTTTGATAGTTACTGCCCCCAAAATTCTGGATGTTGACCAGAACCAAGACAATTCTTTCTGTTGAATGCCCTTGCATTTGTAATCAGAGACTACTCTGGGAATGAATGTAGTATTGACAGGAAAGAGTGATTAGAGCCCAGCTTTATCATCTTTAGAACTGCAAAACCTATCTTCTTTTCCATTTTTTTTTTCTAAGATACAAACTATCTTTGTTGTTTGAGTCACTGGAAGTGAAAAACAATTTTTATGGCATCAGGCGCCTATGGATCTAGGTTACACTCAGCACAAGTCTCACTGACTTTTACTGGACCATAGTCTTGAATTAAAGAGCTACTCAGAGTTTCTGTTCCCACTCAGTTCCTGCTTCCCCAATCTATTTTTATTTACTTTGTGTTTGTAGATTCCCCACTCAATAATTATTTTTCACTGTAATCTTGTTTTACTTTACTGAACTCAGTACTTGCTTTTTGTATCTCATCGTCTATAACAGTTTCAAGCATTCACTGCCTGGTGCATTAGGTGTAGATTATCTTTAAAAGCAATATCTTTCATAAAACTGGAGCTCCTCAGATTGAGGGCAATTTTACAATTAAGCATGATGAAAGTTTTGCATAAGTAGAACTTTTTTCTTGTGGTAATTATTGTCTGAGTAAAAATTGCAAGGATTTTCATCTTTTATCCATATTTAGTATTGCTTACCTGTAACAGAATGCCATGCTCTATCATCTGAGACAGGGATACAAATCTCTTTTTCTTCTTGCTGTCTCTGACAGTAAGACTAAAGACTGCATAAAGCTATTGAGAAATTTCTGCAGACTCATTCTACCAGGCACAGCTTGTTAATGCCACCACAGAAATCTATCTAGTGAGAGAAAAGCAGTGATATGGGCAGGACAGAAAACGTCCAGCACAAAATGGTAGGAATGGCCAGGTTTACATATAAAAATTGAACAATGCATTTTCCTCATCTTATCGATGTCTGAAATAGATTCCCAACTTCTTCTAGATTTTGAGGAAAGATTTGAAAAAGTGGAAGTATGTTTTTCCAAATCATGCACAGATTTCATTTGAAATCAATCTGGTTACTCCATTCACAGTCTTATTTCAAGAAATGTAGAATAGATTTCTGTGAGGCTGCTGAAAGTTCTCTGAATAGGTCTCATGAGCATTATAATGACTGTTCCTTAAAATTCATTGTGATTTTAAAGTTTGAATTGTGTTACATGCATTGTGATGGAGAAGAAATGAAAGAGACTGTTCTGATACATATTACTACCACAGTTAAACAACTTTATCTGCAAGTTTGAATTCATCTAACTAGAGCACTTGTGCTGCTGAGCTGAAGTAAACTTTGCCCACCTACAGTAAGTGAAAACCTCACAGCACCTACAAGTTCAGTCATGAGGAGACATTGGCTCTAGCCTCAGCACTGTTCTCCAAGATCACTTTTTGGTTTTATCTTTTTCTTTGTGCTTCTTCATGCAAGAACCAGTTAGAGAACAGAGATGAGTCTTTCAAGGGTAAATTTAGGCTGTAATACTAATCACTCAGTGACAAACCTGTGTCTTAGCTTCTCCTCAGGTCTAACAATAGCAGTTTTCTTCAGTTTCCATTGGACTGCACAGTGTTTTTTCACTCAGATTATTTTAATCACTATTCTATCTGTATAGAAGTCTATCTAGTTGTGGAATCTATTGGAGAGAAAAAAAATCAGATGAGAAAATTTACATTAAGGTCTTGACCTCGATTCACTTGTCAGACAAGACTGCTGCTGAAGCAATTAGGACCTTTGACAGAAAAATAATATGGCTAAAGTGGCTAATTTGCCAGCAGAGAAAGGGGATGGGTTTTCTCCAGACCTCTGCTGAGCAGAGAGTACTGACATTAAGAGCATTTTAATCCTTTACCTCTCTCTTCTATTTTAAGCCTTCCAGGAGAGCATGAGACTTCTGTGACCTACTGAACTTCTATATTAATACTAATGAATCTCTTCAGTGAGCAAGCAATGTGCTTTCCAGCCAGAATGGACACATCGGTCAAATCCTCCCAGCTTCTGACCAGTCATTCATTTTCTCCATCAGTACTGTATCAACTCTGATTTATTTATTCTTCATCTAAAGTTAGAGCAAACTAATGTCTATTATAAAGGCAAAATTTCAGGAAAGAAGGTTGATGCATTTTTATGAGGAATTCATTCACTGTTTCTCTTATGTTCTTTAGTAAGCCACAGTTCTCAGAAGCTTTCCCAAATACCACACCCCATCTGGCCATGCTTCTGTCTCACCATTTCCTACTTTATCCTCCCTGTTACCTCAGAGAAATGTCAGGATTTTTCTTTCGTGAGCCTGTGGATGGTAGGAGGGTGGAAATGACTCAGGAAAGGTTTCAAAGCTTCATTAAAACAATTTGTTGTGCACTTTGCGAAGGAGTATACAACAGTGTTATATATTGATTAAAAACCATCAGCAAAACAGGAAATCACAAACCAGCTGCAAAACCTACACAGCACTTTCAGCACCTGCTTTTATTATTTCATTTTAGATGTGTAAGTTAGAGCATAATCTTTTTCAGCAGTGAACCATGTGCAAGTTGCCATAGTGCAGCTACTCTCAGTTGGCTGTGAATGTTCTGATACACCTTCATGGTGCCATGGAACTGCATGCAGAGAGGTACCGGCTGAGTTATTGAAACCCATGTTGCCAAACCATTACACTTGTATCAGAGCTTGCCAGCTCAGGATTCATACTATATTTACATGTTTGTGTAGTAACCAGGTCTGGAGACAGCTTGTTCAGGGCTGCCACAGGATCTCTGCACTGCAGTCTGGAGACTAGAAATATCATGTTAGCCTTCAGCAGCTGACAACCTTTTCCCTGGTTTCCTTTCAGTAAGGCGGATCTTTCAATACACCGGTTATCTTCTGAATCACATTCCCTTTCCAGGCTGGGAAATCACCCACCCAAGCACTCATGTTGGATTGTTTCCTCTAGTAAGGCTGTTATTTTATCTTTCCCAGTCAGCTTGGTTAACAGACTTTTTCCTAGCCAACTTCATAATCGATATATATTAAAAAAAACCCCAAACAACAAAACCCAACCCCCAAAATTGTGTAAATCTGGATCAGTTCTCAGGCAAAATACAAATGTTTTTGAGTTCCCACAGACTTCCTTTTGCAAATCCTTTCAGAAAAACTAAGAAAAGAAAACAAAACTGAATCCTTCTTCCGCAATATCTTAGTACTTGTCCCTGAAGTAGAACGATGAAAATTTCCCAAACCAGTTAGCAGATTTGGTGGAAATTTCTGTTCTGCAGGTGATCTGATTGACCAAAGCATTCTTAAAAGTCCTTTAGCTGTTAAAAAAACTCAGTAAAATTCAGACCAAGGTCAAACACTCCACTCTCATCTTAGGAGTTCTGCAAATGTCTAGCATCAGGGTGCTGGCAGTGTTTAACAACATTACATGAATCTGATCCTGTTCCATGGAATCAAAGGAAGTTTTGATATTCATTGCAGCTATATTAGCCCTGGTATTATAACTGTGCTTATTTCCCAAGGAAGGCTGCTGTTCCTCTTTTTATTAATACTGCGATTGCCTAAGGTAGGAGCATGGCTCTGTTCTGAGACTATAGCATTCTTGTTTGCCTAATGAAATACAGTTTAGATGTATTTCAGAATGCGTATAAGGACATTTTGGTTAGTGTAATCCCTTTAATCTCTTGAAAGTAAAATATGTACACAGAAATAAAGACAGAAATTATATCTGTTTATAATACATGGTTCACTCGTAGCCATATTTCTGATACATCCATTTTAAAAAATATATATTAAATATTAATTCATATTCATCACATACATTCTCCACCTATTTTTCTTATCTCAAGGTTATGCGGCATACATATTCTTGTATCACTTATGCTAAAGCATGTTATTATAATTTATGAACTGAAAGTTTAGTAAACAAATATTTTTTTCCTTTTTCTTTTTCTTTTTCTTTTTTTTTTCTTTTTCTTTTTCTTTTTCTTCTTTTCCTTTTTCTTCTTCTTCTTCTTTTCCTTCTTCTTTTTCTTTTTCTTTTCCATTTTTTCTTTTAATGAAGCATATCAGTTGCTGAAGATTTTTTTTTAATCCCATGTATATTTTCATTATGTCAAGTTTTCACTATTGGTAATATTCAGAAAGTGCTCTGCTATGACTTTCCATCACAGTTCACTCATTCGAAGTTCTGTAATAGCTGCCTCAAGTGTCAGACATGAGGCTCCCTTCAGGACTTCTGATTTGGGCTGAACTTCACACTAGTTTCATTTGGGAGTTTTTCTTGAATAAGTGTTCTAAAAGCCTGCATATTTTCATCATTTGTGGAGCTTCCTGTCAAAGAGTGAAAAGTACACTGACAATATGAATTTTACAATAACAATAGAAATAAGTATACTTGTAGTCACTTCCTAACGGAGAAAAGAATTGCTCCTTTATACTAATTTTATTGTTTTCTGGTGATAACTATAAAGCTAACAATAGTTTCAAGGCATAGCATACTACGGACAACCAGAGTGTTCTCTGCCAGTTAGTACTTGTATTTCATCACTGAATGGAATACAGATGTAGCCCTTTGCTGTTTTTTATAAACCCAAGGAAACCAACCCTGAATCCAGTGGAATTAAAAAAAAAAAAAATCTTAATGATGCCTTTCAAATAGAAAGATAAGTTTGTTACAGAAGGCTAAGTCGCAGAAGATACTTATTAGAGATTCACCTCCTCTAACACTCCCTTGCAAAGAACAGCGTACCCAGAAACAGCATGTATCAGACATTAAACTGCTGTTCCAGATGATCTCCTCCAAGGGCCAAGATTCCTTCTATTTTATTTCTAATCTATGTAATGGGATTCTTCACGTAAATCCTGCAACTAGCAGCAACTAATTAGGTCAAATTAACAGGACATATGTTACTGGATCTATTTTGAGTTTAAATCCTCGAGATGGAGCTACCCTCCTCTTTAAGGTAACAACTGCTTGGTGTTAAAAGTAAAAAGACAATTTTATGTTGTGGTGTGTTTACTATTCCTTTAGTTAGAGCCTTGCTCAACATTAAGACAGATTTCTGGTGGACTTCAAAGCTATATTTATTTTCTTATCACCTGTGCTCCCCCTTCATCCTAAACAATTTGCATAAGCCTGAATAATGCTACTTATCTTATGCCTCACTGCTACTATATATAGATGAACTGGAAATTCAGCTCAGTAAAGCAATGTAATTATTTTCTTGTTCCATTCTTTCTTCCTGCCTACACACTATGCATGTTTGTGTGTGTGAAGGTGTGAAAGAGAGATCATCTACTTGAAAGGAATTTTAAGTGATAAGTGTTATTGTTCTTATTAATTTTTGGGGGAAACAACATTTTCTAAACTGATGCAAAAGAAGGAGCCATAAGAACAATCTCAAACATAACAGGGATTCCAGTATATGTGTGTATACCTGTGTGTGAGCATGTGAGTGGGTGTGTTTGTAAATGAGAAGAAGGATTTTTATCTTTTTCCAAAAAAAAGGACAAAAAATATTTTATGTTTTCCTTGTGACAAAAGTTGAGAATGATGCAGTCAAGTGCTGATATTATTGACAGTACTTATATTAAATTATATGAAAATTATATTATATAAAAAACAATACTTATATTTTAGTTAAAAGTAGACATTTTTCTCACTTTTGTTTGCAAAAATTGTAAAAAAATACAGCAGTTTAAATATAGATCTGCTTGCCTAAAAAAAACACCAATTATATTTAATGAAGCTAATTTTGTAGCACCTTATCAGTTAATCCCTGAGAAAACTTCCTCTCCCCAGCTCTGATAGCACTTTAAAGCAGAGAGAGTCATTACTCTAAGGAGAGTTTCCCAGTGTTTTTAACTCTAGACTGAGTAGTAGAAGCCTGACTATATTCATTATAGATTGGGTCTTATCCTATTGTCTGCAATATATCTCACTTCTCTAAACAAGGTTAACTGCTATTTTTCTTCCCCTAATCCTATTTAGCAAGTCAATGGGTAGTCTGGACAGTTTAAGTATTCCAGTTAAGTGGGAGAAAGGTCACTGCAAGATTACTAAAAAGGTATCAGGGGATGCTAAAGGGTAAAAGTAGTTTAGGAAAGGGATTTCCTAAAGGGTTTCCAAAGGATTTTAGGGAAGACAAGCCAATATTAACATTAAAATTAAAAAATCTCTAGGAATTTCCAACTACCTTTGCAGTGATAAAACTTGTGCTTATTTTCTCAAGTACATTTTACAGTTTTTTCCCAGCACTGACTTAATGTCTTGGCCTCGCACCAAACTCATCGAAGCTGAAAGCTGAAGGGAAACTTTCACTTCCTTTAGCCCCAGGCGGTGCTCCTCAGTGCCCAGTCATGAATGGCCTCAAGGTGGCCAGCTCTGCTCATTGCACTGCCTAAGAAAAATTTCCCTAACTTCAGTGGTAACTTATCCTACAAGGCTGAATCCAGAGGTTAAGGAAGCTGACTGGATATTTTCCATCAACTCTGTGGAAAAAACTCTATATGATTTTATGCTTAGATTGTAAGTTTTGGGTCTTGGCATTCAAGGTATATTTGTGACTGATGGACATCTTCAGTGAGATTTGCCCCTGCAGTTAGCAAGGCGCATGCAGAGGTTTGTATGTCCAAAGACAGATTTACCCAACAAGGAAACATTGAAGAGAAATGCCCTACTGACTAAGCAAAATTCTCACCTGCAGATTTTGCCCTGCAAGAGCACCAGGGGAATTTTTCCAAGGACCTGATAGGGAGAAGTAGCAACAATAATCCAAAAAGTGATGATGGCACTTTCTGAGGATGTATATAACTCAAGTACCATCCCTGAAGGTACAGAGATTTCATGCACCATCTCACACTCCCCTGCTGGAAAGGAGCTTGGCAGAAATGGACCTGGGAGTCCCGTTGGACTGCAAGTTTTCCATAAGCCAGTGATACAGCTTTATGGCAAAGGTGACTAATAGTATCCTGGAATGCACTGGAAAAACTTCTGTCAGCAGTTCAAGGGAGGTGATCCTTTCCCTCTTCTCAGCACTGGTGAGGTCTCATCTGGACACCTGTGTCGAGTTCTGGGCTCCACAGTACAAGAGAGACATGGATGTATGCAAGAGAGTCCAGCAAAAGGCCACACAGATGGTTAAGGGACTGTGAGGAAAGGCAGAGAGTCCTGGGACTGTTCAGCCTTGAGAAGAGAAGGCTCCAGGGGTATCTTACCAATGTCTATAAATACCTGAAGGAAGGTACAAAGAAGAGGGAGCCAGACTTTTTCAGTGGTGCCCACTGACAGGACTAGAGTCAATTGACACAAACTGAAACACAGCAGGTTCCCTCTGAACATCTGGAAACACTTTTTTTGCTGTGAGTGTGACTGACCACTGGCACATATTGCCTGGGAAGATGGTGACATTTCTGTCCTTGGAGATATTCAAAAGCCACGTGGATATAGTCCTGGATAACTGGCTTTAGGTGGCCCTGTTTGACAAGCAGGTTGAACCATATGACCTCCAGAATTCCCTTCCAATCTTCTGTGACATATGTAGGGAAGGGACTGTTAATCACCCTGGTGCAGCCCCATTCCAAATGGTAGGCTATATTAGTATGTGCAAGAAGTGTCTCCTACATTTTCTACATCATGTTAAAAGAAAAACTAAAATAAGTCAGTCTGTTAAAGAAAAAGCAGATTTGACAATGCACGGTCTGCCCTAAAAAACATAACTAACAATTGCAAAATACAGAAGTACAGCTGCATTTTTTAATATACCTGATCCTGCAGGGTTATCTGTATTACAAGCTTCTCATTATATTAAATAACAATTAAGGGACCAATTGTGTTAAAGGTGCTAGCCAGTCATATTCATAGCTTCAGTGACAGAAAAGTCCTCAACTCTGTCAAAACTGGTTTTCTCAGAACTGGTCATTCTGAGAAAACAGGTGAAAACCCCAGGACTCTAGAAAATATGCCAGAAGAAAAGAGGTATGGAAATATTATTTTAGCACTCCAAGTTCACACATCAGTTGAATGCAAGATTTAAGGACTGTAACTTATGTTTAGGTTAATTTGGATGTCAAATCACTCACAAGATCTGACCTAGGGTGTAAATATTTGTGTTCATGAGCAGAGAAATAATCAAACTGAGCACTATCAAGCTAACCTTCACAAATTTTGAAATATCCTGCCTGGAAATTGTTCCACAGCATAGCTTTCAAAAATTTAAATGTGTAATGATCTGATTTTGTAACCTTTGCACTTTACAGAGAAGTGACAATTATTTCTTTTTTAAATATATTGTGATATATGGCACTTGTAGATTTTCAATATTTCTTCTCCCCCCATCATTATTCATCCTCATGATTAAACTAACAAAACAATGAAAAGAAATGAAATGTGGATAACATTAGATATATACACTCACCATATCTGAACCACATTTGTTTTGGTTCAGCAGCATCCTTGTTTTTACCTCATATTACTGTGTTCCTATGATTTCAGTGAAATTTTTCAGACTCCTTTATATTTAATATTTCTTTTCACTTTTTTATAGTATTTAAGTTATACACAGTAGGTGAAATGCCCTTCTACAATTTCAGTATTTGAAATGGATTGATGTGGCTTTTGAACAGATTTGGAAAACCTTTTTACCATCAAAGAGAACTTTTTCAACCTAAGGAGTTTTATGCATATATTTATAGTAATGAGTACAAGCTATTATGCCTGTCATAATACAAGGCAGATCAGCTGGTATCATTTTCATAAATATTTAAAAGCTAGCACACCTACAGTGTAGGCTAGGAGTATTATAGTAGAGTCACTAAAAAAAGGGAATATCTATATGATCTTCATCTACATAAACTTTGTTAAAATAAAAGTGGACATGACACACTTGGGCTTCATTTTGAATTAGCAGGTTAAACTCAGGTTTAAGATCATTAGAATAAAAACTTGCTACTTTTTTCTTCTCTGCCTTTTAAATAAAACTGAACTAGATCAGCTTAGTCACTTGCAGTTTGGAACAGGTTCTTCTCATACAGTGTAGACACAATTTATGTGAGGATTCATACATACTACATGTCCCAGGAGACTGCAATTAAGGTGCAGTCTTGGACATGGCTTTGATCAACGTGATCTAGCTTAATATGTCCCTGCCCATGGCAGGGGAGTAGATTATCTTTACAAGTCCCTTCCAACCCAAACTATTTTATGACTTCTTGATTGTATATTCCAGCTAATTCTAATAAATACAGACAATATCAAACTTGGTCTTCTGTATCCAAAGGTGAGAACAACAGGCATAATTGGGATTCTGAACCATGGCAGAATTGTATGGAGGGAAATGTAAAACATATTTAGAAATTAGTAGATTGCTCCAAAAGCATTTCCTTTTCTATTTTCCTTTGCTCTTTCAGTTTTCTTGTGTTTATAAAGTTCATGTGGCTAGATTTATCATGAGATTTAATTTTACCTGAGTCAGGAAAAAAGAAGTTGGGGAGCCTTTTGGTTGCCTTTTTAGATGTCTCCATTTATTGCTCACTTAACTCCATAGCCTTGGACAGGAACAGAAAAATACATTTGATTCACAAAGATTTAACATATCAATAAAGGAAACAAAGCCCTTCTTCTCCCTTTGGCATCATTGCTGTCTCCCATAAGAAACTAGAATGGTCTGTTGGGAGCTTTTGCTGGAGGAATAACCTTATGTATATTTAATGTGGTTGCTAAATGATATTGTGCTTATCATTTGTGAATCACTGGAGTTTGCATCTGTTTCTTGTAGCAGGGTTTGGGACCGAAAGGTTTATTTTAATGGCCCATTAAACTCCCACCTGGCTCACACTAATCTATTTGTAGGTTCATTTGTAGATTTTTTTAAGGGAGGTAAAAGCATATATTCCTTTCCACAACCCACCTTAAGACACTGTCACCCACATAAAATACACAAAGGACCCATCACAATAAGCAACTAATTCAAAGTGGTGAAATGGTGGAATTCCTTTACTCCTTAGCATCTACATCCAGAACTAATGAAATGTAAAGGATAACAAAATGTCATAGCTTCTTAAGAATGATTTGAAGTCGGCAATGAAGCAATAATAATTTTTATTTTTTAGTTTTGGCAAAAATCACATAGAATGTTGTTTACTCATACAAAAATGTTAGTATTAAACTATGGCATTATTGCAGATATTACTCTTTAGGATTAATTACTTGTACTTTAATTATATCAAAATTAATACCATAGAATTATAAAAGGGTTTGAGTTGGAAGAGACCATAGGTCATCTAGTCCAATGCTCCCTCTGCAGCGAGCAGGGAAATCTGCTAGATCAGGTTGCTCACAGTCCCACCCAACCTAAATGTTTCAAGGGATGGGATATCTACCAGCTCCTGGGGAAACCTGTTCCTGTGTTTCACCACTCTCGCTGTAAAAACATGTTTACCATAAGCAAGTTTATACAATCTGTTTTAAAATCCCAAATTTACTCTTATTTTCAGTCTATTTAACCAGATAATTTCACCTCTTGTACTTCTGCTTGGTAATGAGTAGCATCCTGGAAGACTGCACATACAACGACTGAGCACTTGTGAAGCCGTCCAGTCTTGATTTATCAGAAGTATGAATTGGTGAAACAGCTGTATCACAGTTGAAGGAGATACTGACTGAGTTAGTAGTTACATATAGCTTATTGCACTGGGTAAAGTTACATGTCATCTAAAAGCACTCCTTTTCAACTAACTAATGGCCCATAAACATAAAGAAAGAAATGTAGCAACGTATGTAGCACCAACACTGCACTTAGTACTAAGCAGTATGGTGAATCCTCTAAGCAAAGATTTCCAAGGCTACGTAAGCAAAATTGAATAATGGAATTTTTGAAAGTGGTCTGATTTAACCTCTTTCTGTTCCTGCTCAGCCATCACCAAGACTAATCTTGCCCTTCAGCACAGATTTATTTGCAATATATGTTAAATTGCTTATCTCTTCTACTTTAACCCACATCTATTTACTTTCTTCTATTTCCAGTTTGTCAGTACTACTTTGAGAAAGGTTATTCTCTATTGACATACATTCTCTGTATTCTCTGTACACATCTAAAAGCCTTATTTGAGATCAACATTTCAGTAGCTTTTGAACTGAGAGACTGCCAGTGTTATTGCCATAACCACGTGGACAGAAATAGTTGTGTTAACACCCATGTGAGAAAAGAATGCACTGAATTTTTCATTTTCAACTGCACATAAATCCCCATCTCTGAGGTTTATGTCTCTTGTTCTGCTATTTTGATACAGAAGAATGTACTTGCAAAGGTCTACTTATCTTTAGAGAGAAGAGAAAGGTCCTCATCGTTTGAGCAACACATGGCTTGCTAATAAATTATGTAAAACATTCTTAATATCTGTAATACTAAGTAAACCAGCAAACAAAACAGCCTAAAATACAGGTGGACAACCTTCAAGGCATAAAACATACATAATTTATGCAAAACTTGAATATCCATGAAACTGTAAGAACGCCAGGAAGAACAGGAAGGTTTCTTTAGAAATGTTTTCTGTAGTTTAGAAAGATCTGTATATAGATCCAAAGAAATTAATGTGTGAATTTGTGCATTATACCTTTGAAAATTACTGGGTTTGAACTTTGAAAGAGTAGGAAACACTGGAACTGCAAAGGTAGCAAAACCAGAAAACAATTAGGAAGTGTGTAATGAATAACCAAAATATTTGGCCATATGTGCTAAAAGAAGAAGACAAGCTAAACCTGTGATAAAGGAATATGAGTCTCCCAATTAGTAAAGCAAAACATTACCACACATTATCTGAGACACCTGTGTTTCAGAAAGGCATTTCTTTTCAGGAAAATGTGTAATTGATGGAAAATAGCTGATACAAATCACAATGAAGTGCATTGGGTTTTCCCTGGATTTGAGGTGATGGTTGCTGAGAGAGGCCTTAGTGGTATCAGTTTTAGTTTTCTTTCTGTAGGATTTTGAACTACAAAATAATAGACTATAAAGGAAAAAACCCAAAGATAAAAATCATCAATATGCTGTTTGTGTTATAGCTGGTAAAACAATGCTGCAGAGCCTAATGGCAGCAGACAAAGTCTATAAATTTTGTAACATATAATGAAAAGCAAGAATATAGAGATGTGAGCAAGTGGTTAGAGCAAACTTAGGTCATACATACTTCAATGTACTTTAAATAATGCTATCTAAATGTTCCAACACTATCTCTTCCTTAAGTTGCCCCTTACCATTTTGCAACAGCTAGTAAGTGTCTAAAGGAATATTCTCTTAAACCATTGATCTTGTAAAAAAATTTAAAAGTAAGAAAAAGGGATTTGAAATAATCTGCCTTCCTTTTTTCCACGTCTATGCTGTTTAGAGTCAAGTACTGATGGTAAAATTAATGAAAATCTTGGGCTAGAATTACTAAATAAGTGTGAGATTTGCCATAAACACACAGAATTAAATCATTGACTCAAGTCTTGTCTCATTGTGGTCAATTGCTATGTGAATGAGGAATGACAGAGAATATGGTCTTTTTCATATACTGAGGAAACAGAACTACAGAGAACTAAAACCAATGCATCAATTTTTAAAACACTGTCAATACCATTACTTTGCTCTCTATTCTTCTGACTGAAGAATTTCTGATGGTATATTCTTATAATTGCACTCATTTTGCACTTTATTCCTTAGAAACTCAGCTTAAGAAGACAAGAACAAACTGGAAAATATCTATCATGCATTTAAGAATCCAGTGCTCTGAAAGGTAGACAAATCTCCTAATATGGAGAACTAAAACCCTGGGAAGACCAATGGCTTTCCCAATAGCACCTGTTAAGTGCTGGAAAACATGTGAATAAAAGAAATTTTACCATCCTCTCCTCCAAGTCACCTTACACAGGGAAAGCCTTTATTTAATTTATACCAAGGAAGTAATTTACTTCAAATGAAGCTTTGGATATAGGGAAATGATTTTTAAAATTCTTCTGTGATTTCACAGGTAGTGGTGGGCCTATTTTTTCCCTGCATTCCTTCAACATAAAAACTGTGCATTTTCAGATTGCCACAACAACTACGCAGCCCATTATCTCAGCTTGCATATCTAGTTCAATGTCACTTTCCTGGTTTCCAAAAATGCTGTTTCTATTAATTCATATGCACTCATACCTTTACGAGAAGCAGTGGTATAGAAACTATGTTTATAGGTAGGGCAATACAGAGAAAGGGGTATAGATCTATGGTGGGGTGGATCACAGACTAGAAGAACAATGTGCAACATGATTTATGCCACTTTTACTGTGTGCTTTCATAAATGTACTACGAGCTATTCAGTGAAAGGATCGAAAAATTAGAGTTCATTAATCTTTGGACACTTGTTTGACATAATGACAATTCTTAAAATGCACTCACTAACATTTATTACCAGCAATAAAGAGATGGTTTTGCTTCATTTTTTGTATGTGCATATATTACATGAAAATTATCAGAGAGATGTGTCTGTGCCTATTAATCTCACATAAAAATCTTCAGATAACAAAGCAGCCTCTCTTTAAAACAGCTGATTTTTTTTTTTCCTTTGGCAGGGAACTCATTATGGTATTATTTTATCTATAATTAGATGGATTACATTATTAAGATCTGACATATTGGTTGGATTTGGTTTTTATCAGAATATAAAACACTGACAGTTTTCACATATACGTCAGCTGGTAAAGACAACAAAGAGATCCACATGTATTCCTCTCTAAAACTTCTTTTCTTCTCTATGATGCTTTTTAAGATCAGCACTGTTCAGCAATCCCCAAACACATCTTTTCTTCCATGTTCCTTTCATTCCCCCTACTACACACATTGGTTGGTGCATTGAAGAATGAAGTCTTCTTTCCTCTGCTCACAACTATTTACTTTTGGTGGTGCTTGGAAGGTTTGACTGCTCAGAGTACAACAGCTGGAATGTTGCGCTGGTCTTGCCGAAGACAAGAAGACTTAGGCCCCTTCCCAAGATGACATTGTGCACCCATGTCTTGGTTGGAGACAATTTAAAAAGGTAGATACCCTGTAATGTGTGAGGGTTCAATTAATTGACTACTAACATATCTACAAGTGTTGATGGTGATGATGTCCCTAATGAGATGGAGGTACAGCAATTAATTTGATGATGCAGAGTTGAGCACCAGGTTGGAAGACACCAATAAAATATCCTAGAACTCATCTCTGAAAGGGATGATTAGAAAATCACAAGGTAACAAGGTCGAAGTTGGGTTTTCTGGTGGCAACTGATGTTTTCATTCCACAGAAGATTGACACTGCTTCCTTTTCTTTCAGCCTCATTTGAGCTGAAGAACACTTCATTTCCTATGCCTTGAAGTGGTGAGACATATGAAGTTCCTTTGGGAAATTTCATGTCTTTGAGAGACAGTGCAGTTTGCGTAAATAAAAAGGAGTGACAGTTGCAATTGCACCACTGATTTTCTTTTTATCCTTATGAGGTTAAAATCCTTCTGTGTTCAGAATATGGATAATTTCTTGGGTGGGCTGCACCTAAAACCTTATCTATAGGCTATGCCTATGCTGTTCTCTTCTTGTATACACACAGCTGTAAATACAAGGAGTCTGTGGACAGGCTAGCCAGGGGTGTCTGTAGACAATTAAGGACAAAGTTTGCTCAGGTTACAGGGTTGCTACTGTAAATCTTTGGAAAGAATTACTACAAAGGAATTCAAGCTCAGGCATCCACAGGTTGGAATCACCCTGAGTAACCAAAAGTGAGAAACTTTTCTGGTCATGGAAGTGAAGTTTCCAATCAGTTTCTTCCTTATCTTACTTACTTACCTCTAGATTTCCAGAGCTCTCCGACTTGCTCCAATATCTCTCGACTAAAAGTGTTTCTTTAATGTTTTTCAAACAACTCCTTTGATATCTTTTTCTCTCTAATATCTGCATTTATATTGCTGTTTATTCTCTATTATGATCCAAGGACAGAATTCTGTTAGAATACTTATCATTAGTATTATTAGTGGGTATTTTGTAAATGTCCCCATTTGTTTGCAATTTTATTTTGTTCTGGACATAAGGCTACATGCTTGCTTTATTTCTAAGGACATAAAAAATTTGCCTCTTGTTGACTAATAGAACAGATGTCATTTTCCCAAACATTGATTAGCAGCAGTCATCGCATTCTGCATAATCAAAGGCACTGTAAAACCTCTTTGACCTTGGGCTTTACTCGTCACAGCACAGGTACAGCTAAGGGGAGTTTGTATTGGGGGTTCTTTCCCTGGGAAGAAGGGGTCATATGTGTCTGATTTTGATTTGTCCTGGAGGATTATAACTTTGTGTTTCCTGCTGAGTACCACATGATGACTTGCAACATCAAGGCTATAGATCTTGTCTTTGCTGACATAGTGGACAGATGAACCTAGACTGAAATGGTATCTGTAACAAATAGCATTCTGCTATCGACCGTATAGTTAGCATTTCAATTCGAGACCACAGAAATCAACAAAAGAATAATTTGGTCCAACGTCTACTGTGGTCAGAAGTACCAGAGTGGAAGCTATAGTAATTCTATTTAACTCAACCACAGACATGGTCAGGAGCCATAGAATCATAGAGTGGCTTGAGTAGGAAGAGACATTAAAGGTCATCTCATTCCAACCCCCCTGCCACAGGGAGCATACTAGTTTGAAAGAAAACCGGTGAGAAATTCCAAGTCAGAACTACAATTTAATAGGAAAATTAAAATAAAGGCAGAAAACACTGGCTTAAATTGACAGAGTCAGGATACAACCTGACACCCTGTTGGACAGGGTGGTGGTAACAGTCTCATTAAATGGTGGCTGTAGTTGTGTTGGAGTGATAGATGTAGTTCTGTTGAAGCAGCGATCCTGTAGAAGGATTTGATCTTCCTCTGAAGATCCAGTGGTGGTTATGGAGCTCTTGTCCTCTGTGAATTCAGTAGGAAATGCTGCCTGTGATGTTCCAAATCTCAGAGTATATCCAGGTAGGAATGCTTGGTTCCTCCCCCTGAGCGGAGCATCTCAAAATGAGATGATGTAATTTTATCAGTCATGCAGTGAGACCTTGATGACCCATTAGCACAAATAGTCCCCGGAGGGAATTATCAGGGATGAGTCATGGAGGAGATAAGGAACACTACCCCACCTGTTTTTAACAGCTTATGAAGATGGTAGTAGACTATATTCTTTTGGGTACATCTTATATTGTAACCTAAGACAGGCAGGGACACCTTTCACTAAATGTGGTTGGTCAGAGTCCCATCCAGTCTTGAGCTGCTGGTCTTGAGCACTTCCAGGGATGGGACATAGACAATTTCTCTCAGCAACTTGTTGCAGTGCCCCACCAAACTCACCAGGGAAGAATTTCCTCCTAACATCCTATTTAAACCTACTCTCATTTTGAAGCCATTCTCCCTTGTCCTGTCAATACTCACTCTTGCAAATATTCTCTCTCCATCTTTCCTGCAGGCTCCCTTCAGGTATTGGAAGGCCCTAATTAGGTCAATCCAAAGCCTTCTCTTCTCCATACTGAACAATCTCATTTCTCTCAGCCTTTCCTCAGAAGAGGTGCTTCCACCCTCTAATCATCCTGGTGGTCCTCCTCTGGATTTGCTCTGACAGGCTGATGTCCTTCCTGTGCTGGGGACCCCTGAGTGCAGCACTGCAGAGGGGATCTTACCAGAGCAGAGCGGGTGAATCACCTTCCTCACACTGCTGCCCACACTGCTTTTGATGGAGCACAAGACACATTTGGCTTCATGGGCTGTAAGTGTATGTTGCCAGCTCATATTCAATATTTCATCCACCAGCACCCCCCAGTCACTCCAAGCAGGGCNCCCCCAGTCCATCTCAGCAGGGCTGCTCTTGATCTACTCATCCCCTAGCCTGTGCTGATAGCAGGGGCTGCCCCAACCCAGGGGCAACGCCTTGCACCTGGTCTTGTTAAACCTCATGAGATTCCTGTGGGCACACTTCTTGAGCTTACCCAGGTCCCTCTAGATGGCATCACATCCTTCAGGTGTGACAACTGCAACAGCTTGGTGTCATCTTCCAACTTGCTGAAGGCATTCTTGATTCCTTTGTCTATATCATCAATGAAGGTACTAAATAATACTGCTCCCAATACAGGCCTGTTGTAGTTTGACACTGGCCAAATGCCAGGCACTGACTAAAGTTGCTCACTCACCTTCCCCTGCCACAGGTGGGCAGAAGAGAGAAAAAATTTAACGAAGGGTTCATGAGTTGAGATAAGGACTGGGAGAAAACACTCCAAGGGCAAAACAGGCTCAACTTAAAGGTACAAAGTGAGTTTATTACTAACAAAATCAGAGAAGGATAATGAGAAGCAAAATAAGCCCTTAAAAACACCTCTTCTTCCCCCAACCCCTCCCTTCTTCTCAGCGACAGTGCAGGGAGACAGGGAGTGGGGGTTTTGGTCAGTTCATCACCTGAGCTCTTCTTCCGNTTTTAGCTTTCCTTTCTTCTTAAATCTGTTATTACAGAGGCTTTATTGCCATTTCTAATTGGCCCAAACTTGGCCAGTGGCATATCCATCTTTGGAGCTTCCAGGGGTGGAGTCTGCTGGACATGGAGGAGGCTTTTAGCAGCTTCTCACAGAAGCAGCCCCTGTAGCCTCACCCTGCTACCGAAAACCAGGCCATGCAAAACCAACACAAGCCCCAGAGGGACACCACTTGTCACTGATGGCCATCGAGACTCTGACCATTATCCTCTGGATGTGTCCATCCAAAAAATTTCTTATCCATCTAACATTCTACTCATCAAATCTATCTCTCTCCAGTTCAGAGAGAAAGATGTTGTGGGGGACTGTGTCAAAGGCTTTACAGAAGTCCAGATAAATGATACCTATAACCTTTTGTCCTGGGTACAGAGAAATGGGGGTGGAGTGTTCAGTGATGTTTATACAATTCCATTTTACATCATAGCTATGGGATTGGTTTCAGCAAGGGCAATGCCATGTTCAGAAATGGAAGCGGGGCTATTTTGTCTGGCTCACTTCAGTGAAGGGATCTGTGGCCATGCACTCCATGTCTAGCCATTGTTTTTCTCCAATTTCCCATCCCTCTAAGATGTTTTTGTAGGACAAGGGGCTGAGAAAAGGCAGTGAGGCTGCTGCTGGGGTGTGGTGCTGAAGCTCTGAGAGGTAGCCAAGACCAATGGGACTGGGGGCACAGATTTACAATTGCTGGTGGGACCATTTCGCCATACCCCGGTGTGACAAGGATATGGAGCAACAGTGCCAATACTAACCAACTGAGCCAAAAAACAGTCCAACAGAGTCGCACCAGACTCCACAGGTAGAGACACAGCCATCACCACCGTCACCATCAGTGCCACAGAGAGGGAGGAGGAAAACCACCTCCACAGGTAAGCAGCTGCTCCAGGCAGCACCAGCACCCCCCATCTGCCATCAGAATCATCCCATAAGCCCCTGCCACCCCATTTTTTGCTCTGGGGTTGGCCACATGGGCTGTCCGGCGCTGGCAGCTCTCTTGTATTTTGTTCCAAGGGGACAACATGATAACTTGCTTGTTATTATTCCCTCTTTCTTACCTTTTTTTGATTGCTGTGTTTATTGCTAATTGATTTTTATTTTTTAGTAAAATTGTGGCTCCAACTCTTAAAAATCTTTCGTCATTTTGTTTTTGTTCTTTTTTTTCCCTCTACTGTGAGGGAGGGAAGGAGGGAGGGATTCATGCCACCTTGGCCTTTTTCTCACTGTAAAACCATCACAGTCTTCCCTTGTCTAGTGATGTAGTTACTCCATCATACAAGGACAATAGCTTGGTCAGGCAGGACTTGCCCATGGTGAAGTTGTGCTGTCTGTCCTATATCACCTCATTGTTTTCCATGTGCCTTAGCATGGCTTGTAGGAGGATCTCTTCCATCATGTTTCCAGGCACAGAGGTGAGGCCGACACCATTTCTACCATTTTTTAAGATGGGTAGAATGTATCCCCTTTTTCCAGTCTGGGAAGTCCCAGTCCTGGGACTTCACCTGACTACCATGACTTTTCAAATATCATGGAGAGTGGCTTGGCAACTGCATCAGCCAATTCCCTCAGGACTCTGGGATGCATCTCATCAACTCTAGGCTGCATCTCGTTGTCAAGAGTGCATAATTCTCATAAGAGTATGCATCATCAAGAGTATGCATTTGAGAATACTGGAAACACCAAGGAAGCAGATTTGTCAGCAGCCAGAGGTCTTTTTTCCTGGAAGAGCTCAGCTTGGTTAGACTCTGTTTAAGCATGAGAAACACTCTGTTCACACTTGACATGCTTGGAATGAGTTTAGTAGACTTATGATCCTTATGGCAAGGGTGGCATCTTTCCTTTGGAAAAAAATTTATTTTGAAAATAAAGCAAAGTACTAGGAAAGGTTTTAAACGAATTTCCTAGTCAAGATACCGTATCATCCTTATTTCTTTAGATACATGCTACTTAACAGAAAAATCTCACAGAGAAAAGGTGGAGCAATGTTTCTGAGTATGAATAAAGTTTTGTCTTCTGACAAGAGCCATGAAGACAGCAATATTCTTCAGTGACACCCACTGAAAAGTGATACATGTGACAAAATAGGAAATCCCAATCTTCCTCATTACTTCCTCTGGAGAGGTAGGAAAAAAATTTGAAAAAGTAAGAAGTAAGGAAAGCATTTCACTTGCAGATTAACAGTGGTGAAAAGAACAGTTACCCAAAACCAACGGACTAAAGACCAAGTATAAGGATGATTCAAAGTGAAAGTGTGGTTAGGACAAAGTGACAAAACACTGAAAGCCTCACTCTCAGTTTGGCAAAGGGAGGAAAAGAAGTAGAAGGAAAGGTCTGAGGAAGTTTAACCCTGAGGTTTCCTTTTAGGTATAGGCTGTTAAAAATGAGATGATTTTGCTAGTCATGCAGAAGCTGCACAGAAGCTGTAGATATTGGCCAGAATAAAAATCCAGATAGCTTCTGTGTTGCTGAAAATTTCCTTAAGAACTGTCCCTTATTGGCAAAGTTTCCCTTTCCATCAATTCCCCCACCTTTAAAAGCAGACTCTTCACTGCACCTCAGCTGACTCCCCAGTATTTGAATTCTTTCTTTAGTGCTCAAAATTTGGAGAAACCACATACAATTTTACTCAATTTGGAGTTGAACCTGGTGGAGTGCAACACACAAAATCATCAAGCAAAATTCAGCTCCTCCACATCCCACCCATTCCCCCAGGAGACAATTCCTGCATCCTTGTATTCAGCGTATATTTCAGTAGAAGGAAAAAACCAACCAGTCTAGTTCATTGACATCAGTAATCTACTGTGACAGCACAAGCCAAGCAAACATTGGCAATATCTATTCACTCAGAAAACACTGAGAAAAAAGGTTATGGAGAAAGGAAGAGAATTTAAGAAGGGAAATTCTATCTAACATATTATTAAGTACTTCTCTTCCTTTTTTGCACAGCACAGTCAAAAACATTAACATATCACTAAAATATGTTTTCTTTTGAATAATAAATACCTTTCTCTCAACTTCTGGCCTGGAAAACTGGGTTCATTAAATGCAAAGCATCTTTCCAGTGACTGGCACTTGCATAATGCATTCCAGCATGTCTGTTTGGTACAGGGATGACTGTCACTAGTGACTCACATGAAGAAATCCAGTGGGACCCTGCCAACACTAATACATTAACCCCTGATCATCAGCAGCATTTCACAGGCTGGCTACATTTGGGTTCTACAGAGCAGTATTGTCTGCTAATAAAATATACCTATGAGCCATATGAAAACACTGATTATGGAGAATTCCAGGGAGCAGTGGACCAAATGCTGCCTGTTTCTCTCTGATTAATCTGCTTTAAGGCTGAAATAGCAAAAATTAGGCATAAACTTGGTTTTCCTAACTACGTTTGATTAACAGAAGAAAGTTCCCTAAACAGCAGGAATAAACCCTGTTCTGTGCTGTACTCATGCCATGCAGCATGGACAGTTTAGCAGGTAAAGATAGCATAAACTTTGAATCCCAACTGTTTCTGGATATCAGAATAAGTTTGAACTTATTATGTAAATTAGAACCCTGTATTTCTTTCAATTTATAGAAAAGACTAAGATAATTCAAACCAGAAAACAGGAGCCTTCAGAGTCAGATGTGATCCTCTCGTTACTGTACACAAACTTACACTGAGCTTTTGTCACATGCACAAAGAATGTCAAGAGGCTCTTGTTTGACAGCATAATGTAGAATGATGGCACAGACCTGAAAAAAAGATTGACAAACAATAAAGATATGTACATGTGTATATGTATCAAAACCTTTGTTTGTTTCACAGGGGCTTGAAGTAGTTTCAATGACATGATTCTTTTTAAAAGAATCTCTTTTTTGCACTATTTTATTCTTTTTCAGTACCAACCCATATTCCTAGGTCAGTGCCTTTTCTTTTTTTGGGGAATCTGATGGTGTAAACCTCTGGAAGAACTACAGTGGTATAAAGGTGTTCCTCTGTTATACAGTAACCAGACTTGAAGCTGAAGGCAAAAGAACCAAAAATCCCTCCTATCCTTGTAGTCAGTGTGCACGTGCAATCATGACATCAGCACTTTCAAATATTAAACCGTGACAAACCTCATGTGAATGTGCGACCTTCACCTCATTGGTAACTAACGTCTCATCAGTCAAGCCCTGGACACAACTTAGACAGCAGTATCACATGCATGAATGCATGCATGTGCCTGTTGGGTCTTCAGTTGCACCTATTAGTAGTAACAGAGATAGTCCACTATGTAAGGCAAAGAAATAGATCTGAAAATGGTAGCCGAAGAGAACAAAAGTTATCAGTGGCATATGAAGATTATAGCTGGCTACCACTATAACTATTCCATTTGCCATCCTGCATCTCATTCAGGTATGGGTACCACTTGGTGTTTTCATTTGTCCTGTGTTTTACTTTGTCAGTGTGTTTATTTAATATTAATTTTAATTTATCTAACAAGGCTTCTGTCTCACTCTGTTTCTCACCTGCTTGTGTGTGCACAACCTGTAGTAATTTTGGAATATTTAACCAGTTTTTATGCTCTCTGGGGTAAAAGGCTCTAACTCTATTAACTCTGTAGCTTTTGGGGGAAAAGGCTCCCTGGTGTAAAAGGTATAAAAAAAGACAGTGTGTTTAAAATGTTTGATTGAGAGAAAAAATCCTCAAAATGAGCCCACATTTTAGTAGACATCAAAGAATGCACAAAAGAGAGAAGAAACTCAGGGAGCATGTACATCTTCTTAGGTGCACAAGCTTCACTAGTAGTTCTAGAAGTACTCAGAATCAGCACTGTGTTCTGAATTTATCATTCAAATATTTATTAAAGTCTGCCTGTAGATACCTTATTAACCAAACAGTTGTAACAATGAAATGAGGTTTCTCTGAGGAGACCTGTGTACCACAGAATTATGTGGCTTGTTCCAGCTACAGTCTGATCCCTTAATTCTTCATCAAATTTCTGCCATATCTGCCCTTCAAATTTTGCCTGAGTAGTTGACAAGTTTTAATTCATTGTATCATTTTTCTGCCCTTTTTTTTTAGCATAATCACAGCAGCAGCTCTTTTCCAGTCTTCCAGAATTTACCAATTAATTTAAGATTTATGAAAATACTGAAATATTTCCTAAAGAGGCTATAACTTGCATGAAAATCTGAAGTGTGAGTTACACATCATTCCCAAATGCCCATCTTGGACAGGTATTTTGTCTCTTCTGGAACAACGAAATCATCAGAAAAATGTATGTCGTCCTTATGGGCCAAAAATACATCATCCTGCTCATTTCAAAGAGATGTCAGTGTTTTCTTCATCACTGGACCAAGGATGCTAAAGAAATGTCCATTGTTGATAATATATCAAATACCCCTACTCCTCAAATAATTATGAGCTGTTTATGCCAGTACAATCATTGCTGTCAATTATAAATTCTTCCCCTCTGCCTCCAATCTGGTCCCCACTTGCTTTGTATTCTTGGTAGGTTATTCATAGTCTGCCTCTTATCCAAACCAAAATGCTTCATTTCCTGATACACAGTTCTGAAAGAGTTGCACTGACCACAACTAGCACGAACTCTCCATTCTTCTCAGTCAACCTTTGACAAGAGGGGGCTGAGCTCAAGAAAAACACATTTGTTAACATTGACTAAAATGCAATAGGTTGCAGCAGAGCATGAAAGTTTTGCATAGTGCTAACTTCACTGTACCAATCTGTAAACATGCTCCTTGTGTTTTCTTGCACTTTATGAGCATGCTGCTACCATATGTGTAAGAGCACAGTGTGTTCCCTGAAGGCAGCTGTTCCTTATTTTTAAAATTTTGTCCCAATTTACTCAACTACTGATAGTACAGAATTAAAGGAAAATATCCATACATGGAAAAGTTCACAGTAGGTGTTTTCTCGTTGCCTTCCCCAAAACCCAGATCTTGCTTTTTTATAGAAAGAAAAGTCTGTGATGTTGTCTGTAACAGAAAGCAATAGGAGCTTGGTCACAACTATGTTGCTTGCAGCAACCTTTCTGTTCAAGGATTCTCTTATAATATAAGTGTCTATGACAGTGGTTACCTATTGAATTGGATCAAAACAACAAAATATTGATATTAGCTACTGTATTGCATAGCCTAGCACACTTACTGCATAGTCTTAGAAAAGATTCCAGAAAAAAAAAGCAACAAGAATATTCTTTTACCTTGCGTGTTCTTTCTTTAATTCCTAGGTGTGATAAAATTGAGGTCTAGACCAAATACTGTAAATTCAACTCTGATTTTATTTGTAACATGAATGTTCTACCTCAACCCACAATCAATCACAGAAATTAAAGATGGAAGAAAAACATTTTCTTTAAAAGCACATAATTTCTATGACATTGCTTACACTATGCTATGTAGATATCGAATGGAACAGATTTATGAAAAACAAAGTTCCCTTTCTTATTCATCTGCATCACTTTCTGTGTTCCAGCTGATAATAAAATATGTTGTGAAGGAAACTTAAAACAGTACTTACTGGTTGATCCAGGAAGTTGTGCAAAAGATAAAACTGTTGACAGGATTATAGTGTTATCTGTATATTATTAATTCCAGAGCTGTAAGGATTTGCCTTTCAGTTTGGACTACCTGCTATGAAATGAGAGAAAACACAAAGGCAAAAAAATTGCTTATTCCCCCTTTTAAGTTTTTATAGCCAGTGTGATATAAATCTTTATTAAAGGTACAGCTCCTGGAGTTCAGTGACTGCATAAAAATCTTTTCATTACAGTTTATTCAACACCAATAACAAAAAAATAATAAATCTTGGCCTTGTAGTGTCAAAGGAAGTTTGCAAACCCACCCTAAATTCTCTGCAAATTGAAGTAGGGAAATGGCAATCAACTAAACAACAATAACAGGAAAAAAAAAAAAAAGAAAAAAAAAATCACTGATTTGAGTACAATTTTATTATTGAAATTCTCCAGGCTGGCAAAACCTATAAATATCTCTTTCAGCTTTCTTATAAGCAAGCACATCACAAGTAGTCTTTGCCTCCTTCCTTCAAGTCTGCGACTGTTCAAGCCACAGTCCAATTCTGCTTCTCCTGATGGTGAGTGAGATGCAGCCACAGGCTCTGGTGTGGGCTGTGCAGCTCCTCACCCATCCCATGGACCGAATGCCATGATGACTGGTGTTAATGAGAGGCTTCAGTGCGCTGGCTGACATCCTCTCCCAAGCATCCTAGTTTATTCTTCCACTCTGGTTTTGTTTAGTTCATCGTGGGGATCAGCTGGTTGTTCTTCATACAGACATATGTACACAAAATGGGTGTTCCATATCAGACACCAATTCAGCTTCCAGGCTTATCAGACAGTCACCAGCAATACCAGCTGATCTGCTTCTACTACCTGAGAACCTGCAGAACTACCATTTCAAACCAAATGACAGAGACCAGTGAATGTGTTTAGTGCTGGCAGAGCCCTCAACAATCTAAGTAATGGGCAGGGAAAAATAACCATTCTTAAGCAGTCTCCTACACAAAGGAGAACTTAGCTAACTCTCTTTGGATGACTACAGACTTTTCTTGAAAGTACACTTATGTGTTGTAACAGCAGAAGTGCAGTTTAGGTGTCTTGTTCTTTCCTGTGAGCATCCAAGAATCATTGATTTGCATACAATGAAGCAAAGTTTTACTAGCAGTTCTATGGTGGGACTTATCCTTTTCTCAGGGCAGGAAGTGGCAAAGCTGTGGAGACAACAGAAGTCAGGAAAGGAATAGAAAAGAAATGTCCAGATTCTATACTTAAGTATAATTACATGTATTAATACAATTATGCAATTATCTTCATAGGAGCAAAAATCCTTGTGTTCATATTAAGTGTCATCAATTAGTTTAAGTTAGCATTGCATTTTGGAGTTTGGTCTTCTGAGTCATGGGTCTTATTGGAAACAAACAATAGTCAGTAAGGTTATGGGAACACGGGACTTTGTTCAGAATGTGCCTACTTCAGTTTGCGTCTACTGCATACTTTCATGCCTTACTGTCTAAAAAAGAATTTGTGGAATATAAAGGCTCTGATATGAGAGATATGGTATAGAAATTAATTAAAATGAAAATTTACTCAAAGAGTAGCTTGATTAAAAAAAGAAAAATCTTGTGTCTGTTGCAAGTATCTTTCTTGTTATTCTGAATTGTGTTCCTAATACTTTCCAGCATTAACCTCTCATAATTGTCATTCAGGCCTCAGAATCCTCATTCATGTTTTCTAGCAAAAAAAAGCATACTAATTATGCCTATGAGCAGTCTCACAAGCTATTTCTGAAATATGGGCACTAGAAATGTAACTGCAAAGACCTGATATGGAAATTTTTATGCCATTACTCAAGAACAGTTGAACTTGGAAAATTTCATGTTTAGGCAATGATCTGGGCCTGCTCTTTATCTTGTTCACCTTATTTCCTTGACTGCATGGCAAGCTGGAGGGTTCTGTAGCAATTTATATGACTAGATGGGTTTTGGAAGGTTTCTGAAGAGGAACATTAGGCAGGACAAATAGCGAGTACTCTTACCACTGTCGCTATGGGTCAAAGCAATCCATCGGCTGGACGCTCTGTCTGCATCTTTTATGTGAAAGCCTTTTATCAGCTCTGTTCCCAGAGACAATTTACCAGCAAGCCACAAAAATATACTGGCAGGCTTCAGTCAAGACCTTGAAGGAAAAATCTCCCTATATTTCCCACCATAGAACTAGCTCCATTATACCATAATAAGACATCAGAAACTATCTCCTAGAATAATACTTATATCTCAGCTGGTTCTTTCACTAGAATAGGAGAAATAAAGAGAGAAAGAAAAATGAAACAAACAGAAAATATAAACCAAATGAGCTACACTGTAATGGATCTCCAAACAGAGAGGAAGTATGTCTTCTTATTTCTTCATTGAAACAGATCACACTTACTGCTGAAATGTCACACAACTGACAAATCCAACCTCTAAATACCTCTTTGGCTTTTCCTTTCCCTATAAATACATCATGTCAGAGCCCACAAAGGTATAAAGTTCATACTGGGATTCCCTCTCTTAACTTTATTGGTAACACTATGTGGGGAAGGAGATTTTTGTTTAGTCTATATTTTGTGCTTTGTTGCAGTGGAGACAATGTCTGTGCTGTTGTTTCAGAAGCTGCCACAAACATATAATCAGCCCTTACAACTCCAGTCCAGAGTGTTTCCAGAAGCATACATCTTGTTTCCCTCCTCTCTCATTTTCCTCCTCCTCCCAAACAACAAACACTGTGCTGTGAAGGTACAAAGCAAAAGATTTGAGTTAGTATGTTATTATGCTGCAGACAGTCTTTCAGGCCTGGCAGACAAACCAGGACATTTGGGAGCCCAGCAGTAAGTACTGTTTTGTCTTGAGACATCCAGTGAATGTGCAGTCCAAGACATTTTTCAGAGGTATGTAAGGGTTTTTTAAATTTCTTTAGTGCTGGATGCTTTCATATGTATTACTTGCCTAATGGATAAGCTTAAGTTTCTAGGCCATCTATTCTATTAATCGATGCTTGACCTGCATGCCACTAGTTACATGCAGCTGGGTAAAGTGGTTAACCCCTTTGCATTTATCAGTGTACCAGTACCTTTGCTCAGCACAGCCAGTGGGCCATGTTCTATTTTCCCCTGTTGAGCATAACCTGATACAACCAGAAAACTTTGTGGTTGAAACAAACAAAAAACCAAACAAAGTTATATATGGCTTAAGACCACAATGACTATCTTGATATTCCCTCCTCCCGTCCTTTCTGACAGATGTTATTGAAGGAATTATTTTCTACTTTTTATCTCTATTTGAATAAATAACCACAAAAAATAGAACAGGCCAGACTAGAAAAGTCCAGGTTAGTTTTGAGCCTAGGACCTTGAAAGACCATCTGGACTAGGCTTTAATTCAAAGTAATTCATGGACATTATAGCTTAATCATTACTTAGTTCTTCAGAATGGGGATATCAATTTTAGGTCACACTGGAAGCTTAATAAAAGACACCTTAAATTTTTGCTTATAATGAGCTGAGAGTGGCTGAAAGATCTACTGAACCCACTTTTCCCCCCACCCTCCTTGCATGTACACTTTAATGCTTGCTGCTCACAGAGAATTGTTAACATTTCCTACTAAATTCTACTCTACCACTGACAGATGACACATTTGCAATGCAAAATGTATCTACAGAGCGGATATCCTTGTTTAGATCCAAGTTTGTAACAGTTCATTAGTCTTTTTAATTGAAATTATGTAATATTTAAGCTCTTCACTTTCTCGGTATTATTGTAAATTGTGGTTACTGTGAATCTCCAGCTATATAAATACAGGATGAGCCTAGGGAGTAGTTTTGCCAAAAAAAGCAGACAGGGTTTACAGTGGAACGGAAGTCCAACATGAATTAACACTCTTAGATTTTCACCAAGTTTCCTCCCAGAGACTGGGATTATAAACCACAGTTTTACAACTGAGATATTTCTGGCCTATTTCAGCTAAAATAGCATCTACTTTGGGAAAACACATTTTTAAGGAAGATGTATGATAAGTGAAGAAATCCAGAGGAGGAAACTCAAAGGCCTAATGAAGTGTCACATACACAAAACCAAAAAAAGAATATGAAGATTAAAGAAGAAAAATCACAGTCTCTGTGAGTGTGTCAGAGGGGGAAGGGAATAAGCCTCAGATTCATGACAATGGGCCAAGAAATAACAGACCTGAATCAATTTATTTTAATAGCTTTCAGGGACTAGTATTCCTAAACCAAGAATAGAGACCTAACCACAGTTAGGAACTATACAAAATGACAATTCCTATTCTATATAGCTTACTTCTAGTTACAATCTGACAGGAGGGCTATGGTTTAAGAGAGAAAGTTATGCATGTGTACTGCACTTAAATGCTCAACCTATTTTCAACAAGCCTAGTAAACATGTTTTCACTATACAAAAGTATACATAGCACCAACTCTACCACTAAAGGAGCAACTAATTTTCAGAGTGGTCTGAGAGAGATCCAGATTCCCTTTTTGCAAAATGCAGTCATGTCTCCCTAATCAGCTTGTTCGGCAAGACTTTTAAAAGGGCTTACAATGTACTCTGAGTTGGATGAAGAGGAGAAATACTGACAAGATTTTCTCCAGAGGTTAAAACAACACTGTCCTGGTTTGAAGGACAGGTGTCTGTTAAGGAAGGCAGGAGCCTCTTTTGGAATGGAAAATGTAGACCCTTTTCCCTCTGAATTACTTGTAATTTTGAAATTAAGGGGCTCTCAGGCAAAGATGTGGGAATAGGAATAACAGTTCTTTACTAGTATTGATAATAAAGCAAACAAACAACAACTCTTATGACATTAACAACAAACAGAACCAGGAACCCAGTCCCAGCCCTCTGGGCCTGCAGGCACTGTCCCCTTGGGTGCAGTGATGGTCACAGCCGGCAGGGGGCGCTGGTGGCGCTGGGTGGGCAGGGCAGGTGCGATGATTCCCCCACGGCTGCAGGGGGCGCTGTGGCGCGAGCTCCAGCAGCGCGTGGCAATGGCGGCTGGGCCAGGACGGGGAGGGATGGAAGAGAGAGAGGCTTTGCTTCACAAACCCCCTGGGGCAGTCGGTCCTGGTGCCCCAGCAGGACTCCCGGAAGCAGCAAGCTGAGACGGCAGGTGTCAGCAGGCAGGGGGTGCAGGGCTGCAGCACAGTGAAACCCAGAGCAGTGCCGATGGAGCGGCGGGGGCAGGGCAGGGGCAGCCCGGCTCCTAGCCCGGCAGGGAGAGGTGAACTCAGGATCCCGGGCCCCTCAGCAGATGGTAATAGGTCCCTGCTCAGAGCAGAGGCTCACCCACGGCACAAGAAAACAGCTCCAAGTGAGGGGTCCAGCAGCAGCAACGAAACTCTTCTCTCAAAGCAGCAAAGCAGCACTTCCCTTGTGGTCTCTTTGGAAGTGTAGCACAAAAGAGAGAGCGAGAGAGGGCCCACAGTTGCTCCAGCCCCACCTTTTACCAGCCCCAAGTCTCGAGATATCTCTCCCTGCCTCCGAGAGAAAACTCCCAGAGGGGAGAACAGTAAAACAGAGATCCCTCTCTCCCTGGGGCTTGGCCACTTCCTTTGTTCTTCTTAAGTACCCAGTTGTTAGTGCTCTTTAGCAACTTAATGGGACAAAATTCTATACATTAAAGGAAACAAAAGGAAAGAAAACCTAACCCCCAACAAACACAAAATTTTACTGAGAAACTAGAAAAATCAGAGAAGTTTGGCAAAAGGTTTAGTACATCCAATCAACATAAAACACTTCTCACTGCATTAAATTGGCCCATTCAACTTAGCAAACTTTAAACCCATTTGATGTTAAGTTACTCAAAGTATTCCAAGAAGAAGGAATTAGAAGAAGGAGGAAGACAGAAAAGATACAGAAAAGCACACATATAGCTACCAACTCCTGTGTTCCAGTGGTGTTCGGATACAAACTCCAGGAGGAAGGTAGGGTCTAGACAAATGTGAGAACCTTGTGTTCGACCTCTTGGCTTTCCTAGGGCCTTCCTCCAGGTGGGATTTCCAGGCATTTGGCCACCCAGAAGCTGGGTAAGGGGAGAGTGGAGCACTGCCTCCAGTATTTCATGATTGGCAGGCACTGTGGAGCTGGGATACAGGCTCTAGGACTGGAGGGTGTAGAGCAGTTCACTGTGTCTCTAGGGCAAGGCCTGACCTGCCCTTCCCCTAGACAGAGAAGATTACTTTTCCTCACTGGTTCTACAGTCCTCATTCATCCCACGTCTCACACATTGTACTGCTAAAAATATATCAACTGCAACACAATTACTCCCTTCCTTATTTTTTTAATTTCCTTTTGAGCAACAGGTAAATGACACTGGAAATTAGACTCTGTCCATTCTCTTGATTTTCCACAAACCCACCAACCCCAAATGAACCCTGTGTAGAAATTTCAGATGCTGTGATGGAATATGTCCATGCATATTCAGGTGTTTCAGCAGAATGCTGCTTTCTAATTTGAGCTGTCCCAAATGGTGATCCCAACACAGAGACATTTTGGTACAAAAATGTAGATAGAAGTACATGAGGTTTACTTACAAGACAAATGAAGAAAAGATCTTTCTTGCTATTATAAGACAGTTTTTTTCAAGCTTTTTTTCCTAGCAAGTTTTATGCACATGCATCAACTTCACATGCAAGTTTTTAGAAAGGCAATGAAAACTAGTAGATTTGTCAACCTGTGGTTATGTTTTCTGTTTGATTGTTAGATTTGGAATCTCTATTTTATCAGCGTTTCTGCCTAGACTTGAGGAACAGAAGGCCAAAAAATCTCTTGGAAATGAGGAATCAACTCCCACAGCTTTCTAAAGGAAGCACAGTTTTCTGAAGAAAATAAACTATTAGAGTTGGAATAAGCCCAATTTGCTCATGTGAGCCTGAACAAAATCTTTCTGGTATCTCACCAGGCTCTTATGAAGTACAGAATCAATCTCAAACCTGAACTGTTGCAGTGAGGGGGCAGATTTCTACCTATTCCTGTGCCAAGGTGTAGCATTTGATCAAGTTCAGGAAGCTTTATTTGTTTCTAGTATCCCTCTGTACTCAGCAGCCTGAACAAATTGGACAGAATTAGGATGCATCTCTGTATGCATTTATCTTACAGTAGGTACTTATTACTCACCCAAAAAGTTCTCAAAATTAAGTAAAAATCCAACTGATACAAATAAATCAAGATATTCAAGAGATAAGGCTGGCTCTGTGTTATTTTCAAGTGTATTTTGGCCACAGAACACCTTTAAGCAAGTCAAAATATAGTTATTTTGTTAGTACTAAGCTGTCCTGGTAGAGCTTAAATCAAAGAACACTGAGCAAGAGGGATTTAGCTGGAACAAGGCCTAAGAAATCCTGACCCTCAGAAGCTTCCCTCTAAATAGTTGCTGTTGCTGGAATGGGTATTTAAGCAATCTCCATCTTTTACATTTATACATACTGTTATTAAATGGAAGGGATTCAGAGCTGTGCATGTCACCTAATACACATCCCTGTGACCACCATATCAAAGCGACAGCTCTTCTGCATCTCCCTGGAATTAGGGTTGTAACTTCCAGCACAAAAGCAAAGATTATCACACTCAATAGGAAAACTATCAGGCCTCTGATTTACTAGTGCCTCACTGCCTTGCTTTCAGAGTTTTCAAGTATGTCTTCCTGTTGGTATGTATACTTGGAAAAAAAAAAAAAAAGAATTACAGAATGTAAGAAAGGTCTTTTCTCACTGTCTGGATTTAATACAATTTAAAAAAGGTGGACACTCTAAAATGAGTTACTTCCACTTAGTTTTAACCAATACCTTTCCACATTTAAGGAGAAATGAAATACAAGTCGATATGAATGAAAAAGTACATTTTCTGACAAGTGAAACAGCAACAGGAAAAAAAGAATAACAGTAAATAATCACTAGATACAAAATTGCTAAATCTAACAAACTCCCTGAAAACAAAGAGACACCCAAAATGGCACAAATACGCTTTCCAAGATGGTGCCCAGCACAGTTGGGAGACAAAGAGAAAATGACATCTGATCGTCCCCCCAGGACAGTGCCATCCAGGCGATAGCACGGTCAGGGAGAAAAAGGGAAAGGATGATGGCAAACCCTCCTGGGAAGGTAGGAGCTTATCAAACAGTTCTAGTGGCCGATGAGAATTGCCAGCCTGTGTGGGGTCAGTGCTACCACCCTTCACTTCCTCCTGCCACCCACAGGACTCCACCAGTGTTGGTGCTGTTTCCACGCCACGGGTGTGTCAGGGCAGGGGAAGAACCTGTCTGTCAGCACCCTACCCCAAAATTCCTCTTCTGGCCATGGCACCGGGTCTTAAAGAGACAGGATCAAAGGGGGAGGGGTGGGGGTGGGGACACAGGTAGATATGGAATACAATAATATTTTGGGTTACCCACGACACTCATATCAATGTTAAATAGAAATATAATGCAAGACAGGTGGGGTGATCATGAAATTAAGTTGAGGGATGTTTGCAGGTCTTGTTTGAAGATAATGAATGTGAGCACAGTGACATACTATGTGACATACAGTGACATACTATGGAAGTAAGATCCCAGGATTTTTTAGCTATCAAATAGAGTATTTACTATGGTGACTCAACACTAAAAATAATTCAAATTTTACCATGATAAAAAGTCACTAACATAATTGTAAGCTCTTGACAATGCCCTTTTCCTCCTTCCTTCTTCTTATAATTTGTTGTAAAATAACAGCCAGTGTCTGGAAGCCTTCCCCTGGGTATGATACTTATTGATAGAAGTCTTTGGCATTCCACACAAGTGGAATGGAAGATATTATAAAATTTTCTGGGATTAAACTAGTTGCAAGCAAACATATAGCATGGAGTCTATCAAAGTAGCCCCTGCTCTGCAGCATTGCTTAATGTTTAGAGAAGCATGAGGAAGGGAGGGCAATGAAACAGCCTTGTACAACAAAAGGGATGAAGGAGAGTAGGAAGGACATTAATGGACACAGGGAAAGGAGGGTCTACCAACAAGATGAAAAATGCTAATGCAGTGCTTTCATGCTCTCTATATCAGATTAGCAGAGCCAATCTGCAAGCCATCTGTACCCATACCTACTTAATAGAAGTGATGTGAAAAAAACCCAACCTGTAACTTTTTATCTCTTCCATTCATCCTCAAAGACAAGTTCTTATGCTCTTTAAAGATGCCTGAGGTTCACTAGCAGTTTAAGGAAAACCAAAGTGCTTCCTTAATTATTCCCAGGCATTCATTTAGAGGAGGGATGTCAAGCTCCCAGTCTGCAAGCTGCAGCTGTGGAATGGTGTCTTTCAGCCCCTGGACTTCTTGCCACACTTTGGTTACATCTTTGCCATACTAGACAAGAAGTCACGTTAAGACCCTAGTAAGCAACAGTGCAAAGTACAGTGTTTATATAGTGACAAATGTTGTTCTGGAGCACTCTCCAGGTATATCTAGAAAAAAGATTAACACACTGACTTATTTCTCTGCTAGAGATTTCTCTTTTAGTCTCTTAGACACAGGGAAAACAATCAAGGGGGTAGAAACCACCAAAAGAAGGGAGGTTTTAGATCAAATCCTTTAAAACAAAATGTGGAATAGACCATTTCACTACCTGCAAAGATCACTGTTTGGGATCAGGCTGGGATAAAGGCAGGAAGGCAAGAGCAATTATTCTTGTTTAAACATGAGCAGTTTCATTTTGTCTGTCTCCCATCATCCTCTGGTGAGCCCAGTATTTGTGCTTGCAGCTCAAGTTCTTTCTGCAGGGCAGGATATGCATTGCAGAACCTCACAAGCATCTTCATATCACGTTAAAAGTCCATGTCATGGCTCAATATTCTTTCCACAACAGAGAATTGTTGAGTTACATTCTCATCAGGCTGTGGATCACATATTTGCTTCTGTGCTAACTGATCATAATCCTCATTTCCTTCATTTAAATATCCATAATCAGCTGCTTTAATATTGTGCCAGCAAGACAGCTGCATAAGAACTGATTCATTTCTTTTCATACTTTAACTTCCACTAATAACAAGCTATCACACAAATGTCACTGAATTAAACATCAAAAAATCCTGTTATTTTCCTTAGGAGGGGAAATAGGGTCACAGAAGACCCTTTGCATTGGCCAAGGTAATCTGTTTGAACTTTGGCAGAAGACAAAAAAAGATGTCCACACTGCCAGCACATCAGACAGCATCCCCCTCATGTAGGACCATGCTCTTCTCCATTTCATACATGCAGGGACAGTTTGTACAGGAGTTTTGTTTTTCCAATATCTGGAGAAGATAGGGAAAGAGGGAGGAGAGGAGGAGAAAAAAGAATGAAGTGAGGAATCTTCCAAAAGAAAGTATTTTATTTTTGGATCATAAGCAACAAGCTCTGGTGCAGCAGACAAGTAAGAAGGCCTGGAGTCTCTTCACAGCTTCTGCCCTGTGTGTGTCTGCATGGCTTTGAATAAACTAGGTTAGTGTTCTTCTTTTGCATCTTAACCTGGGTTACCCAGAGGTGATTTAACCTGGGGATTAAAAATTATGAGATCAGGGAGAGCAGGAAATAACGCCATTCAGCATCCAATGAGGACAGGCATGGCACCTCTGCACAGGGTGCTGCTGGCCTTGGTGCTGCCACTGGCAGGAGGACATAGAAGAGATCCCTCATCTCCCACTTGCAGGAGGCTGGGAGGCAGTGGCAGGAAATTTAAAGGTTGTTTGATGAAGTGGCAGTCAGAAAGCACATTTCAGACTGCCTTGCTGTATTAAGGGTCTATTTTTATCCAGCCATATAGGTTCAAGGACATTTCTCTTGCAGTTGTGGAGCTCTCTTCTAGTTCTTTGCCCTAAATTATTAAAAGAGAAGACTGAGCAGCCTTCTTACAGGCAAGTGCAGCAGAGATAAACAAAAAATTGATTTGGAATGGGTAGCATATGTTTTTTACAAGAACAGAAGCCTAGAGGAATGGTACCTTCTATCCAAACACTCCCAGAAAAGGCCATACCAAAGTGGCCACTGGCAACACAACAAAAGGCTGCTTCACAACTGTCTCTTCTGTCATCCAGGCTGCAGTGCCTTGGAGAGTGGAGGACTAAAGACAAGTATAAAATACAATACAGGCAGCAAGCAGTCCTGTATTCTTGCCAAAGGACTTTGATAGGCATCCTACATGAGAAGTCCAATCCTCCCTCTACACCCAAGGCTGCAGCAGTTTGGATGGAAAGACCTGAGTGTTCAGAGAAAGCATTATAGGTACCTGAGACCTACACACAGTCTTCCTGAACTCATACATTATATCTGTCCCAGTAATTGGCTGGATATGTTGTTTGAAGTATTTTTAAATGCTCCTAAAATAACATGGGGAAACATCTACTTACTTTGATGACTTTAATGTGCAACTCCCTCAGCTTCTCCTTTTCTGCCATTTTGATATCTGCACTAATGCTGCTGTCTGGATCACTGCTTTCCTTTTGAAAGGGGTCTGATGCAGAGGTAGGCGATGCAAAAGCCAGACAGCTCCTCTTTTTTTTTTTCCCCTTAATTTTCACACTCTCCTTGAGTCTGACTTCTCTCTTGGAGTGTCCAGAAAAGAGTGTTCATTAAAGTTCATATTTCTTTTTTTTGCCTTTGTAATTTAACGTTACACAAAGAATAGACATTACCATGAACAGCAATGGCCTTGCCTCCTGCTGTGAAATATTAGTACTAGTAAGGCCTCTAATATATTTTCAAGAAAGCACCTTTAAAAGCACTCAGCAGAAGCCTTGATAAAATTTAATCTTTATTACAAGTATGTGCCAGGCCATCTCAAGCTACATCCAGCAAGGGTAACTTCTTTCTGGGATTAAATGTTACATAAAATAAGACACTGTATAAAATAAGACACTTATAGTACTTTACTTACCTGGATATTGACACATTGGTTTGCCATGGAGCTGGCACATTGAAATGGCAAAAGGACACAGAGCATGTCACCTTTCCCTTTTTTCAATGTGGTGTTTATAAAAGACCATTGTCTTAGTTTTGAAGCAGAAAAGAGTTGAGTTTTTTTACTTGAATAATATCAGTACCAAGTTTGTCATTATAGACATATGTGCATCAGAAACCAGAAACAATTGGCCTGAAAAATATATCCTCTAATCTATGTATACAAAGAAAGGAACAGAATTTTAAAAAGAACAGTGACTGAATGGGGATGGAAAATAATGTGTGAATGTATTTCTTTCATCTTGGAAAGAGAGGAAGTGGATCTTCATATATTCACATGATGAAATAATCTACTTTCCTGTGTGTTAGTAGGAATGAGTGCAGAGATAGATTGTACCCCCCCAAAAATAGGGGCAAAAGATAGTATGATCTCAAGTCAGAGATCATACACTTCTGTGGTTAGTGATGAGAGGAAAAAATATTCTTCACTAAAAGATGGAAAGACAGTAATCCTATATGAAAGCCAGCATATCCTTTATAATTTAATGCAAAATATAGTTCTTAAACCATCTAAGTCAAGATTCATTTTCCCTAAGCAGAATAGAGTGGAAACAAATGCACAGATGATAACAGAATAGGTGCTGTATCAATCACACACTTTTTCTTAAGCATGAGATTCCAAATGTGCCTCATTCCCTTGGAATGGACACAAGAATTAGTTGTAAAGGTGAAAAAAAAGTCACTGAGCAGCTTCCAATCTCCATAAATATCTGTGTCTTATTGAAGACATGAACAAGAATTCTTCTGTATGGTTTGGTCATCATCCAAGTTATGCTTATGCAGCATATTTTTAAAGAGGAAACATTAAGATAGACATGTTTTCAAGCACCAATTTGTGCAGTCATCCACTACTAATTCTATCTTCTCTTTCTGGGGTGCTTTCCATGAGAAAGAGTCTAGCTATTTTATAGACATAATTGAATTAAATTTTACAGTAGTTCTGTTAAATAATGATGCACTAGCTCTTCTGGCTGAAATAGCCAGTACTGCAGGTTTGAGTTATTTGTCCAGATCTGATAAATTTTTACACAGTTCACTGCATCTGGTGAATTAATCTCAGGTTATTTTCAACCTATTGCCACTACACTAAGCCCAGGAGCTTTATTCCAATAAAAGAAAGGTGGCAGTCTTCATCTGAGTATATCAAATGACAGAGAATCCATCAATTCTTTCAACATTCTTCTTCTGACTAAAGACTACCATTGCTAAAAAAATATATACATATATGCTATCTTTCCTTTTGAATTTGTAAACCTTCAGATTCCTTTTCCTGACAGATTCAGGAGGCCTTTTGTAATGACATCTCCCCATGGAAACAAGAACTAGTTTCTTGGAGACAGGCCTAGGTCACACAGTGGTCTTCTTAAAAAAACTTTCTTCAACAAATTCATTTCCCAATATTCCTGCTTCCCTTGTGGGGGGTGTCATTTTACAGGAAGGACTTTACATTCTTCCTTCTTCCACTCACTCAAACTTGATCTGGAAGTGTCCAGAAATGATCCCTCATTTTAACTTTGTACTTCAGTTACTATTGGCTTGACTGTACCCTTGAATGCAGGAATTTAATCCTGTCACTATATCTTCTCCAGATTATATTTTTCACGTCTTTCTTCTTAAGCAATATTTTCTTCAAACCTCAAATCATATTGATATCTTTTCATCATTTGCTACATTTCAGTATGTTTTTCTCAAATGCTGGCGTAAGTTACCCCAATATTATTTCAGTCAATGCATTTTCAAATGTGTATGCAGCAATAAAAAACATCTCTTTGCTCTCCTATTTATTCACTGGAAAAGCTCAGCCCAAGCATTACAATGAAAGTTAAAGACACAGAGAAAAATTTTCCATCTATAGCTGTTTGATCATGTTGTGTCAAATTCTTGGAAATTTTTGTATGGCAAATATTACTCACATTAACTGTCCTATTTAAATTACTAGAACTACCCACTAAAGAATTAACAACTTATTTGACTAAGATTTACAGAGATAGCCCTGGTCTAAACAATATGATAACATACTTCCTTTTTTCACATAATTGTAGCTAAAGATGTTTATTTTAACAGTAACTTCCTGGCTCTAAATAGCTCTCTTGATTTCCAGCCTATTTGTATCCTGACCTGTAAGTTTACACTGTCCATATCATCTTACGCTAGAAGTAGTTCTGATTCCCAAAAACAGTCTTCTTATACTGGTTTATATATATACATACATACATACATACATACATACATACATACATACATACATGTGTGTATATATATATACACACATACATATATATACATACATATATGTATTTCACCCAAGTTCTTGATTATAAAAAAAATTATAGAGGATGCCAGATAGAAAAATGTATGTGATAATTTACTGTCTAAAACATTTAGATACCCCAAATCCGGATGCTTAAGTACCAATCACTGTTGTTAGAACAGGATGATGTTACCTTGAAAACAGCTTCCATTGTTAACCCTGCCATGTTTCTGTCCTCCACCTTAATTGATGGTGTGCTTGAGCATGACTGTTCGCAGACAATCGAAGAGGTCTTTTCTAGCCGACCAGACCTGAGGGACGTGCCTCTAGAAAGTCCAGGTTGGGAGCTTTTTACAGATGGGAGCAGCTTCATAAGAAATGGTAAGAGAATGATGGGTTATGCAGTAACTACCCAGGACAAGGTGATCAAGGCAAAGGCCCTGCCAGCAGATGTGTCATCACAGAAAGCTGAACCAATTGCACCGACGAGGGCCCTAGACCTGAGCAAAGGAAAGAAGGTAAATATATGGACTGACTCTAAATATGCATTTAGTGTTGTCCACACCCATGGAGCCATCTGGAAGGAGAGAGGACTGCTGAATGCTCAAGGTAATCAAATGAAACATGCTGAATAAATATTTGCCCTCTTAGAGAACATTGAAAAACCTGCAGAAGTAGCTATCATGCATTGTAGGGGTCACCAAAAAGGGAAAACCACTCCAGAACCGGGAAATCACTTTGCTGATAAAGCAGCAAGAGGAATTGCAGAAAAAGGTATCCTCGCAGTAATTCCACAAAATGAGATTGATTTGTTAGGGTTTACTCCAAAGTATGATCAGGCAGACCACAAACTAATTAAGTTCCTTAAGACTGAGATCACAGAAAGTGAATGGGCTGTTACACCAGCAGACCAGGTCGTAGTTCCACCCCTGATCCTTTGGGAACTAGCACAGATTTCGGGGTTGAAAATCTTTTGAAACATCTAAAAAACGTAGTAATAGGAAAGGGAATGACTGATATTGTACAATCAGTAGTAAGTAAATGTGAAATCTGCTGTAAAAACAACCCCGATATGAGGAAGAGAGTTGTGTTAGGAGTAACAAAGGCAGGGGATTTTCTGGAGATTACTGGTAGACATTTATCTATCTGAAGAGAGATTTTTCATGACCTCTTCTAACTACTAAAAGCTAGAGAAAATTGTTACAGAAAACATGAACCCTGAACTTTCAAAGAAAATAAGCATAAAAGTAAAAAGTTGAACTACAAACCACAAGGGCACTATTGAATTGAGATATGTAGAAGAAAATGCACTTATTCTTTTGCCTTTTTTGGAGCTACAAACACAACAGTTCAATAAGGACTTATTTACTCTTGCCTAGAACTGTACTGGAAAGGGTGAGAAGGTGTGGGCATCAGTCTGAGAGAGATAATGAAATGACATAGTAGCACCTCATAAGAAAACATTGCTTTCTATGTGTGCTGAGATGTGAAGGTTTTGCCATTTCATGGAAAACTCTGATCCGTATGAGCTTCCTACTCTTCTGCTGGCAGTTGTGCAAGATTTTGTGAAAGCCTGAGAATAGAAAAAGGAGAGACAGAAAGATAGACATGTTCCTGTTCCTCTGCCTGGAATCATTGTAATAAGGTCAAAGCCCTGTGACTGACCACAGATCTCTAGTTCATCCTAGTTCCCCATATTCCATATGCTGGTGTACAGGCACTTCATAGAAGTATTTAATTATGTCAATATCCCAGTAGTGGATGCACAGGGATGCTCTTGTCTTGTGGTTGTGTTTATGGCTGCTTGCTCTTGATCAAAGTATTCCCTCTTAAGCCTCTTTTCATTTCTTGGGTGGTCACTATACTCCTCCGCATACCAGGCTCTGTCAAGCCTGGCTATGTCTCTAGCTTCCTTCAAATACAGTTTAAAGCTCTCTCAATGAGCCCTGCTATCTCCAGAGCTATGCTTCTTTTCCCTCTTTGAGACAGGTGGACCCCATTTGTTGCCAGCAGGCTCAGTGTATAAACTGATCAATGACCAAAACCTCCCAAATTCTGCTAGTAACACTAGTCTCAAAGTCAGGTATTAATCTGAATTATTTACCTGTTTCTTGCTCCATCATTCTCTGCAACTGGCAGGACAGAAGAGAGTTTGGAGATGAGGAGCTATTATTTTCTGGACTTACTAATATTACACAGTTCAAATATTTTACAGTATGTCAGTCATCCTCAGTAGAATATATATATGATGAATTAATTTAATTGGTCTTCTAAGTAGTTATTATGGGAGAAGAGGTACATATGAGACAACTAGTAAGGAGTTCCATAGCTCCGTTTATCTTGGGCATATTAGTGACACAGCTGCACATGTATAGAATCATAGAAAGGGTTGAGCTAGAAGGGACCTTAAAGAGTACTTGGTCCCAGCTCCTTTTCTTTGGATAGGGACACCTTCCACCAGATCAGTTTGCTCAAAGGCCTATCCAGCCTGACCTTGAACAATTCCAGAGGTGGGACATCCACAAGTTCTCTGGGCAATCTGTTCTAGTGCCTCACCATCCTCACAGTAAAGAATATCTTCGTAATAGAGAATCTAAATCTACCCTCTACCCCCTACCCTCTTTCAATTTAAAGCCACTACCCCTTGTCCTGTCACTACATGCATTTGTTAAAAGTCCCTCTCCAGCAATCCTGTAGGCTCCTTTAGGCACTGAAAGGCTGCTAAAAGGTCTCCTCAGAGCCTTCTCTTCTCCAGGATGAGCAATCCCAATCCTTTCAGACTTTCCACAGAAGTGGAAATGTTTGTGGTCCTCCTCTGGACTTGGTTCAACAGACCTATGTCCTTCCTGTGCTGGAAGGTGCAGTACTCCAAGTGGGGTCTCATGAGAGTGAAGGGGAATAATCACCTCCCTCCACCTGCTGGCCACACTGCTTTTGATGCAGCCCAGAATACATTTGTCCTTCTGTGCTGTGAGCTCACATATTGAGCTTCTTGTCAACCAGCATCTTCAAGGCCTTCTCCTCAGGGCTCCTGTCAATCTAGTCTCTGCCTAGCCTGTATTGACACCAGGGATTGTCCTGACCAAGTCCTTTGTACTTGGTCTTTTTTCACGGTTTAAGCCCAGCTGGAAGTGAAGCCCCATCCAGCCACTCCCCTCCTCCCAGCCCTTCTGNATTTGTTGCCAGCAGGCTCAGTGTATAAACTGATCAATGACCAAAACCTCCCAAATTCTGCTAGTAACACTAGTCTCAAAGTCAGGTATTAATCTGAATTATTTACCTGTTTCTTGCTCCATCATTCTNCCCTCCTCCCAGCCCTTCTGGTGAAAGAGACAAAAGGCAGAGATCCTAGGCTGAGATAAGAACTATTTGCTGGAAACAGCAATGAGATAAGAAAATGAATAGTAACAGCAACAATATTAATAGCAAAGGTATAAAAAAGAGGGTGATTTGCATACAAAAATACTCACTGACTTATCAACCCAACCTATGCCACATAGCTCCCCAAGACAAGGAACAAAATGGCCCCTGTACCCTCTGCACACACATTTTTTTCCCCAAGCCCAAGACAGTGGAAGACAATGAAAAACAATAGTGGAAATTCCCTCCGGTTTGCATCAGTGTTACCCCCCCATGCCATTCACTGCTTTCTTCTCTGGAAAACCAACAAAATGGCAGAGGATCCTCCACATGCCATCTGTTTCCTCCATCTGAGACCAGGCCCATCTTCTTCTTGGAAGTGCGAATCCCTTATCTCAGTCCCCTGGCAATGATGTAAGTGGCATAGAATAACAACACAGACATGCCCACGGGCCCCAGGGTCTGCACCCTCACAGTTACTGCAAAAAATTATCTCTGTCCTTGGCTGAAACCAGGACACTTTGTTAAACTTCTTACGGCTCACACAGACTCACCTCTCAAGCCTCTCAAAGACCCTCTGGATGGGGAACTGACTGCACCACACAGTTTGGTGTTGTTGGCAAGCTTGCTGAGGGTGTGATCAATCCCACAACTTCTCAAATATGGTGGATAGAAGCATAACCACTTCCTTGGCCCATTCCCTCAGGATCTGTGGATGCATCTCATCAGGTCTCATGGACTTGTGCATCTTCAGACTCCTTAAATGGTGTCAGACCTGATCTTCTCCTACAGCAGGAGGTTCTACATTCTCCTATTTCCTTCCTTCTCCTTATGTGATTTGGGAGGAGCACAATTACTGAAAGTAAAAATGCCTTTATCTATAAAAAAAGCCTCACTTATTGAAAAGAAACTGTATAGAAGTCAAACAAATGGCCGTATTGACTTCTAAATAAGCTTGTTCTATTCACATCTGGTGGGAGAAAGAGGAAAATCAAAAAACACTAAGATTTTAAACATGAAGAGTCCACTGAGAAGTGATATTTTGTGTTTACCTTTATATGGTGCTGTCAAGGCAATATTATTTGCAAATAATCTTCAAGGAATTTTTATAAATCCTCCTTCAAACTAAAGAAAGACACAAATCCTAAGGCAAGCATTTTGTCCAATTAATCAGTTTAACAAATGAAATAATATGTGCTAAAACCTATCTCTCTCTCTCTGTCTTGATTTCTCACCATTTCAACCACAAAGACTCAACTTACTCAGATGGGCAGACGTCTCACATTGTGAGAAGCAGAGCGTACAGCACAGTCTAGAAACACCATGCACTGTGCTCAGGTTTCTTTTTTGTTGCCTTTGGATAGTGAGACAATGTTACACTGATCCTGAGGGCTGTATTTCCCTCTCATGTAGCTTTCACTCTGAACTTTGCTAAGACGTCCTGAAAAGTTTGTTCTGTCTTCACTAAGAACTTTCCATGTGAGCAGCCAGGCATTCTGGCTCTTCCTCTCACTCTTTCCCTAATCTTCAGTGTGACTCTCCTTTGTACGGAGAGAATTTATATTCACACTATTCTGTTTAACAAGTAAATAAATAAATAAATAAATAAATAAAAATATATACCTATGATCTGGATAAAATTAACCATGGTGTCAGTATTTGTATTGTTCAAATAATGACACACTTCATAGTTGTTCCTGGATTTACTTTAGCATTAGACCACTGCATACTATAGAATAATATCAATTAGAATTAGAAAAGAATTGGTGTAACATCTTGCTTAGGTTTGCACCTGAGCAAATGGCAGGTCCTATAGGCTTATTCTATCTGAGATTCTATTACAGTACTATATTCCTTACATCCTTTTTAACCCTTACATAAATTTTAAAAAGCAGAGTTTTCAAATATCTATTGGATGGAAGCAATGAGGAAGAAGAAAAACAATGTACTTGTATAAGAATATTAGATAATGATATCTATTTCTACTTTTCTGCTATTATAGAGAAAGAAATACAATTTACTGTGCTCAAAATCTTCACATCATTTTCTGCTTGATCAGTGAGTTGAACTAGTTCATCATGAGACTTCCTATGTGTCTTATTGCAGATGAAATAACTTTAAACAACAGAAGTTCTGAGATAACTTGCTGATTCAAAAAGGTTGAGACTGTTTTGATTTCTGAGTAGATTGGAGCACAAAGAACTACTCTTTTCTAGGGATTGAATTAGACAAACATTTATCTCTTCTCCATTCCTCCCCTTGGTCCAGTCCTTCTGTCTTGGTCACATGGCTCTATCCTAGCAAATATTTTAGTTTTCATCCTACTCAAGTAAATGAATAATGAGAACATAATTTATTTTTTATAAATATATATGTGTGTGTATGTATATAAACAATTCTCTTCTGGATTAGCTGTCTATTGGGATAGACTGTTGAATTGTCTATTTAAAGGAAACGGACACCAGTTGATGCAAGACAAGTGAAACTCTGGTTGCTATGGTCAAGGATTCCAGTACACAATCTCTTACAGCCCTCAGAGATATGCAAAAAGACCAAAAACACTCCCAACATTTATGCTAAGCTCATCTCATTATAGGTCAAGCCCAACAATAGGACTAGATGGCCAGTACAAGTTGTTGGGTCTATGCAGATGCATAACCTTGTTAACAACATTGCTCACTCATATCTAGAAGCATTGTTTGATTTTTAATCCAGACTGACTATGCTATACAGATGCATTTCAATCTAATTTGGAATAAATTTTTTAGTTCTTTATACTCAGCAATCTTCTACTCCACAGGGGGTTGAAAGACTGTGTTGGCATGCAATAAGGACTCTCAACATTTTGGCTTGCTATAAACAGTGATATTTAACAGAACAGTTGTTCTTATGTCTCATGCTAAATTTTGTTCACAAGTAAAAATCACTCATGTTTATGTTTCAAAAGCACTAAACCAAACATTTTTTGATGTGCTACAAAAATTTTACACTATGTCAAAGTTGCTTGCAAGGTATATTAACAACAGTTCTTGTGGGAAATGTGAATTTAATTGCCCAAATGTCTACTTGTGCTGCAGTGAGAGGTGGCTGGAGAAGTAAAGTTACTTTCTCCAAACAGAGCAGTATGCATATGCCTAAACACAGCTTGGAGCTCAAAGTCTTTGAGGAAATGAATGACTTACTAAAAAAGGAGATAATTTGTCCTTCATCACTAGCCTCTGTCTCCATTGGTGAGCTGCTGTTGCAGCTCACAAGAGCATTGATTTAGGGTAACTTTTAAAGTGCTTTGTTATCAAGTGGTAAATACCCAGGGCAATTGAAGACAAATATCTGAGGGTATTCTACAGGCTGTTCAGGTCGGAGAGATGAGAGAGTCTTCACTTGTTGTAAAAGGTGTTTATTGCATAGCGCAGTCAGTCACAGACGTGGGAACCAACAGTCCATGCCATTTGCTAAGATCTCAGTGTGCCAAGCAGGAGCAAAAGCAACAGCAGCATCTAGTAAAGCAACATCTGTAAGGAGTATCCATAAGCAGTGTCCATAGGCAGTATCCTAACAGCTTCAGCATTCTCTAGAAGCAGCATTCTACATTTCCATAAGCATTCCTAATAGCAGTCCTAATACAAAACATTATATTCACTAATTATCCAATCAACTACAAACACGATTCTATGGCGCTACTCTACCTATCCTAATTTAAAACAAATAGACGCATTTTCTACACAAAACTTACATATATGGTTTATCGTGTTCTATCTTTCTATCTAACTACACTGTGCTATGTTTATATTATGTCTAAAGGGTGGCCAATGTTATGGAGAATTATCCTACTGAACTTTAAACTGGATGAAAAGGCACTTTATTACTGACTAACACAGCTATTATATGTTTTAAGGCACTTTAAAACATTTTTCTACTTGCTTAAAACTCAAAGCTAAATCTTTGCATTTCTCTGTGTCCCCGACAACAAAGAGTAATATAATTAAACTCTGATGCTTTGTCACAACACCTCTGAGAAAAAAAACTCTCCCTGAGAACTTCTATTCAAGTACCAAAGACATGCCACTTAATGAACTTTGTCAGAAAACACGGTGGTCATAAGCCACAAGAGCAGACTACAACTAAGGAATTATGAAGAAAGGAAAGTAAAAAAATGCTGCTTTAAAGATGTAGACATAAATCTGTCAAGATAAATGCAGTAAAAGGAGGAAAATATCTGTGTAAGAAGATGGGGAAGATCAAAATACACAACCTGTATGTGTAAATCAGTGTAGTTCTCCTGACTTAAAAGGAGCTTTACAGATTACCTAGCTGAAAAGGTTTGCAATTAAAAACTGTCATTCCACTGAAAAAAATAGCTGTATTTGTAAATGCGTGATTTTTTTCCCTCCTTCAACTCCTATAAATCCTGTATCAAAACCAGATGAAATTATGTTTGGTTTTGAATGATTACACATGAGCCACTAATACTTCACCATTACAGTCTTAAAGTGCTTCACTCTAATGTAACTTGAACTTCATACGAGCTTATATATTCTCTTATTACCCAATATCACTATTTTTCTCCCCTGTTCCAGTGAATTAACTGTTAAAGACCTAGCTGGTTTTGATTTAAAGGGTAGCCACACTGAGTTACCTACAGCAAGTTGGGAAATTCTATTTTCTCACAGTTCAAGATTTGTATTATATCTTGACAGCCTAGTAAGTATTATTATGTATTTTTTCTAGCAGTAAGCCATAGCAGAAGGCAAGCATAAAATATCTGCATTTGAGCTATCAGAATTTCATAGCTATTTTAAGAAACTGAGCTAATATCTACCATTCACTGATTCTCCTCAGACCTCTATTCAGGCCTCACTGCAACAGAAGAAAATTTGGGGGGCTCTGGAAGCAGGAAAGCCTTTTTCAGCAGAACACATCTGCAGGGGCAGAGATTATTTTTGTGAAGATCAGACAAAACCTTGGAAGAACTCTGCTTAAAATCTTAAGTGTCAGACTGTCCATTTTAATAAAATACTTCTTGTGCTCCCTCAAAACTTCTTGCTACAATTTATAACTTCCCAATGAACAATCCCACACTGAACCCCTTGCACCTTTACACTGAATATTTCTCAGTGGCTCCTTTCACCATCTGAAAATTTTAGTGCTTTGATGCTTAAACAAGGTACAGGAAAATGACAGTTCAGTCACTTGATACTTAGATACAAGCTAATGAAAATTATAGAAAAGCAATATAAGATGCTTAAATGTGTGAGAATTCTGTGAGGAAAAAGAGAGCACTTCCTGTCTTCCTGAATGTACTACAGAAGAATAAAAAAAAAAAAAAAATTGCAACTATTATGCATGGGGAAAAATAAGATAACTGCAAAATCCCTGGAGGTGACTGGGAAAATATTATAATAATTATTATTACATGATTATATCATTGTAGTATTACAATTATATTTGTCAGTGATGCAGTGTAGCCCTGGATCTTTTTCCAGGTTTAACCACCCTTATCAGAGCAATGCTAAGGCAGCGCGGTCCTTTGGGTGTGGAGAGGGAAGGGCTACTTAGCACCTGCTATTCTAGTTGCATTCACTAAGCAAATGTTGGTGCTTATAGGGTGTTAGGTTTCACCCCGTCACGGTTTAACCCCAGCCCACAACTCAGCCCTACACAGCCGCTCATGCACTACCTCCATGGAGCAATGGCAGAGAGGATTGGAAGAGTAAAAGTGAGAAAGCTCATGGATTGAGGTAAAGACAGTTCAGTAGGTAAAGCAAAAGCTGTACAAACAAGCAAAGCAAAATTAGGGATTAATCCACCACTTCCCATGGGCAAGCAGGTGTTCAGCCATTACCAGGAAAGCAGGGCCCCATCGTGTATAATGATTACTTGGGAAGACAAACACCATCACTCCAAAGGTCCCCTCCTTCCTCCTTCTTCCCCATCTTTATATGTTGAGCATGATGCCATGTGGTCTGGAATAACTCTGTGGTGTGTTGGGGTCAGCAATCCCAGCTGTGTCCCTTCCCAACTTCTTGTGCACCCCCAGCTGCCTCGTTGGTGTGAGAGGCAGAAAAGGTCTTTGCTCTTTGTAAGCCCTGCTCAGCAATAATGAAAATATGACTATGTTATCAGTGCTGTATTCAGCACAAATCCAAAACACAGCCCATGCCAGCTACTATGAAAAAAAATAATTTTGTGTCTATCCCAGCCAAAACCAGCATGACCTCAAAGAAAGCCAGTGCACATACCCTGAGACTGCTTGGTGATGTGAAAGAAAGCATGATAGGTGAGGATGATTGGACTATTTGTTCCAAGAGCAAATATTCAAGAAAGCTAAAATTCTTATGTATAGCTACTTTGGATACCCTTGGCATTACAGGGTTTGGATTTTGTAACTAAAGCAAAAAGAGCCCTTTTCTGTACTAATTACAGCACTGAAAGCCAACATTACACCTTTGGGTCGAATAATCCCCATGGAGGGAAATATATTCTGGATTTTCCCCCTCCAACATATTTTAATTTAAGTGCAGTATGGTTACATATCATAACTACTATAATATTGTTATCTGTTAGAGATGTCTGCTGATATACTTCTCCAATATCTAGTTTAGTTACAATAAAGAGAATTCATAGTTTCCTCAATACCAGAAATAGCTATGTGTGTGTGGGGTTAACAAAAGACTATCATTACTTTCTAGTCCAGGCTGTTTTATGATAGCAGAGGCACTCCTAGGTTACTCCCTTGCCTTCCTTTTACACTTGTGGTTTTCACTGACTATTAGTGATTTTCTAAAGATGAATTTCCATATGTGACAAATAAGCCTTTTTGACATTCTTAATATCCAAGAATATCAAAGCAGAACATTAAAAGCCAAAATGAAATTTAAAATTCAAAGAAGACAACAATATATTATTTAAACTATTTTCAACTTTTCAAATTTTTCTTTCAGAACTGTGAACAACTTGGCAATCTATGATTATACATTCCAATAAATGTTTCATTTCACAGTGCTTCCAATATTTTATATGATTATTATTTAATTGCTGACAATTTATCAGAATGTCAGCTGACATTTACCAGCTACCAGCATCTGAGGTCATTGGCCAAATTTGGCACATGTGCTTTGTGGTATCATTTTTACACTTTTATGCATTTGTCAGTCCTTTCCCAGCTGCTAAATTACCCCATAGAACTGAAGGTGACTCAGAGTAGAGTGAATAAGGTGGAACTAGGAGCACATGAAGAGGAGATTATTTTAGAATTAGTATTGAGATGGGCAACAAAATAGAATTTGTGAGATTTCAGCCAGACAACCAGAAGGTAGATCTGGGTTATTGCTATCATCCCTTCCTATCAGTAACATCTAAGTTCACATTTGTGGAAGGAACAAAAATCCTAGTTGAGTATGTTTCCAAGCATTACTTGTGTATGCTTTGCATTGACCTAAGAGAAACTGAAGACCTGTTCTGCACAGTTAAACATATTGTAATTTCCTCATGTGAGCTGATACAGTCTGTGGTGAAACTATGTGAACTTGAATAAAATTTGCATATAGAAGTCCCTGCAAGTTTACAGAGAAAGTAACACAACTGTGATGCTGAATGTGACCACTTGAAATTCATGCACTTGAAAAATTAGCTTATTTTTTTGCAAATAATAATTCAAAACAATGTTTGTCTTGTGGTTTAGAAAGGTATAAGATCCCAAATTAAAAAAAAAACCATCAAAAGACATCTCTAAAACAGCATTTAAAATCAGAAACTAATCAAATAGACAAAAAGAAAATAAAGACTTCACCAAAACACAGTTTTTAAAAGATTAGCAGCTACAAATAGATGGAAGGAATAAGACACAGAATGTCACCGGGGTAGATATTTTCCATTAATTCCTTTGAAAGGCTTTAGCATTTTTTGATGATTAGTCAAACTAAAATTTTCTTTTCATCACAGGCAGCTCCATCAGGTGTTCATTGCAGAAAGCTACTTAGAGCCTTCTGATGTACTGCAGGTTTTATAGCTACAGGTAATCCTTACCTGTGGTGAGCAACATAATCCACAGCCAACTAACTGTAAAGGAGCTTAGCACACAAGTATCAGAACAAGCAGCAAGACCTTTAAAACTGCTGGGGCTCATTTGCCACAATAACAGTTTATACCGTGTGACTGCAACCTGAAAATATCCCCTTCCTCCACACATTCCCCCATGCAAAGTCTAATGTACCAGTTTTCTGGTGAATCTTAATTTATTCTTCCAAATGTGATAATTTTTAATCCAATACCATGTATACAAGGCATCAACCTACATTCTGCAAATATAAATCAAGAACAATTCACATCCTACTATAATATTAATATATTACTTCCTGCTTTCACTCTACACAACACACCATGCATGTCTCTCTGTATGTGCAATTCATTCTAGCTCATCTCCATTTACTAGAGGCTGGAATGGTGACTGATAGGAAATACATTCAAGTACACATCAGTTAATAATATTTAACAGGGAGCCTATAGAATTGCAGATGAACTCATCTGTCTTTAAAATTCTAGACTAATATATTATGCTCAGATCCACATGCTTTGCAGTGAACTTTATGGGAAAAACAACACACAAAAAAACCCACTAAAGAAACCAAGAAAACTTAATAGAAAAAAAAAACTATATCGAGATATTTCCATATGCTGTTTTGTTTCCCTTCTGTTTATGATTTACAATGAAACCTAAACAAAAGTGAATACTTTAAAAGTCATGTAACCTTTACAGTAGCTAACTTTATTTTGATTAACACATTATAAAAATGATTACAAGGTGTCTCTGTTGCCCATACGAGCACACATGAGTAAAGCTAGAGAAGGATTTGATTTAGCAACTGGGATATTTTAAATGATTATTTCACGCTAATATATGAAACAACTTCCTTTTTAATTCCTTCTAAAAGTTATAAGAGTTTACAGGGAAATATATTTCCTGAAGAGAAAAAGAAAAAAGGAAAATTAATAATAAAAAAAGAAAATTAAAAACCAACCAACTAAATACAAACAACCAAGACCCAAACATTAAAGTCAGAAGAGTACAGGAGATTTCTATATGTGAAAGTTCAACCATCTGTGCTATAACCTGTTCAAGAAAATCAAAATGTGGGAAATCAGGTTTCCCATTACACCAGTTACAGATCTTTAAGATGTACAAACATGTCAACTTACGCCCACTGCGACCTCCAAAAAATGAAATATCAGCTGAGAGGAGGCTGCCAGCATGACACTGAGAAAGACAGTTATTTTCCAGTATTTCTGAACATAACTCAGACTTTAAAAAATGTTTGATAGAATTTTGGGTCAATGACAGTAAAGCAGTAGCAATATTTTATGTGGGACTTCAGCTTATAGGGAACTAACTCTGAGGAAACAAAATTATGATTTTAGTTTTATCAATGTGTAAGTTCGGTTAAGAACAAGTGCAACTTTTATTTTGCACAGTTTAATTCTGTTCTCAAATGGGAGAAAACAATAAATTATTAATTAATAAATAAATTATTACTAGAATTTATGGAGCTATACAGGAAGATACTAAGATGGAAGTACTGGAAAGTTGAATTATTCTGCTGGTGTTCTGAGACAGAAGACAGCACTCAATGAAACTCAGGAGTCTAGTCTTACTTCTGAGCCTGAAGCTCTCAGTTAAGGAAAGGATGACAACATTTTCCTGTCTCAAAAAGATGTTCTGTTGATTACGACTTGAAAGTGTCTCCATACATCACTGGAAAGCCCCACAGCATACTGCATGTTCCACCTCTGTTCTCATCTCTTTTGCTAGGATGTTCCTGCTCCTGACACCAGCTCAGCTGTTTGCTTGACCTCACATTAAAGTGGTCAGAGAGGTTCTTGCCTGGCCCAGCATCAGAGTACAGCTCAGTCATAGAAGAGAATATGGTTGTCACAACTGTTAACCCCTCATTATTCAAAAAGTCCAAAATAGTAAGAAAATAAATCTTAATAAAGTCAGAAATACTTTATTTTTTAGCTTGCTTTCTTTCTAACTAGAAAATCTGCATAAGTAATTCTTGGAGGAGCAAACAATCTAAAAGGTAAGAAGGTGAAAATGGGATATTCTTTAGAGAAAGGACAAAATCATTTTGGAGGAAATGCTCTGAGTTGTACCTCCAATCAGTCAAAGGTCATGGAACAGGGGCCTAAATCCAGCGATGATGGTTACATGGAAATAAGCAGTGCTCCACATCCCTTTTTTGTAGTTAATATAGCACTGGGAAATTGATTCTTCACCACCACCATGCTACCATACAGAGCATGGCATGGTTTCAGTGCACATCACTGGGGGCCGGGTGATAGTTCTGCCAGTTTGATTAAAACAGTTAGAGTAGATTTGAGATCTTTGAGGACAGCTTTGTTCTCAGTGTGGCACATGACCATTCTCTGTCTATGGTTATCAATATAATGTCTGAATGCTTTTCTTGCTTGGTTCTTCTTGTCCTCGATTCACATTTGTTCAGAGACAGGGAGCAGAGCCAGATCAAGGGTTTGGGATAAAGCCAGACAGAACTTGATTAACTCATTTGACTCTAACTACAGTAATTAGAATGATAAAGACTAATGCATTAATTAGCATTTTAGAAGACAGAAAGAGTGGAGATATTCTTCAGTTCATCCTAGAAAAACAAATAGATGTTTAGCTTTTGCCTCCCTCAGCTTGTGTACTAGCCTACGCTTTAGCCAAACCCTTTGATTTTAACAAACGCAGCAGTACTGACAGGATGCTTTCTGGATGCATGTTTGTGTGCCAGTGATTTAACAGCACAAGAGTGCAAGGTCAGGCTTTCATCTTTATGCCAGAAGCTTCTAAAAGTCATGGTAAAGACTCACTACCATATTTCACTAGGAAAAGAAAAACATAATTTCTGAGCATCTACCTGGTTTTTAAACAAATTTAATTTCATATATAAAGTAAAAATATGGTCACCTCACAAATAGTGACAGAGACAAGTAGAAGTGCTTTACATATTCTCTGCCTCTGTCTTTAACATAGATGATGGACCAAGGGGGTTTCAGTGCCCTTAGGTGGAGGACTATGACTATGAGAATGATCAACTCCCAGCTGACTCTGAAGTTGTGCAGGATCTGCTTCTCCTGTTGGATCCCTGCACATCTATGGGTCCTGATGGGATTCATCCAAAGTTTTCAAAGAGCTACCTGATGTCATCACAAAACCCCTATCAATGATTTTCAAGTGATCTTGGGAATTTGGAGAGGTCCCAGCTGATTGAAAGCTGGTGAATATTGTCCTGATTTTCAAGAAGGGCAAGAAGGAGGACTCCGGGAACTACAGACCTGTTAGTCTCTCTTCAGTGCCTGGTAAAGTTATGCAGAAGATTATTCTTGGAGATATTAAAAAAACCCCTGAAAGACAATGCAGTCATTGGTCACAACCAGCATGGCTTCCTGAGAGGAAAGTCATGCTTGTCAAGCCTGCTTTCCTTTTATGACAAGGTAACCCACCTAATTAATCAAGGGAAGCCAGTTGATGTGATCGTTTTGAATTTCAGTAAAGCTTTCCACACTGTCTCTCACAGTTTTCTCCGGGACAAAATGTCCAGCACACATCATGGGATGCATGAGCCACTGTCTCATGGGCTGGGCACGAAGTGTTATAGTAAATGGGGTGACATCAGACTGGTGACCTGTCACCAGTGGAGTTCCACAGGGCTCCATCTTAGGCCCCACTCTCTTTAACATCTTCATAAATGATTTGGATGCAGAACTGGAAGGGATATGGAGCAAGTTCACTGATGATACAAAACTGGGTGGAGCTGTTGACTCCCTCCAAGGCAGGGAGGCCCTGCAGAGAGACCTTGGCAAATCAGAGTGATGGGCAATCACCAACCATATGACAAGGGAAAGTGCTGAATCCTGCACCTGGGATGAAACAACCCTGGGTGTACGGACAAACTGGGGAATGAGATGCTGGAGGGAAGCACCACAGAAAGGGACCTGGAGGTCCTGGTTGACAGAAAGTTGAATGTGAGTCAGTGGTGCTCTGGCAGCCAGGAGGGCCAGGCGTGTCCTAGGGGGCACCAAGCACAACATCACCAGCCGGGCAAGGGAGGGGATTGTCCCGCTCTGCTCTGCACTGGGGCAGCCTCACCTCAAGTGCTGCGAGCCGTTTTGGTCACAGCAACACAAGAAAGATATAAAACTGTTAGAGAGTAGCCAAAGGAGGGCAACGAAGATGGTGAAGGGCCTTGAGGAGAAGCCGTATGAGGACTGGCTGAGGTCACTTGGGCTGTTCAGCCTGGAGAAGAGGAGACTGAGTCTACAACTCATTGCAGTCTACAACTTCCTTGTGAGGGGAAGAGGAGGGGCAGACACTGATCTCTTCTCTGTAGTGACCAGTAGCAGAATCTGAGGGAATGGCCTGAAGATGTGTCAGGGGAGGTTTAGCTTGGATATTAGAAAAAGGCTCTTCACCTACAGGTTTGTTGGGCACTGGAATGGGCTCACCTGGGAGGTGGTCACAGCACCAAGCCTGACAGAGTTTGCAAAACATTTGGAAAGTGCTTTTGGGTACATGTCGTGACTCTTGGGGTGTCCTGTGCATGACCCAGAGTTGGAGGTTGATGATCCTTGGGTCTCTTCCAGCTTGACATATTCTGTGATTCTGTGATTTTGTAAGTCAAATGTTTTCCCTAGGTTTCTCCACAACGCCTTGCCTTGTTAAAGCAAAAAAGCTAAGTACTCCTATTCAATGGAGGCAGAGAGGAGGTTTGGACTCTATCTGAATTGCATCATGAAAATGGAAATAATCCCCTGTGCAAGGAAATCAGAGTTTTTGAATAATGCAGATATAGACAGACTGATGTGAAGTACAAATCACAAATTCTGCTTTTATCAAAGCAAAACAAAGCAAGACAAAACAAAACAAAACCCTTACAAGGAAGGGTAACTCCTGACCACACAGTATGTGTCACTTCAAGGTCTGTGTCAGGTTCTTTCTCTTCATACCTAACCTGTAACATATTCTTTTATGACATAACAACATTTTCACATTTAGATTAAAAACCCACATCTTTCCCAAGGCCTAAAGACTTTGCAGGCAAGATTCTGACTATAAGTCATTATTGACATTATGTTTACCTCAATACATAGAATTCGAAGCATTCTGCATGGTCATACTCATCATTCATAACGGAAATCTCAAAAGCCTGTGGCACTATGGTGTGCTCTACTTAAAGTACTTCATGTCCTTATCAGTTACAGGCCACAAAACTGTGTAGTCAGTACACATACAATAGGTTGAAATGTTAAGGAGATAAGGAATATTTTTCACAAATAGACATAAATGAAAAACCTCAATAAAAGGCTTAATGGCACTTTATGTATTTAAGTATTTGATGAAAATAATTGGAGTACTCTAAGACCTGCTTAAAGAGTAGGCAAGGAAATTAGTGCTTCCCTGAAGCTTGGAAGACCTTATTTTCATCTCTTCTCACACATTCAACATCTCAGCAGTCTCAAGGTCTAGGCCTTTTGTCTCTGTACTTCAGCTCCTCCACTTACTAAAGGGGTATAAAAGGGATTTTTTTTATCCATGGACATACCTGTGATAAAACTATTCAAAGATTTCAATAATTAAATATCTTAACTGAGTCTTAGACATGTTAACTGCTAGGATAATGGGTTTGTAGTAGGTCAGCATGTATTTTGGCCAAACTAAATATTTCAGGAAGATTTCTAGGGTCTTGGATTTAAAAACTCTAGACTCCCACAATATCTAGGTAAATATTTAGAATACAGTTTCTCTGAGCACCTGCAACAGACAATCTTCCTAGCAGACACTGAGCAGGCATAATGGGCAAGCTTCAAACAATTTGTCCTTTAGTTCCCCATTTTGCAAAATTTTTGCAGATCTAATTGTACACCCTTTGTCAGCCTCATGGAATTTGTGCTTAAGTGTCTATGATTAATGCCCTTTTGAATACACTATCTTTTTAGAAATAGTTATAGAAGTACTTAGAAGATATACTTACACTTTAAATGATCCTTCTTAGATCATTTAAAATACATATTTACTTCTTAATTAATTTTAAATGCTCCCTCGTGTGTTGTAATACTATTCTTAATATGGGGCATATATTGTGAATGTAAGTCTTCATTTGTGAATAAAATAGAAAAAGAAATAAAACAACCAGTAGATGTTTTGCAAAGTGAAAGCCTTTATTTCAATAGCATCTCAGACTGGTACTAAGATCATCATAAGAACAGAGTCAAAAATACCTAGTACTTTAGACAAAAGGTGATTTACTGTGGAATTAGTTAGACCCCTCCAGTACATTCCTAGAAGTGTTAAAGCCTTAAGCTGGCATGCCCCACAGTAAATAAGCACAATGCTGAGGACCCAGAATTGTCTCTACAGTATTTCTTCTGTAGTATTTTTCCAAAGCCTGCAGCTAGTGCAAGGTGCAGAAAACCTCAGCAATACTATTTCTATGATGTCCTGATGATTGTAAATATTAAAAAGAATCTCACCCAATTGTGCTTCTCTCACAAGCTAGTTCCCTTCAGAGAATCTCAAACTCCAATATAAATAAATATTCACAAGGTGAAAGCAGGCATTCTTACCTTTTCTACAATTTACAATGTACTGTGCACTTGAGTTCTTTAGAAGTCAGACTTAGTAACTAATACCAATACAAGAAGTAAAGGTTCCAGTGTTCTCCTTTTCTCTAAAGGCATCCTTTAAGACAGAAGTAACACTTCTGTGCACTAAAGAGAGAGGAAAACTGAAGGTGGCTGCAGCAAAATGTGCAGTGGTACATTTCACAAGCAGTGTGTGTCTGCCCTTGGTATACAATTTTGCTCTGTTTTCCTCATTCCTAATCCCATTTATTCATCGAACCGATGCCTGAAGTGGCTACCTGGAAACAGAGACTAGACAGGAGTAAGAGAATTAAAGGTGGATATTTATTTGAAAGGTACACCCTGGGGAGCCAGGGGCTGCTACTGCACCCTAAAATGGACCCTCAAGGTGGATGACAAGTCGCAAGTTCTTCACCCAGTTATAGGTTTTCGTCCATTAGCATGTCAGCATAAATTCGCCAAATAAAACTTTAGCTACTGATGTTATTCTTCCCAGCTTGCCCCCTTTCTCAAGATGTTGGTTTACACATTCTGGGCCCAGCACAGTCTGAGTGCCCTTGAAGAACAGGCTTGGAGAGGCTTTGTTATGTCTATCATAACACGAGAGAGCAGCAGCTAACAGGCTACAAGGCAGTTCAGAGTTACACACTAAGTACTACAGGATTTGAAAAACATGAAAGTTAAAATCCAAGTCATCACCATGCTGAGGATGTCACACTGCTCCAGAGTGTAGAGGCAGCCATGGCTTCCAAAGGATGCTGAGAGCCCAGTGCTGACTACCAACCACTGCACACTGGCTTTACTACAAGACTGTCTCACATGCAACCCCCTGCCTCCATGCCTCCACCGCCATTCCATCTGGTGCTATGAAGCCTTCATTTTCCTTGTTTACTAATTTCTACTCTAGAATAAAGCAACTCATAACTGAGCATCTCTGTGTGCTTTTTAATTATGAAGATGCACACTATAAAAAAGGTGAAATTATTCTAGGAAATAACTCAATAAATACATGCTATCCATTATTGTGGTCGGACTCCTAATTGACAAATTGCCAGAAACTAACTATTTGAATTTAAGAACCAATGTAGTTTTTATGTCAGTTGGAGATGAATGCCAATACTTATTATGAAGTGCAGAAAATTAGAAACTGGGAATATTCATTTATTTATCCCTATTAATTATTATTGATGACTATTTTACTATTTTCACTAAACTATCATCGGCTAATCATTCCATTTTCCACCAAAAAAGTGCCATTTTCATTGACTCGACATGATTCATCATCCATGTTGAAAAAGGGAAGAGAAAATGGACACAAAATCCATTCATATCTAAAACCAGAAAAACTGGAATGTTAATCTAATGATTTGCTCTGTGTGATGTGTCTTTGGACAGTCAGGTCTTTCAGAGGACTCCAGCTGAGTAGAAAGGCTCCTTACTGAAAAGCAGAAAGAAAAATGAGTTGAACAGTAAGGTCTGTTTTGCAGAAGATTTTACCTACACTGCAGAAATTGCAGAGTATCAGCACTTCAAAATTACAAGCATGTGCTGCACCTGGTTCCTAAACAAACAAAGCACAACACAGGACTCTCCCCTGATGACTTATTTTTGATGAAATCACTGAGCCAAGGCAGAAAGCTTGAATTACGAAAGCAGCACCCTGAATAGCCCTGCTTATTCCTGTTACAATTACCTTTTCTCAGTGAAGGCTGCCTATTTTATCAATTGCTCTGTCAACATTTTAAAACCTCCTCAGAGTAATTCAGATTGTTGAATGTAAATAAGCCACCTGCTTTCAGAGATCAAAACAAGATTTATTTATTTAAACTGATAAAGAAGAGGCCCTGCACACAAATGAGAAAACACTCCCCATCTCTTTTTTTAACCTCTGTTTCTTATAATTCAGATGATGTTGTAACTGAAAAATAGGTTACTGCAAAGGAACTTTACAATGTATGTGCTTACCCTACATAACAGATGAAGAGTGATGCCACTCAGAACTTGATGTTTTGTGCATGTGTTGCCCAAACTGTTTACTGCAGTACAAGAGATCTCTAGGAAAGCCATGACAAGGTCTTATCACTTAAGATGGCAATATCAAGCCCCTCCTTTTCAAGCAATGCTGTCAATATTACAAGGAAACTATTACCTTTCATAATACCACATGGAAGACAGTCCTCCTTTGTCACTGGTGCTGTGCAGAATCTGCTGCTATGTCCAGAGCTGGTTGAAGGTTGGGAAATATGTGGTCCAGCACAAAGCACTTCTAGAGTGTAAAGCTATTTGAGTGACAGAAATGCTCACACACGGTTTTTTGTTTTGGTGAGTGACACCAAGCTCCTCTTTCCTTCCCTCTCAATAGTTTTTGTTCCTATAAGAGTAAATAAGATTTTAACAGAAAAGGAGTATGACAGACTCATTAGCATAAATATCCTTGTCATTTTAACCTTGTGCTCTCAGAGACTGTCAAGCTTAATCTTCCTGCTGCCTCCTTTTATTCTTTCTCACATCTACACTCATATCTAGTGTACTACATTCATATTTAAGCAGGCAACAAGGTAGATTTTAGTTCACATTTCAAAGGCAAAACCAACCTCAGTTCTCTGGAAGTGTGCATTTTCTACAGATCTATGCTTGACTATAATTTATCTGCAAAAAATGAAAACTTTATTTTCACTTTTCATTATCTTAGGATGTACAGCATAAAAAAATATGTATATGTACACTTTTTCACGCTGAGGCAATTTCTATCTGACTTACTATACAAACAGTATATTTTGCAGTGTGAAGGAATTTCATACTCTTTTAACCTCTCCAGTCTCAAAGCTAATCTCACAGCTCCCAGTGGGAGGTTTGCCATTGCCTTCACCAGGGACAAGTTCAGGTTTCATATTTGTAATAAAGACATCCATAAGAAATAATTTACTATATTTTTAAAAGTTCTCCTATTTCCTTTAACACAAATAAAATAACTTATATTTAATAACTTATATTATATTTACTGTATTACAGTATAAAAATTTAATTGTCTCCCAGATGCCAACATTTTCTCACTGTTTTAAGGTTTTTCTAAGAGCACAACTCTCAGTACATTCCTTTCAAAACCATGCTTCTTAAGTAGCAAGTTTTTGGTTTCAAGACAAATATTCCATGTTATTTTTCCAGGCTTTTTCTACTGAAATAGTTCAGAATAAAACCTGAGATTTGATTGCAATACATATTACTATATACCTGTGTCAAACATATTCTTTTTTCATATGCAGCACCACAGAGATTATACAATAATGACAGGCAAAGAAGACTTACATGTTTCTCACAAGTGTTGGAAACACACAAACAACAATCCTACTATCCTTAAATCAGTGAGTATGATTTGAAATGGAGATTTTGATATTTCTAGCATCCCACATAGTCTGGGGCATGTTCAAGCAATGTAGGAGCATTTCATGTAAGTTAAATAGAAATACTGTAAAAGATGCCTATAGTGTAATAGAGACCGTATTTTATTATAGGTAACAGTTTAACACAAACTGCTTTGTGTAAACATTATAGATCAATTTGGGTGAACAGACCAGTCAGTGCAGAAGAGGCTTGTGAAAGAAAAATAAGCCGATGGTTCATTGGCAAATAATATATCTCTGTCTTCTCATCTCATAATGGTGGGACATTGGGAGAGGGAGATTTGGAAAAGAAAAAATTGTTTTGAAGGAAACCAATTGCACAGATAGATATTTCAGTTGAAAACTACACCCAATCATGTTCAGAGTTTCCATTTGAGTCCAACCTTTCATGGAAATTCCCACCCCAAATATTTTTATGAAATTCAAGAACTGTAGCATTTCATGAGTAAAAGAGAGTGAGACTGGGAATTAATTTCATTCTCTGAGGTTGTTTCCTGTATGTTGAAGTGTTTTTTGAAGATATGCAAAGGCACGGTAAGGCAATTAGGCACATGCCACACACAGAATCTGAGCCATTGGTTAAATATCACAAAATCAGTCTGAGTTGCTGCTATGTCCAATCACTACAAAACAATGACCAAGGTAAAAAATTATGCTCTTTCAACTCCTCATGCAGTTCCTATTTACATGCATATTACTTTCAGAGACATAATCAGAAGTTGACTGGTATTATGAAGATGAAGAGTGCCAGGGAAGAAGAGTGATATTTGTATGAGAAATACAAAATCTATCCAGATTTAAAAGGTACAAGCTTTAAGGTCTGCATTGACATGCATTGATAAACTATTTGGCTGATGACCATAGCCTCTTTTGTCACAGATTGATTGAACCATTATGGCTTTCTATTTTGTTTTCCCCTCAGATACACTTAACTAGGAGAAAGAGATAAAAAAAATAAAACATTCTCCCATGAATGTGTAATTTTTCTAGATGAGCAACAAGTCTCAAATCTCAGTTTTACCTGGAAAGTGTAGTAGATGTTCTTAACTGCTTTTTTTGGAGATAATGGCACAGAAAGAAAAGTTTTCAATCCAAACATTTTCTAGCAGGGAAAGACCAAATATTTTTTTAGAAACCAATGGAATCATAGTTGACAATTTCTTATCCATTTACAAATTCTGAAATATTTATTTCCATAGAAGGATGGTATGCCTGAGAGGACTTAGAGTAGAGGAGGTTTGAGAGACATATCAAAAATGTAAAGGCTCACTTGAAGTAGGTCATAACAGCAATCAGCCTGAGTCTTTAAATCAGACCTCCAGCCTGATTTTAAAAAGTTCTTTGAAATGGGTGCAAAAAAAGATGATAACTAACTTTCCCATTGAATATCAATTCAATTAAATTCAAAATTTAAACCTTAACATGCCTATTTCAGCCATTGTCCCAGAGACATTCAGATATATTTCCTGAGGCACAAATTTTGTAATGTCTCAAGGCACTCACACTGCTCTCAAAGTGCAAGAATATTATCCTCCAAACACATTAAGCTGTCCTACTCCTCCAGCTCAAGCAGAATTCAGAATTCATTAATTAAGACAGAAAGATCAAGGACATTTGCAGATCATGCGCTGGCATGCAGACTCTCACAAGGTAACCAGATTTCATGGTCTCCTGACCTACAGGCTAATATTTTGCATAGCCAAGAATCACAAAATGCCCCACAGACCTCGGGGAATGAGTTTTGGGGTCATCTCACTAGAGCAGTCAGTAGTCCATTGCTGATAGAAATGGGAGGAGTAAATTTGGCTCTGCAGCCTTATTGCCTGTTCTGGGCTTGTATCTTAGATTTACTGGATCCTGAAGTTTGTCAACTAATCTGCTGACTGCTGGTTTTTTTGGCTACGGATATACAAGTTTAGCTTCGTAGTTATAGCTCCTGGGTGAAGAACTGTAAAAGTTAGAACTACTTCCCCACCATTGGTGCTCCATTGCTCTCAGTCTCTCCCACTCACACAGAGGTAGAAAAAGCTTCTTGTATCATCTTTTACAGAATTTACTGAAGACATACCCCCAAGATGAGGTTCAAATTTCCTTGGCATAAGGGCTCTCAATCCAGGGAGTTTTGGAAATCATCAGGCTATCTAATATACACTTCAAAAACAATGAAACCATTATTCTTTTCAGAAACTACTGAAGATTCATCAATACACGAATTTGATTCATCCATACCAGCACATAACCACCAAATAAGAGTTACTTTCTTCCTCTCTCTGCTGGATACTATCTGCACAGAATCAAAGAGCTTCAGCACAAGATCCCCATGTACACTGTTCTATCAGCAGGGGATCTGTAACCAAAGGTAAAATATCCTGGCTGTCGATACTGAGGGAAAAGAAGCATCCCACTCCAGGTTGCACTTGGCTACCTAAGTCACACTTTTTCCTTATTATCTTTCACTGGTTATTTCAGGCAAGTCCCTCATAGAAAGCGTGCAGATGCCTAGCTTAGGTTTGGAGGTTACATGCTGGAGTGAGGCTGATACAGCCTCGGTATATAACCAAAAGTTTCAACCGCTGAAAGAAACTGGAGCTGTGAAATATGATTCAGGGAGAATGTAGTTTAATCATTAGAGTGCCAGTTCTAGGAAAATTCCTTATGTAACAGTGAAACTCAATGACTCTGTCTCCTCACTACAGAAGGGTAGATACATTTTCTATTGTGAAAAGAAAGTACTGAATTTCACATCCTTATCTACACGTGCATGAAGTGATGTCAGCTGAGAGTTTGGAACAGTAACCAAAACAAAATTAAAAACTTCTGTTTGACGTAATGAGTAGTGAAGACAGCAGATATTTTGAAGAAAATATGTTTGGCCTGAGTATGCACATAGAAGCAGCTTTTTAATTTATCACACCAAGTGGAGATACAGCAAGTCTTGCTGAAGGGCCAGATGGCCTGGGTTCTTAATTGGTATATGCAATTTGTTATTCTTGCAGAATAGATCACTCTCATCTTCACATAATGAGTAACTTTTCCACAGGTTTCACGTTAAATTACTAGGAATGGGCAGTGAGAGTACAGTTGCTGTAGGTGCAATGTGTTTCTCATTTTATTTGTCACTACCTTAATTTCAAAAATTCTACAACAAACGATAGGCCTAGAAAAAAACAAGTACACCCAGGCATTTTCCTCATGCTAGGTACTCCCAGAAGTCACGTAGAAGCTATTTCTCAAGACACAGGAAAGAGAGTTTGTGTCCTTAACTTACTCTACTACAACATCTGGGTAGATGGAAAACCCTCTCTGGAAAAAGGTTTCTAAAGAAAGAAAACAGGGAGCTTAATCTAAACATTCACTGAAACAGCAGCCTCATTCTTAAACTGGGAATCTGTGACAGCAGCATTTTTTGGATCAACCAACACTGAAGAATAATAGACCTTTCAAATGTTTTCTAATTTGGTGTTGTTAGTTTTTTGGGCTTAGAATTTGTGTATTAGGTAAGAAAGAGTTAGACAAAAAAATCTGCAACCCCTTGCGTATAGTTCCTAGCTTGTCAGATCTGTCAGGGTGTTTAGAATTTAACTACGGCACTGATGATAAATAGTCCCATGCCTGCCAGCAGAAATACTACCATTTCTTGCTTCTTTCTTGCCTGCCTTTCCTGTTACTTCAACAAAGCCTTAAGAGACTATATCCAGTAGTAGAAGTTGACTGCTTCTCGTGAAAGATGGGAACTTGAGCATTTTGCGTTTTGCCCAAGAAATAAACCCAGGTATAGTGCCTCCAACGGCAACTGCAAATGTGAGGTAGTAAAGTGTATTTCACAGTTAATGGATAGTATTAGTACAGGTGCACAGACTCAGATGTGGAAGTCTGACAACACAAGCCCAATGCACATGAAAGTTAGCAGAAGCCTTACATCAAATTCAGTATACACTAAATATGAGGAACTTTTAGTTGTTATTATTGCTTAAGTAGTTTGCACTTCTGCTCTTCTGGTGCATCAATGGGATTCACTCAGCCTCCCTCTGACAAAATTTTCTAGATGAAATATGTGCTTTCACCTTCCATTTTTTCCCATACCAGAAGAAATCACCTGTTGCTGAAGGTAGTCCTGTGATATAATTAATCCCTATATACACTGAGGAGTATTGTAAATAAAGAGTATCATGAGGACATAGTTAATATATATCAGAAATGGTACTTCAGGACAGGTCATCATATTTATTTCTAAACAGCACAGATCGCCCTTATGCTGAGAGCCTTACATTAGGATCTTACTAACTTCCACTGTAGAAGAAACCAGCAGTTAACTCTTCACAGTTTTCTTGTTTGATTTCAATAGCAAAAGCATATTTCTTATTATTGGAGTAATGGGATAGGAAGAAACAAGAGCAAAAGTACAGGAAGTTATAGGTTAAGCAGAAGAAAATCATTCTGGTTTGCTTTGGTATCTGCTTTTTCTTTCATACTAATAGACTAAATAAAAGTGGGAAAATGAAAACCCTAAAATCCACATACACTGATATAAAAATGGGTATATATTTTTCCTACTTGGATCTTAATACTCCCATTGTTCTGCAAAAAGAGAGGTTTTACTTTAAACCATTCTCGCATGCACTCCAAAAACTTCAAAAGGAAACATTTATTACTTGAGCTTGGATGTTCTTTTCTAACAGCTGAATGGCTTGACACTTACGGTTATCTTTACAGTGCACTTCAACAAAGCTGTTTTGTTCTATTCAGTTTAGCAAGACAGTATATATATCTTGTCTCTGATAGTTCCTGTAACTGAGAGCTATCCAATTCCCAAATTGTTTCTTCCTCTTTACTCACAAGGCCATAGCATTGTGCATGTAGATGGTGACAGAATATGGATGACTCAAGACACAGGAGGATTCCGGATTTCTGCAATGCACATTTTCCTTATCATACAACAACAGTGGAAGTCGTTACTATGTTTTCTATTGCAATAAGAAGAAAAATTTTCTGATCCAATATTAGAAACTTTCTTTTGTATACAGATGCACAAAACCTAGCAGATAACCTGTTCTGAATTTTGAAAAAATCTGTTGTCATACAGAAAGGAAATGCACAAAAATTGAGATCCAGATTAAGGAAATCTCATTGAGATCTAAATATTGATATGGATCCTTATACAGATTGATGGTTCCTTGGGGTACTGCTCAGCTCCTGACATACCTTGGAGCTTGACTCCAAAGTGTCAAATCAATTTAATCTCAACATTTATACTGCTCATGCCCTACACATATTATCATCTTGCCTTTACACAGATATATTCTCAATGTATCATTTTATTGTCAACACCTCTTACACAGGGGCGGTATACCAGCAATGGCGGTGCTTTACTGCAGCTATGTCAGACCTCCATCCCAAAACTATGGTAATATTTTGCAGACTCAGTAAGACAGCAGATTGCGTGATTTAGCTAGTCCATATTTTCAAACCACCATTTCAGATGTAACTGGAAAAGGAAATATATTCCTTATAAAAAGATTTTGCAATGTTTCACAAAAATTTCATTAAGACACCGTGGAGGTCCAGAGAAAAAGGTCAGCAAATAAAAGTGGACAAATGAATAGTTAAGTGAGAAAGAATGTGTAGTATCTTAAATTCCTCTCTCCCAAACAAGTAATAAATTTTTTTTGTGGACATTAACCTGGCTGGCACATTTTTAATTTCTTTTTCCTCTCTATTGAACCTTTGTTCTAATCTCTTTTAGACCCTCAAAGCTGTATAAGAGCATAGATATTTCACTAGATTTATATTGCAGGGTTAATGGGTGATCTCAAGAGAATATTTAGGCATGCTAAGCCCCACAAACAGTGCCTATCATTATTATTCTTAAAAGATTAACTTGCATTTGACTTCATGCATCCCCTTTGTGCTTGCAGAGATACAATGTCAAAACAGTCATTGACAGATTAAGTCTTTACTATGAGAGTGGTGAGACACAGGAACATGTGGCCCAGAGAAGCTATGGATCCCCCATCCCTGGAAGTGTTCAAGGTCAGATTGGATGGGGCTCTGAATAACCTGGTCTAATGGAAGGTGTCCCTGCCCATGGCAAAAAGGTTTTTAACTAGATGGACTTTAAGGTCCATTCCAATCCAAATTATTCCAGGAAAAAAATGTTAATTGTGCTGTACTCAAAACCTCCAGGACTCATTCTTGACTCAAAGTATTCTCAAATCTTCCCTCCCATGTGCTTCTGAGCATGTACTAAAGGCCCAATTTTATACACAAATATATAGAAATTTGTATGTGTGTATATATATCCATGTGTGTACATTTTTCTATGAAAATGTGCTCACATGCATAAATAATGCAGATAATAGGTGAGATAGGTGTGTGAAGACAATGAACTCAATAGCATGTTATGCCTTTGACTGAACTCTACACAGCTTGAGAACATCCCTCTCTGGAAAAAGCTGACTAGGAAACTTAACAGGAAGAAGGTCTTTCAACCTTTAGAAAAAAAAGAGGACAGTAAATAATTCTTCTGTCTTGCATATTTTAAGCTTAAGAATATTAACCACATTAGTTTCTTATTCCAGAAACATGAAGTTTTAGGCAACGTTGTTGTTGTTCTCTGGTAAAATGCATACATTTTACCATAGGGTCTTAGACTTTTAGCAACATTTTCACACTTTATTCCTGGGAATTCCAATATTTATTTGTATAACAAATAGCTGAGATAGCACAAAAGCAAAAATAGCACAACTAGCAAAAAAAGCTGAGATACCCAAAGCCTGCTTTGCCTTAGCCTTTACCAGCAAAGTCTCTGAGGTCTTTCTGCCTGGAGATAATGTTCAAGGAAGAGACAATATACTGGGAGTGGAAAAGGATTGATTCAGGGGTTGCTTGATAAGTCTCATGCTATGCAAGTCCATAGCACCTAATGAGATGTATCTGGGGTGTTAAGAAAGCTGCAAGATGTCACTATGACACTGTCTTCTTTGAAAGGTCATTTAATTAGGGAAGGCCCACAATGGCTGAAGAAAAACAAACATGGCACTGATCCTCAGAAAAAGTATGAAGCATGGCTCAAGTTTTTGCCTAACATTCATGCCCATAAAATCATGGAAAGAGTATTCTTGATGCACATTCTGGGCAACTGACGGAAGTAAAAGGTAGCTGGAATGGTAACCAGCATGCATTTACCAGGAATTAATGTTACAAAATCAGCCTGATCGCCTTCTAGATGAAAGGACTAAATTTATACATGAGGAGTCAGAAGTGGATGCAAATTATCTTGACAAGAACAAGGCTTTCTAGATGATCTCTCAGAGCATCTTTAAGACCAAGATATGTTGACTACTAGATGGGTAAAAAATGGTTTAAAAGGGTACTGGACACTGGTTAAAAGCAAAGTAGCACAGGAATCTATACTAGTTTAATACATTTATCAACTACCTGGAGGAAATGGAATGTCCTCTCATCAAGTTTGTAGAATAATCCAAACTGAGGTGAGCTGTGAAGTATACACAGAGACAAGCCATGTCTGGATGGCTGTGGAACAATTTCTTCTGGTAGCAGATGAGATAAAACAAATATAAACTGAAACAAGAGAGTTCCATTTGATGAAACTTTTCCCCTTATGAGGGAATCAAATAGTGAAGCAGTATACCTGGAGAGGTTTTACAGTCTCTAACCTTAGTGGTTTTCAAGGGGATAAAGCCCCTAGAATCTTGGTCTCAAGTTAGCATTGGCCCTGCTTGGAGTTGGAGGTTGGATTAGAGATTTTCCATGGTGCCTTCCAACCTACTGTGATTCTGTTTGCTGCATACGTATGGCTATGTAACCACCTCCACCTTTATGCAGATACACATTAGGTCTTTCTGCTTAAAAACACAAAAACACTGAGAGACTGTACAGTCTCAATTATAGACACCATTGTCAAATATAATCTACTGACCTACATAGTACCAAAAAGGCTGTTGCTATTGAGCTGCCATTCCCTTTTTTTTTTAATTCCCTCTTTGTGCAATAAGAAGGTTATAAATTTTACAACTAAATTCAGTTGTCGTTTCCCCAAGGAAATATTAAAGAACAGTAAAGTCTTTAGAACTGAGAAAAGAATTAATGTTCAAATCAAAACAAGTTTAGTGGAATTTTCTGTTCTTAACAGCAAGGAGGGGAAAAAGTTCTTACTGAATGTTCTGTTTTGCTCCACAGAGAATGTGTCAGTCATCTGCTGCATGAATAGAGTAAGTAGGGAAAAGGAGACATTTTGCCAGGAAAAGATGATGTATGAATACAGAACTATGATTAATTTCATTTTAAGAAATTAACAGTAATGAGGTAGGTAAGATACACTTATAGAACATCAATTACACATTTATTTAGCTACAACCTCTTCCTACAGACTCACATAGCTCAGGGACCCTACTCTCTTTCCCTCCCACTTTCCTTGTATGTGGCATCACCACTAATCTTGGTGTCATTTAAAGACAATGTCTCCTGTCAGTGCAGTATTGTGTTTCAGACATTAATTTTTAAGCATATGAGTGTAAGAGGCTTTGGCCTCAGAAATTCATGTTTTTCTGAGCCATCCAAACCTCCCAAATATGGAAGACTGGGCCAAGAAATCCCTAAATACTGCTGTTCTCATGGAATTGTTACAGTGAGCAAAACAAATGAAAAAGGACATTGTAGTGGGTTAGGTTCAATAACTGGACAGAAACACCAAATAATGTAGTGGTTTCAGTTCGCCATCAGAGTCTTGGCACCAATTTAGTGTAGTGGATTGAGCACTCTGGCTGAACACCAGTTCACCCACTAAACTTATTTACCCATTTTCTTCTGTGAGATAAGGATTAGGAGAAATGCAAAGCAGGCTCAAAACCTTAAAAGGTATAAAGACAGTTTTATTAACAGAACTAAAAGGAAAATAATAAGAATCAGAAACAACCTTCAGATACTTCCCCTCCCACCTCATTTTTCCTTCTCACCAACAACGTAAAGAGACAAAACCTTGGACCTTCAGTCAGTTTACCACCTCTAAAATAGTCTTTCTTCAGTTTAGTTAGGGAGAGGAGTCTCTCCTGCCATGCCATGGAGACTCTTCCACAAGAACACAGTTCTCTCGTGGCTTCATATCACAGCGAATCAGCTGCCCAGAAAAAGAAATCTGTTCGCAGCATGAAAAGTCCCTTCCTATGACATACAGTTCTTCCCGCAACTACTTTCAAGGGCTCATCTCTGTCTAATGGGGTACTATTTTAAGGATGAGCTATTCTGGTAGAAAAGCAAAGGGTCTTCTCTCTCTCTGGAAGCAAGGTTTTCTCCTATCCCTGGAGCAAGGGTTCCCCTATCCCTGGGAGCAAAAATTCTCATCTCTCTCATGTCTGTGGCACGGATCCTCATCTCTCTCTGCTCAAGTTCCTCATTAAATCACAGCTACTTCAACATCTGTTTGCTTCATCATGGGTGCCTTTGCTCAGACTGCAGTTAGAACGCTGCATCCCCCCAATGCATTAATGAGTTACAAGGAATAGTCTAATATATCACAGTCTATCACCATGGCCTTACAAAAGAATTTCAGGTTTAAGTATCTCTTCTTTCTCCTCCCTCTTGGCTTTGGCTCCTTCTTCACTGACCTTGGGGTCTCCATGTTGGTTTCTTCACGTGTCCACACTCCTCCTCTTACTCAAGAGAGGATTGATGTCTGTAAGTTTCACCTGTGTACTGAGAGAATTAGTATCTCTCCCGGGTTCTGTTGTTGGTCACATGATCTCTGCTGGGCAGCGACCGAAGCTGCTGCAAACTTTTCCTGGGGAGAAGGGAGGCAGGGGCTGCAGGATCTCAGCAGCCAGGCCAGGATTCAGCTGCGGCAGGATCTCAGCCATGCCTGGCCTGGCCTGGCCCAGTGGGCCTTGCCCGGCCCAGCCCGGTCCTGTCCTGTGGAGCCAGCAGGGCCTGACCGAGGGGGCCTGGCCCCAGCCTGGCCTGGCCAGCCCCGCTGGGCCACAGGGGCCCCCTGTTACCTGTCCAGAAGCTGGAAGCAAGAGAGAGCTTCCCGGGCTTCTCCCTTCTTCAATGTGAATCACAGAGGTGTACTCAGCTTCTTACGTGGCTAAACAGAGTGTCCATCTTAGAACTAGCCAGCCAATTGGTTCTCTCATACCTGAAGGAAGCTGTCAAGTTCCTTGCAGGGAAAAAATTACTTTTCAATCCATGACATACGTATAAAAAACAAAAGGGTTTTTACAAATTACACATCAGGAACAGTATGATTTCAGGCTCCATTTTCTGAATTGCCCCCTTGGAAAGTATGTAATTGACTTCTAGCCCATCTCTCACTGATGGGTAAAGCCACTGACAAAGAAATGCCTAGAAAGTAGTAACAAAACAGCATACCTGCCAAAGTCCTGAAGCCTTTGCAAACAGGCTTTGAGTGAGGTCTTAGCATTTAGAAAGCAGCAGCAGCACTAAAAGATTGTCTCCCGATGGCCGTGGATTGGCTGTTTCTTAATGCTGAAATTACTCAAACTCATAATTGTCTCCAGCAGTCAGTCCCTCAGGGGTGCTGTCCCATTTAAGTGACATTTATAAAAAAAAGCTTTTATAGTTGTACAATGAATTACTATTATGAGGACCCAAAGAGTAGTAATGGCAAATTGTTTCTCTACTAAGGACAAGTTGTAAAATACTAACCAGGGTTACAACTGGGCTGCTTTGAAAGAATGTATGGATTTATTTTTATGAGAAATCCTGCCCTACACTGGTTTAGTCTGCACATGAAAACAAGTGACCTGCAAATGCGCAAGGACACTATCCATATCAGATCAATTGTGAAACCACCTGGTTGTCCTGGAAGTCCAGCAGGAGCCCTGCCAAGAGGCTCCAGAGGCAAGGGGACAGCATCATCCTTCTGGAGCTCAGGACACCTTATGTACTACCTGATTTCAGCACTTAACAGCTGAAGCTGAAACAAGACCCAATATAAGCATTTCCTACCACAAGGTAATTAAATGCCAATTAATAAGCTTATAAATGCTATTCTGTAAATTCTTTAGAAGTCCCTTCCAAGATACAAATTTTTGAGTTTTATTTGTATCCTGGTACTATTGTTACTTAGTGATACCTTGCATTTCCAGCCACAGTTTCTACTGTGGCTTACCTGGCAGCCAAGTAACTCGGGGCAAAATTCCAGTTAGAAAAGCCCCTAGGAGAAATATAGATTTAATTGTCATACTAATTTGTAACCAGGACTTGAGTTTTTTGAAGGAAAAAGGAGTCATTTCATTTTTCGAGGTGAAAAGAGAAAATAATGCTATACTTGTATAGTAAAATCTCTGTAGGGATAGTTAGGCTTTACCTGTGTTAGAGGACAAAGAACAGAATGAAAACACCCCAGAAAAATCCAAGTTAACCAAATTCAGGCATAAACACACACACACACACACACACACACACACACAAACAAAAGATCTGGATTAATGCATTTCAGAATTGATTTTGAAAAATACTTTATTTCCAAAATACTTTTTTAACAAATCTTGACTGCTTTCCAAATTACAGTGTTTTCTATAAGACAATTTCAACTTGGGAGTCTTATAAAGATTTTGCTCACTTCAATTTTAAGAACACGAATTTTCCAAATATGCTATTCTCTGTATATTGTCTTATTTTGAAAAGAAAAGCAGATTTTAAAATAAGTGGTTTGTGGGGTTTTTTTTTTTTTGTTTTTTTTTCCTAGATCAGTTTTTCTTATTTAGATATAAATTGTGGAAGTATGGGATGCTCAGTATTTTAGGTATACTTCAGCATATCAGTCAAAAACCTGTGCTTCCTCCCTAGCCTTCTTACAACATTACATGGCACTATGATTTTTAACTGCTTAGATTAGCAGGGGTCAGGTTTACTACTGTAACTGTATTGCCTAGAGTGACATGGTTTCAGTCTTTGGAAATAAAGAAAAATCTTATAGTTTAAATGTGTCCGTGAAATATTTTAGAAACCCCTAGTCTCATCCAGACCTCCTGACAGTTAAGAGCACATTCCCTAATATGTTTGTACTCTAATACTACATATCTTTATTAGCTAAAGTGGATTTTTTCCCTCTTATCTCTTTTTCAAAATGTCTAATTTCTACATTTCCTGCAACCCAAGAGAACATTACATACCAAATTGTCTCAAAATCAGTGCAAGGATTTAGGGTGCTCCAAGATAGATGCCTGAGTAAGGGCAGGTCTGTGTTAACAGCATTTTCTTGGTACAAATTTGCCAATACTAGGACTAGAAAAGAATACATTTATGTCCTGAGTTTTGGTCTTATCTTGGAAATATCTAGCTATATCTTTATCTTTCCTGCTTCTGATATGCTCTCCTAGTGCAAGTGGAATTTAAACTTTATTTAATATTTGTTGGAAGTTAAGTGCTTTATTGTAAACAGAGGAGAACATGATTTATTAATCTGTATATGAAAGACATTTAGCACAAATAAAATTCTATAACTGTCCATGCTTTTGAATACTTTCTCAAGAGTCATCATTGCTAGTAGAAGACATAGGATATAACAGGGCAAAATGGTAGTAGAGGAAAAATAACAGTAATGTTTTGACCCTAACAAAATGGCCAAGTTTACTTTGAATACATCTCTGCATTTACAGCCTGATTCTAAGGTTACAGAAGCTGATGAAAAAGCTCTCACTTATTTGAAGGATCCATGGCATAGGTCCTAAAAAAATTCTAACTCTTCAATCTGCTGTGTGATCTGGTTTATTCTAGATATCTAGATGAAATTGCTAAATATATGAAAGGTTATTTTAAAGTATAAATATGAAATTTAACAGCACAAATTTGCCCTAAGCAGTAAGAAATAATGTTGCCTGTCCTACACATAACCTGTTGCTCCCTTTATTTCTATTAATGTTTTCATATTACCAAATAAAATGAAGACAATTAATGGGATAAGATGGCTCCTGGTCTCTCAACCCTCATCCCAGTGTCCTAAGCCTTTGCTTTATTAAAGGAATAGTGCGTTTCCCATATTATAAATATGTGCTGGTACTGGAAGAACACCTATAAATTTCTAGTCCATTACTATCATATTTCCATTCAGCCATGCATGAAAGGTTCATATAGAAATGGAAGTCACCAGATGATACTTAAAAGTGTTTCTAAATTTGATGGGAATGGTGCACTGAAGCAACATTATCAACTCCTAGTAACAGACTTTAATGTCAATAACGACTTATTGGATACTTTTCTAAGTCAGGGGTTCTTAGCAAAGAAAGACTTGTTATTTCACTCCATGTTTTACTCGCTGCTTTGGACTAAGACAAGCACAAATATGGAGCTATAAATATTGTTAGTGGATTGTCAGTACCATAATGCTGATTTGGTGGACCTACATTACTGCAGTCAGATTTAATATTCTCCAAGAAAATCAGCAACTGGTAGAAGAACTGAGTGTAAGGAACAACAGTGAGGATGCCCTTTCTTGACTCCTCTTATTAATAAAGCCTTAAAATAAGTACATGTCCTTTAAAATCCAAAGTATAGTATAAATTGATGAAAAATATGTTGTTTAGTGATCAGGGACCAGGAATATAAGGTCAAGGTATTTGGGTTCCATCTTGACTTTATAGCCTATCCACAATTCAATGTTGTGGGCAGTTCACTCACTTCCATCTGGGCTAGTCTTCTCCATTAAAATGTAAATGTCTTGGGCCAAAATCCAGCAAGAGCTCACCCAGTTAATCAAGGGTCCTTGCAGAGAGCAGACAAGTGATGACCAAAATCCCAGTTAAATAAGTTCATATTGAAGTCTATCTGTCCTCCAAAAGACTGGAAAAACATGTGCAAAAACCTTGAAAACACCCAAATAACTTTCTAAAACAGGTTCTTCACATTGACTTAAGTTTGTTTTCATTCTACTTATATTTATCAAATTTTCATGAATTGAATGCTCCAACTTGTCCTTGCCAACAGCTCAGTTCCTCTACATATGTCCCCTACATTTCTGAGTTAGTTCCCAAAACCAATCATTCAATAGGAATAACTAAGGAAATGTTAAAAACATCACTGGATTTTGGTTCTTTTGTTCACATATTCCCACTGAACGCACTGCAGTAAGGAAAGTAGGGATTTTTTTAATGCAAGTGGAATGTGGTTTTGAAGTCAGAAATGAATAGCATTTTCTCCTTCATTGCGAGTTAAACACAGACATGTGTGCACACACACATATCCATGAAAGAAAAATAGCTCAAGAAAAGAGACTGAGATTTTGAATATATATAGAATCATCTATTCATTATAGCAACCACAATATTTGTTAGCTTAAGGTGACAGAATGAATGAGGCTTTACTGTATTTGGGTAATATAATTTATTAACATTAGCACTGTTCTACAAATGTGGGATTTTCTAGTATCACTTCACTGGTTTATGTAAAACAAAAGACTAGATTAAAATACCTGAGTGAGTAGATCTGATTTTGCATTCTGATATTAATTTTTTTACATCCCTCTTGCCTCCTGGGAAGATATGCTGGCTGAGGTAGAGTTAGTTTTCTTCACAGTAGCTGGTATGGGGCTGTGTTTTGGATTTGTGCTAAGCACAGGGTTGATAATATAGACATGTTTTTGTTATTGCTGAGTAGGGCTTACATAGACCCAAGGCCTTTTCTGCTTGCCCTACTGCCACACTGGCAAGGAATGTGGGGGTGCTTGGGAGGCTGGGAGGAGACACAGCCAGGACAGGTGACCCCAACTGACCACAGGGATATTCCAGACCTCATGCTGAGTATACAGAGCGGGAGGAAGAAAGAGGAAGGCATGTTTGAAGTGATGGCATTTGTATTCCCATATAATGGTTACATGAGGTGGGGCCCTGCTCTCCTGGAGATGGCTGCCCATGGGAAGCAGTGAATTAATTCCTTGCTTTTCTTTGCTTGCATGTGTGGCTTTTGCTTTCCTTAATAAAATGCCTTCATCTCAACTCATAAGTTTTCCAGGTTTACCCTTCCAATTCTCTTCCTGATCCTATTGATGGGGGAGTGAGGGGATGGCTGTGTGGGGCTGGGCTGCTGGCTGGGGTTAAACCACCACAGAGGTACCACTCAAATGAATTTCAAGAAGAGAAATAAAATGGATGAAAGAGAGCATACTATACATAATCTTTTGTCACTGGAAATAAATCTCTCCCTGTTTGAACAGAAAAATTATATCTTGGGCTAAGTTGTTACTCAATGACAGAGACTGTTCTTCAAAAAATAGGAATATGTTTGTGAAGATGTGAGATTGCTCTTTGCCTACATGAGCTCTAGGGTTTAACAAAAAGAGAAAAGATTTGTTGCCTTGCGAACTGTGGTATCTCCTCCCCACAATAATTACTTTTTTCCTTTTCCTGTATTTTCTTTTTTTTTTTAATTACTTGTTGCCTCTTGTATATATACTTAGAGGAACAGAGGCACACACAAATAGACTCTGTACTACCATTTTCAAAAACTTTGCATTCATGCATCAATCATTTGCAGTGTGAAAAAGTTGATGTCTGACAATTAAATAGCACATTGAAGAGGGTGGAGACTCACCTACATGACTAAACATGCAGTCTTATATCTTGTAGATACATAGATGGGCAAATCTTTTGATGATCTGGTTTCACTTGAATATTGGATACAGTGCTTATGCCTACACCACTGTAGCTTAGTGTGCAATGGCTTCTAATTCTAAGTTTGTTCAAAGTATGACAAATTAATTAAAAATAAAATTAATTCAAAATATAAATCTTTAGCATTAATGTGTTTTACTTTGCTCTGAAATAGCCTAGGGAGTGCTCCTTCTTTTGCAGAAGTAAGGAGGTGTAAGACACTGGTATATTCCTGTTTTTACTAACCATCTCTTGCCTGAGCTGCTGAAAAAGATGGTAGTATTGTAGTATGGGTTTAGTATGCTCCACCATAACTTGCATGGGCATAGATTTTGCACATCAGATAGAATGGAAAGATAAAATTTGGGAGAAAATCCAAAATTTGATTTTATGACATACTGCATATTTCCATTTAAAAAAAAAATTTGCACTTTTAAATAGTGTTAATAGTCCCTCTTCTCCTCTACCCCAACTCTTACCTGCTTGTTAAAAAACCCTAAAACATCAGAGTCATAAAAATCAAACATTACAAACTTCAGAAATGCCACAATTAGGGGCCTTTTTGCTCTCGTGTTCACTTATCCCATTCACACTTGTATACTGGTGCTAGGATAATGAATCTTTAATACTGTCCTGTTTTCCTCACAAGGTCTCTGCTCCTCCCCACATACGTGAAATGATATTCAGTACAATTGCGTTCTTCCCAGTGATCAAATAATGTTCCAGGTTTTTACTTCACATACACTGTGTTTTCAAAGCAAAAGTCCAATATAAGAGAAGAACACCAGAAGTCATGGCAGGACCTATTTCTCCAGCTTCCAAATGTATAGATGAAGATGTGGCTTGACAGCTTGTCACCTTGTCCTCTTCTGTTCAGTTGGATCCAAAATCAGAGTAATTTCTTCCTTGAAAGAACTGGGTTTCACTCTTGGGGTAGAAGCTCCCATGCATAGGTGTTGTGCAAGGGAATGAGGTCTTTATTCAATTAGAGTCCCCATGCAGGTTCAGGAAAGCACAGGTCCCAGGTGCTGCAGGTACAGCTTTGAGCACATCACCCAGAGAGCCTTCAGGGCCTCCATCAAAGCATCTCAATCTTCTTCATGGACTACAGAGAGAAGGAAACTTCTTCAGGCCCCTTACCAAAGGGATTCTAACCTGGAGAAGATAGGTGGAAAAAATGGAAATGAGGTAGTGAATTTAGTTGTCCAAAAGTGGGTGCTTTGGGTATATCCCCTCACAGTGCAATTACTCATCAGGATTAATTTTGAATGTGGCTCTTAAAATGCCACTATGATGCACAATCCAAAGAACAAAATTTAAATTTAACAGCTATTGCTGTAAACTCAGTCTGCACTACCTCAGAATACTCAAAAGAGGAAGAAGAACTGTCCACTGTCTCATCCCTGTTCCTTCCAGGACTCTTTCCATCTAATGATTTTGGCATCACAAGCTTTTGTGTTACTATAAGGTAGAAAAAAACAGGAAAAGAAAACAATAGGGTTGAGCTCTTCACGTTTTCCTGTAAATGTTGATGTTGTGAGATGATAGCAGAAATGCTCCTGTTGCCTCATGGAAGTGAAAAATTGAGACAGTACTAGGGTTGGAGTGAAAGGATGAAATGGAAGAGCCAGTGTAAATAATTTATGAACTTATGATGACCTTCTTGACCATATATTTGCCTTCTTCACAATGAGGATGATGAAGCACTGGAACATGTTGCCCAGAGTTGTGGATGTCCCACCCCTGGAAGTGTTCAAAGCTAGGTTGGATGGGGCTCTGAGCAATATATTCTAGTGGAAGGTGGCCCTACCCATGGCAGGACGCTTGGAACTAGGTGGTCTTTATGGTCTCTTCCAACTCAAAGTGCTCTATTATTCTATGATTTTCACATAGAAAGTTTTTTATAAATAACAAGGAAATGCATTTCGGAGGCATTATCTGAGAAACAATTTAGAAAGTCTCAGCAAACATAAAGAATAACAAAAGGCCAGCACCCCATGGCTATTGGTTAAAAACATAATTCAGCCTTAACACTTCATAATAATAGTCATCCATTTAGTTAAATGCTATGTCATGACTCATCATATTCATGAAGCAGAAAATGCAAGGTAGAGTAGTATTTATAATCACCAAACAGTTCAAAAGTTCAAAAGAAATCAACACCGTATTGAGAATATATATACAAAAATCATACATATATCTAGTCTGCTTATCCAGTAATTAAAATCAAGGTGCTTTAAAAAGTCAAAGAAAAAATTATATAAGGTGACAAGCCATTCAGTGATAGTCTCCTTCAGTCTTCAGGTTTATGCCTAGAGAGTAGAGAAGAGAGGAGAAAGATAAGATATGCTTTTGATAGATAGATGGTACAAATAGCAAAGATTCAAGTCACTGTACCTTCTTGGCCTCATGAAACACTTAGATCTTACACATTAGTACCTACTAACATAATTTGAGAGCTCTGGACAACTCTGGGCATGGTTCTGGGCAGTCTGCTCTAGGTTAGTCCTGCTTAAGCAGGTGGATTGTACTGGATGACTTCCAGAAATCCCTTCCAACCTTAACCATTTTATGATTTCATTATTTGATCATATGTGATTTTTTTAACACAGTGCTAAATCTTGTATTGTGTTCTTACATGAAAAACAAAGTACAGTGACTAAATATATGAGGTCATGGTCCTCCCTGCTGCGGTCTACAACAATACTGTTATTGCTTCAATACAGCTACAGTTTCATCCAGAGCTAAATTTGCTGTTTTATTGCAGAACTTTAATGATATACTTAGAATATTTAGAAAGAATTCTAGTATTTCCCAGACTTTAAGAGGAACAGATTGCCTTTGGGAAATACTGGCAACAGTAGCAGCAAGACAACATCTTGATTTCATGGTACTTTTAACATTTTCATCCACCATTTCCATTGATCAGGAATGCTAGGTAAGTCCCACTAGAGGCTGATCTTGTAGCATCTCCATTAAGAAGTATGAGAGTAAGATTTTCAGTCTACATTTGCTGAACCAGAAAATACAGCCACTTCAAGACAGATATAATCAATAGACCAAGAAAAGCATCAAGCCCCATTAGTAGATATGTATAAAGGAAGCACATGTGTGTGGGCGGTATTAAAGAAACTATCCAGCGCCAATGGGATCTGATGTAGTCTGTAAAGGAGGAGGATAAAACATAATGTTTAAGTGCTTTGTGAGGAACACATTGAATTTCTGGCAATGACTACTGATGATTCACAAGATTTTTCAAAATCTTATTCATAACTGCAACTATATAAAAGGTATAAAGGCAACATTTTTAGTTGACCTAAATGCATTCCTATCTGGCATTTTTATAGAGGAGGAAGAAAGGTTGTTATTTACACCACAGTAGAACACATACATTTTTTTAAGCCATAGGACAGTGGCATTGTCAGCATGGCATTTAACTTCTGTAATAGAACACAAAAAGAAAACTGGAACAAAAATTTTAGCAAGGCAGAAACCCAGAACATCAAATTTTTTCATGGTTAAGTTAACATTAAGTTTAAAATTGTGGCAATCATTTTTCACTATTCAAAACAACTTTTCCTACACAGAAAAGACATGTTTATAATGTGTAGCTACAGGCTACATCGTGGTGATCTGTGATCCATAAATAACTTCATTTATCTACTAAAAAGACTTAGTCTATTATTTCAGAAAAAAAAAAAATTCCAAAATGTTCTGGTATTATTAACAATGCTTCTACGTATCTATATAGCTGCATGTTTTGAGTCTTCCCATAACAAAGAAGTGTGGTTTTGCATAGATAACATGAAATTCAGTGTGCTTGTAGTTGTGTTGCATAGCCTTTGAATAAATGTATTACTTTATAATTTTTTTTATCAGTCAATATAACCCCCATTTCTGTGACCTTCATAAACAATCTTCACATATGTAGCTTAGAATGCAGAAGATGTTAAACTTTTTATTTTGCAGAGGAAGAGTAGAGGTGCAATAGTCTAAGAATCAGGCTTTAAACTAATCCCCTGAGAAGGAAATAACTGATATAAATGTTGTCCCTGAGAAAAGTTATGATTTTCCTTAGAAATACAGAATCATTGCCCCCTCTGTAGTTTTCCTCGTTGGTGTATTTTGTATATTATTTTTTTCCTTTTTTTTTTTTTTCCTTTTTGTCTGCCCTTTTAAATTTTTTTTTTCTGAGAAGCAGCAGAATATATGAAATATATGCATCATTTGCTTCTGATAAATTAATGTGAAAAGATAGCCATCATCATTTGGTTTTTTTAAACTACAGAAACACCCTTATTTTTTCAATATAAAACAATATAAGCAGTGAACTTACTTCCATGTTCCAGCCTCAATGAGCATTTGAGGACAAAATTGTGAATAAATTATGTACTTTTATCTGCAGAACAGACACCAATAAATTAATTGATGTTTTTTGGCTACCATAAGTGCTCCAAAGATACTTTTTAATGAGATATTTATCACCTGCCAATCTATACATTCCACAGAATTAAAAATAATTCTTGTACTATAGATAGCAAACCACATAATGCGGTTCAACTTTAGCAATAAAACAAACACAATATTCAGCAAAGCTTGCGTGCTGTTTATTTTTGTGTTCGAACTTCTGCAGGCTAGAGGTTTACAGCACATTGACTTAAGAAATGGGCAATAATAATTAAAAAAAAAAGAATAAAATTATTTCTGGCTAGTTCAGCCTTGAAAGGGATATGTGAAAGGGCATGAAATTTTGTTAGGAAGATTATTGATGTATTGCATATGGACATTGGAAATGTAGTGTTGATTTGACACAGTGATATTTTGCCACATATGTCTACCCCAACAGAATTTTTTTTACAGTGGTAATAAAATCCCTTTCTCCAAGAAAGAAGTTTCCCTACTTCTCAACACAGTGATTAAGGGTTTAACTCACCTATATAATTTACTGCTGTCTATTCAGTGAGCATTTTTATAGTTCCAAATTCAATACTTTCAATAGGAAAGGAATATTCATTATTTCCAAAAAATAGCTGGTCATGGAGCTCACTGTAGCCTGTGGAGAAAAGCATGATAGAGCAGCTCTCCACATAGTAGCCCATGTAGGACCCCAAACTGGATCAAGTGGACTATTTCCTGAAGGAACAGTGAACCATGGAGAGCCCATGCTGGAGCAGGTTTACCCTGAAGGACTGTGGTCCATGCAGAAGATCCACACTCCAGCAGGGGAGAAATGTGAAGAGGAAGAATTAGGAGAGAGGAGCTGACTACAATCTCACCAAAACCACCTCTTTGTGGCCTCTGGGGGTTGGAGCAAGTCAGAAGTCAGAAAGGAAGAAGTGAAATTGAGCCTGGGAATAAGGGGCGTGTGACATGATGTCTTCAGTTGTTGTCTTTGTTCCTTTCTATCCAACTTTATTTGAATTGTCAATGAATTATTGTTCCCCAAATCACGTCTGTTTTGCCTGTGATGGTAATTGGTAAGTGATGTCCTTGTTTTGACATTCTTTTTTATCTTACTTTTTCTCCCTGTCCAGTTGAGGTGGGCAGTGAGAGAACAGATAGGTAGATGTCTGGTAGTCAGCCAAGATAAACAGACAGGAGCAGTTTTCACAGACTTTGCTGGAGGTGGATTTCTCTCTTGAGTTGGGACCCCAGTTACTGAAGAGATTCCAATCACCACATCATGACTTATCCCTATGGTGCTGAGCAAATCAATTGCTTTCTTGCTGCATGGGAACAGAACTTGAAGACTTTCCCACACAACGTTAAAGAAGCTTTATGGAAACAACTGCATTATAAAAATGTGTGCACCTATATATTAAGAAGGAAATCTTTAGGTGGACTGCTTACCTCACTGAACAGGAGAATCTCATTTTCTTTTATTTCTGCCTGGCGATATCTCCTCCTACACTTAGTGCTGCAGAATGTAAAGCATTGTTTTTGATGAGATGTTAGACTGTAAAGGTGACAATAGAGAGACTCTTTCCAAGTCACAGGCTAACGAAATTCTAGACAAATATACATGGCTCAAAAGTTAACAACAACTTTACTTTCCAGGAAGTACAGGGTCAAACCTGAATGGTTTAGACTTCTGTACAAGTGCTATGAAGAAATCGAACATCTTTATCTTCCATTGACTTGTGATTTTTTTTGTGTGACTAGAACAGACAACAATATACCTTGTCTCCTTCTCAGTATATGTACTCTTCTTCATGCACTATCTTCTCCAAGCCATTTAGAATACTCTGGACTTACTACCTGAAGTTACTTCATCTAGCAGCTACTTGAAAAAAAAACAAACAGTCTTTTTTTTCTGGGCAGTACTGTAAAAGCTCAATGTAGACTGAACTAGCCAAAAGAGAATAGCCCAGATCTTGCTCCAAGAACTTTGAGTCTGCAATTGAAATTACTTTTTATTTCTTCCCCATGCCTTTAGAAGTGTTAAGCACTTCTAAACTATCTGTAAGCCCAAAAAGCTACCCTCCAAAAGCAGATCAGAAGCAAACAAAAAAAATCCAAATATTTCTTTCACACACTTGCATATTTCACTTGCATAATTCACTTCAAGAGAACTAGATTTCAATTTCTTTAGCAATGCTTGATTATAAATCTGGTTTTTATTATTGTTATGGTAATAACAATAATAAAAAAATAGTCTCTTCACCCATGCTCCCTTTATCAGTTTTCTCTTTTTTAGAAGCAAAGTGTTCATCAAGACCAATGCCCCTGCTCAAGATAGAGTCAAGGACAGTAGGTGGCTCTGGATGTCATCCAGGGTTTTAAATGTCTCCAAGTATGGGGTCTCCAGCATCAATCTGAGCAATCTGGACACCACTGTCATGACTCAAGCTCCATCTTCTTTAATCCCTCCCAACAGATATTTAAGCACCTTGCTGTTATCCCCCTTATTTTTCTGTTCTCCATACTAATAGCCTCATCTCTTCCTGCTTCTCCTCATAGATCAGCTACTCAAACTCCTTGATCATCCTTGTGGCCCTCTAATGGACTGGCTTCTGTATGTCCGTGTCTTTAGTGGCAAACTCATAACTGGACCCAGCACCCCAGTCCCACTCTCACCAATTTTCTAAAGAAATGTCTCTACCTTTTCCTCAAAAAATCTATATCCATTCCCAGTTGCAGTGAGAAATATTAGGTCACCTTCTCAGCTCATGTAAATGAGGGCTGTTCCACAGAAGGGAAGTACACTTTGAGTAGCTACAAACTAGCTGAAAAGCTGCCTCAAAATGTCATTTTTTAATGTATTTTTTAGTCACCTTGTGTCTGGTCTGTATACAGCTTTGGTACATGTTAGAATATTTGAAGGCACATTTCTTTCACTGCAAGTTTCAAATGACCTTTTAATGAAGGGCTGAACTGATTTTCAACTGCAATTATGTTGTTAATTAAACTGCTATTTTCTCCTCTATCCACTACCAGCTTCATGTTTTCATATTCCTGCTTTTTGGTACAGTCACTGGAGTTTCTGCTTTCCTGAGTATGACAATTACCTTTACAAGCACTTGTAAAATACCACCTTCAGCATTGACTTTATTAGATTATTTCTGAAGCAGCAGTAGATCAGTTTCAGCAGCACCATTCTGATCACCTCAGCCAGCACCCACAGGGCAGTCTTATTTTAGTTTTCAAAGTCAATAAAGAAGTAGCAGTGATCTGCCTTTTAGTGAAAGTGCTAACTGAATTGAACAGGTTCACTGTAATTTTTTTTCCCTGTACTAATCTCTGCAGACAGTCTGTTTGCTTAAGTCTACTCCTTCCTGCTCACAGATTGCACTTTAATACCTTTGCTCTATCATTAATGTTTTTACAGCCCAAAGTGTTCATCAGTACATCTCAGGACTGTTGGTGCCAACTGTCTGGTGTAAAGGGGGAAAATCAGAAGTTTAAGCTGGTAATGAAACCAGGCTTCCATGAAGCAGGGATTTACACTGAGCATTTTGTGGATTAGTGCATAATTCACAAGTACAGTATAATGCTATCTGTAATTACAAATTATATACTGGCACGTATGTGTTTGACATGTATGGATAAGAGCAACAGCTAGACTTTTAAACAAAATATGGCAGAATTTTGTTTTTTAGAAATAGATTTCCTCTGAGGGTAAAATTTAATCTCTGACCTAAATTATACTACTTACTACTACTGTTTTTTCTCTCCAGTGGATAAGCACTGACTCCCAAACAAGGGATTTGGTGTTCCCTCTGATACAAGCGTAGGCACAAAGAACTTTTCTCAAGGAGTTGAGTTGTGCCGTTTTTATGTTGCACAAGAGCCTAGCTCAAAGTAAAGATGGTCCTTGTGATTTGGAAGGAAGTTTAAAAATGTTAAGTACTCTATAATCATCCTATATTCTACCTGTTTTGAAAACATTTGAGACAATTTTAGTATTTTAATTTCAACACTCATTATATAACTTTTCTACAAAGAGAGCAATGTTATAAACAAATTCTGGTTCTCTTGTTCACCTTAAGCAATATCAGAAAAGCCACTGGCATATGGAGACTCTAGCATGGAACTGGCAGAAGAAAACTATCTTTAAGGACTTAGAAAGAGGAAAGATTGTTTAAGACTGATACCATAAATGGAAGGTTCTTTGTAGGAGAAGTTATTAATGAGTCCTGCTGGTCATGGAAAGACCTGTTGAGGGTTAAGATTTTCAGGTTCTACAAATGTCAATGAAAGTTGGTAAAAAACCCCCTTGATTCTCAAAGACTATGGACACTGCTTTTCCCCTTGGATTTGACTAGGGAACTGTCAGTCCTCAAAACTCGAAACACAGACACATACACACAAAAAAAAATCAAGCTCATTTAACATTACTTTTCCAAGTAGCGAATACTTTAGTGGCTAGAGGAATATTTTAAGTATTAGAACTACATAGTCTGGAAAGAAAGGAGAAAGAGAACCAACCTACAAAAGATAGTCATTACTAAAGTGTCATTTATACAAGGTAAATGCCTGTTGTACAGCACTTCTTCCCTGTCATGGTTTAGGAATGGCACTCCCTAATTTAATGACCCTCCTGCCTCCCCCAAGACTCTCAAAAACCAGACATCACTTGCTCACTTCTGGCAGAGGGCAGAGATTATGGGTTGAGATAAGAACAATTTACTGGAAACAGCAATGAGATAAGAAAATGAACAGTAATAGCAACCATAGTGATAACAAAGGTGTATAAAAGAGAGAATGTGGAGCCCAACTCAACCACAGCCACACCACCACTCCCTCTGGCTGAGATTGGTGTCACCCCACTGCTCCCCTTGCTACAGTTGCTCCACCCAAAAAGAACACCCCCCTTGCTCTTCTGGCATGTGAGAGAGTTCCTTTCCCCTGACCCTGGCCATGATGTAAATAAGATGGTATCGAATAACACAATGTCTTGTACATTGCTTTCAGCTCTGTGCCATCCTGGCTACTGTGAAAAATTACCCCTGTTCTTGGCTGAAATTAGGACATTCCCCTATGTTGCTGTCACTCTGAAATACCCCAAAAGGAATCTTACGAATGTAGAATCCATAATCACAGAAATTTTGGGAAAAAAATCAAACAATGAGGCTTAGGTAGGAAAACTAATGACATCATTCATTTAAGATGTTCAGAACTGCCTTTTTTTTTTTTTCAGATGCATAGTGGTTAAAGAATTTTTTTCTTTTCTTCTGCTTTCATTGGATATTTTAACACTTGCCAAAACTAATAAGAAGTTATGCATTAAATGTTACAGATGCAAGTTTTATTTTACAGTATGTTCTGCAGAGCATTTTTAGGAGTGCAGTTTCTGTACAATTAACTAACTTGGTTAGACCTAACTACCATTTCTTTGTAAACTACATATTCCCAATCAGGCAGCCTTTGTAATATTTAGGACACTTTGATTCACGCTTAATTCAGCAATATGCATATTTACATAGGAAATACTGTTAACAATAGCTGTTTGTTCTTTGTTTATAGTGTGTCCACATTCTGTTTACCTTGGCCCTTGCTTCCAATACAGAGACAGGCAACACTGGAACAATTTCTTGCTCTAGTAAAGTGAGAAAGGCAAGCACTGAGATGTCACCACATGTTTAGTGCACAGCTGTAGCCTTGTTGTAGGCCTGAGTTATACAAAAGCAGCATAAATTACAGCAGAAAGATAACCAGGAGAAATTGTGATGGTGCATATTGTGTTGTATATGCCATAACTAAAGATGCAGTGGCAAATCAGCATTATATCTTGACTGAAGGGGAAAAAAGTATTATAAAACAGATTAAGTATGTTGAAAGATAAGCCAATCTTCTCATCTGGAGAGGATGGTTTTCCAAAGACATCATTTTAAGAGTAAATGGGGGCTCAATTCTAATCAAAGCAATGGAGAGGGAAACAACCAAAGGCCAAATCTGAAAAAGGACTTAGGCTACATTTTCAATGTAGCTATAAAAACATGACTGCTAACACCACTGAAGTAGGCAGCTTAAAATTAATTTGTGTCTGCTTACAGTATGTATCAGTAGTTTACTCACTTTTAAAACCCACTAATTGCTTTCTTTTTCTCTTAATGACAGACATACCTAGGCTGGCTTTACATTAGTCACCTGAGATGCCAGCAGAACAATGGTAGTCTAGATTTCTGAACGTATTAAAAAACCTGATTGGTATTCTGACATTTCAACAAGGTGGAAGCCACTGTCTTCTATGACAGCTAATGATTCTAGATGCAGTTTTTCAACCATTCAAGGTGGAAACTGTGGATTTATGTTCTTTTGAGCGAAAGAAGAAATGGAGAAGCCTGCTGACCTGAGGGTTTGGTGCTCTGGATCAGAGTTCTGAGTGCAGGTGGGATACAAGGCCTAGAGAAATGTAGCCTAATGCATACTTTCATGTCACAAACCAATAATGTTTTGGGTGGTTAAGCAGTTAAAATTTTCGTTAGTTTAATAGAGAAGAAATAAAAAATCTGAGACTGAAGTTCTGGAAGGAGCTTGGGTATTACATCAGAAGTTGAGGGCATAAACCAACAAGCTTTGACTTTAGGTGTTTGTGCATAGTGAATACAACTGTATTAACACAGTTATAAAGTAAAACTTTGACAATAAAGTGTTGGATGGCTATAAGTCACCTATCAGAAGTAAAAAGGACACATTTTAGGAGTTCCTTTTGCAATACTTTTTCTGCAACAGGATACTTGATATCTGTCATTCATCTGTCTCCTGTCAAATTAACAGGTAGCAAGCAAAGTAGAGAAAAACTTTGCACTGTGTTGAAATAATTCCTTAATTTTAGCACTGAAGACTGTTAAATCTGCATCATGTTTGCTTCTGCTATTAAAACACACAATATGTTTTATAAAGACCCTAACAGCCTTTAGAATTTGTAGAAAGATAAATCTATTAAAGGAATCAACATATAGGTATGTTTATCTAATACACAAAATGCATGTAAAAATTCTGCATAAGTCTCAGTTCAGATATCTACCTCTTTAATTGAATCCAGCTATGACTCCTAATGCCTTTGTGAATTTACTACTCTCAAGTTCAGAGAACTTTCCACTTCTAATAGCCAGGCCATAAAACAAAGACCTGCCACTCTGTGTGATAAACAAAAACAACAGAGGCAAAAAAATGCTGCTTCTTGTGATGGTTCGAAATGCAATGCAAATGAGCTACCTTCTTCCTAGATTGAAGAATCATCTATATTCAATGAACAGCAATGGAAAACAACACAGAAAAGACCAGTTAGGCTTACCAAACACTTAGTTGGTGTTTGGTAACATCTTTCATCCAGAAGTAATTTTTGTCCTGCACTTCTGTAACCAGAACACTGAGGATTAAGAAGCACTTTTTCATGATAAACTAAAGCTTTGCTTCCTGCTTTATTTTACCTTGCTGGAGTACTTAATGATGATTATCTTTTCCAAAATACATATGGTAGTTAAATATCAGACACAGCACAGCAATATTTTGGTATTAGATCCAAGTTTAAAAATAGGGACAAAAGGAGGAAAAAGTAACTTCACAAAAAAAAAAAAAAAGGTTAAGTTTATTCATGGGAACCACCAAATTCCCGTAGTCTTGACAGACGCTTTTACAAAAAGAGTGTATTTGAACTTTTAAAGAACTGGTTTTAAGAATTGTCCATTAAGCTTCTGATTTCTTTATCTTCATCAGGAAATTCTGAAATATCTTTAAAATTAAAGCAGAAATCTGACCCAAGAAACTTTGTGTGACTTTATTATATCAATATTGCTTTATTTTATCAATTGTTTCAAAAGGTGACAGAAGAGACACAGTCCCTGGTTCAGGCATTGTAAAAACTCCACTTCAAAAAGATTATTTGTCTGTGAAAGGACAACCACTAAAGCTAGTAAGGTTTCTGTTGGGGATCTGACCACCATGTTATCAGTGTGATCCTTCCCCAACTCCCCCTTAATATCATGAATACATGTTGCTAGTGTGAACCACCAAGCTTCTAGAACAAACCAGAAAACTAATGCAAAATAATGGGCAGACCATTAGAGTAAACAAAATTAAATTTTGCTACCAATTTAAGGATGACAAAGATGGAAATAAATAACACTATATACATCCAATTTAAAAAATTAATAGATCTAAGAAATTAAAAATATCAAAACAATATCTGTACATAATTAGGAAATTAGCTAATTATTTTGTCTGTTAAACCAGTACATCCACGTGATACACAACACAATCACATTTTAATAGGATGCTTGTTTATTTTCAACCAGCCCAATGAATGATTTTTTTTTTCTTGTCTAAGTGAAAAGATTGCTTAGAAAGCATAATAGCCTGTTGACTCCTGGAATAGCTGAACTGTGTATCACTAGGACTAAATACCTCCTTTCCCAAAATGAGGTGAGGAGCATTGCTGAAATAGTGCTGGGCTGGCTCAAAGCTGAAGACCTTATTCAGAAATAGACCCAGTTTCATCTTTATCTTTGTCCCTTACTCACTGTCTTTGCTTGCAATAAAATGGCTGTTTTCTTTTTTTTTGTTTTTTTTGTTTTTTTTTTTTCTTTTTGGTTTTTTTTTTGTTTGTTTGGTTTTTTTTTTGTTTTGTTTTGGTTTTTTTTGAGTAGTGATAAAAAGGAGATTTAGCTATAGTTGCTGAAATGGCTCTAAGCATAAATATTACTATAACAGGATTCTTCTTTTTTTTTGTACTGTGGCACCTTGTCTTTTCCTTTATATAATCTGAACGAGCTTGGGCAGTTGCAACTCCATGAAGTACAGTTAACTTATGTAATAGAAAAATTTATGTGCCTATGTATTAAATTGTTTCTTTCATAATATTTTGGATTAAAGTGGAGAAAAATCTCCAGCGAGCAGGTAACTGCAGTACAAGACTGAGTATCTTGCTTTTATACTTCATTGCTTTGTACTGTACTGCCAGAAAGCTATTTTTAGATCTGCTCTACAGCTGCACAGTTGTTGCTTATTTCTTGTCTAAAGGAAGCAAGGTTGCCCTACTGAGACTTTGCCCTTCTCTCAAGGGTAAACTAAAATCCATTAAATTTAAATATATGCTGTAAACCCTGCACATAAATGGCTGCGATGGAAATATTATGCAGTTATTTATGACAAGATATCCATTTGGGAAAGTGAAATAGACAGGCATATTTGAAAGCTATTACCTCTCTATTCTCCTCCTAAAGTCACTGACTTTGTGCCTGAAGCTTGAAAGTTTGTTTTGCTGGCACCATGGCAAAGTAAGCAAATGTGTCTCCATAGAGTAGATCCCTGCTGCCTATAACCCCACAACAAATAGTTTGTGAAAATTAGCACAGACATTCAACCAGAACCTATAATGCCCCAAAGAAATTCAGAGAAATATTTCTGATTACAGGGAATGTTTTTCAAGCACAGATGCTCATATTAGCACAAGATAAATAAATAGTAGATTTGGAGAAAAATTGTAATTTAATCTAACTAGATATAGTTAGATGGGAATAAACATATAATGATAGAGATAAGCAAGAATTTAAGAACACATGGCACATGCACACATGCATACACACACAAATTTTAAAATTGACTGTAGACATAATGAAGATGTTTTATCCTGACTTTGGTCTTACAAATTTCAAAGATTTAGATAAATATTATTTATACATCAGCCTTTGTTCCTTGTTAAAACAAGGAACTGAAGATGAAAGAAACTGGAAGTGAGGAAGCAGAAAATCCGAATAAGAGATTCCTTTGAGAACTTATGTAACATATCAGCCATGCTGTAAGATACAAGAGCCTCTGAACTAAAAGAATATATTACGCAATCCTAGTTCTTCTAGTGTTAAGCAATCATTTTCTCTGGTCTTCTGATAGTCTTCTTTTCTGAGTCTATGTTATGCATCCAAATATTCTTGAGTTAAAGCACTAGTATTACATTCAAAAGCAAGACTCAGTGATTTATAAAGAAGTATCTAGCTGTGGTATTCCCTGCTAGTTTTTGTAGGGATCCTGTACAGTCCTCACATTAAATCCACTTTGATGGAATTTATACACACACTAGATGCAGGAAATTGCCTTGCCAGTCTTTCAAATAAGGCATTTTACCTCCCAATGAACTTAATCAGTCTGCAAATTTGTTCTTTATAGCTTATGAAGAAAAGCAGTGAGAGGTGCAGTAACAGACAGCTAGCTATCTTGCAAGATTTGATGAGTTCTGCAGCCAGCTGCACTACAAAATATTAAGAAAAACAGCTATAGCAAAATTCTTAGCAGTAAGACTTGAAGTTGTTGTACTGAAATTGTAGCTTTAATTATTCTGGCTAAAAATTCTGAATAAGACTATGACTTCTCTGAAACAAAAGAAGACAGACAGCAGTCACACCTAGGTTTCTGGGTTAGGAAGCTGAACATAAGCCTTTTGCTTCATGCCTTACTGTAAAAGAAGGCAGACACAATGACTGAAAACGTAGTAGCAAAAAAAGTACATAAATGTATGTGACAACACCTTGTCTTGCTCTTTATAATCACTTTTTCCTGATCTCCAGTCTCCTTTAACTAAATCTGAGTAGTAGCTGCACTTTGTTTGCATATCCTTGGGGAAAACAAAAAATAAAAGGGAATGTTACATAGTGAGCACAAAGGATGATATTGCTCAGTGTGAAAGGACAACAAACCAGAGCTGTATATGGCACTTGATGGATTTCTTGGCAGCTAGGCCTTAACCAGAATGTTTGTTTGCTTGTTTTTGAGCTTGGCACCAAAAGTGATTTTATTGCCCTTTCAGCAGTAGGAAGAAAAACCTAGGAGGTAATTTTTATTCAGATAATTATAGGAAAAAAAGCAAGTGTGCCTTCGAGAACATGCCTATCCAAAATTAATGGCATTAAACACAGATAATCTTCAACTAGAATGGCACATTTAGGATATATAATGATTTTTCTGAGTTTACATGGAATTCCTAAACTCAGAGAGGCCTGTGAGAAAATAAAAAAGAGATGCTTTGAAGAATTTGAAACAGTTGTGTCTTTACTAACATATATCTGTTCTGGCAGAGAAAAGCATGTATTACATATATAAATGGCCAGGACACGTTTTTCTTGAAGTTCAAAGCCCAAGCTGTCACATTTCTGTGACCATCTGCAGTGTCTGAAAAGCAAGGTTCATGTGCAAACAAACCTTGAGACAGGTAACTGGAAACAAGACAGGTAAGCAGGGACTAAGAGGAGTTTCAGAGATGCAAAATTACCATATGCCAAAGGATTTTAAAAGTCAGTGTCAGCTTCTGTCCTACCGTACAAAACTTACCAAATTCAAACAAGCTAGTGTGCATAAAATAAAGAAAAACCTCTTCCCCTCCAAAAAAGGGCTCACCTACCCTAAACCCGGGAGCAGCAAACCCAGCAACACTTTTGCTCCTTTGGCTATTTACTTCCTTTCTATTTAAAGATACACTACAGACAGGGTTGTGATTACCATGATTAGAAACACCATCACACCATCATCCCATCATCTTCTTCCATAGTCTTGCTTGCCACACTAAATTCTGTTCAACACTTCCTTTGATATAAGAATGTATTTGTTTCAGTAAGAGTCCTCCCATTCCCCATGCACATCCTATGTCATTGCTTAACACATCCCCCCAAGTATTCTGTAACTTCCCAAGTGCTGTCTACTGGTACCTTATCTACTCTTTACATAACTGTATTCCTGGTATTGGACACTGCCTCTATTTGGTATTTCTGATTGTATAAAGGGGTGGAGTACAATACCCTTAAATCCTCCATCTTAATTTAAGAGTCTCCCTTGTTGTGTTACACAGTCATCTATTATTCCCTTTCAACCTTGGAATTGTAAATGAAGAATTGTTCCAATCCGTCAGACTAAGACCTTCCATGGCAGGGCAAATTTTACCCAGACCCTGTCCGACCTACATTATGGACACCTGATACTCAACCCCATTCCTCCATACTCAGTGTTTTAAGAGCGTTTTAAGAGGTAGACCCTCCAAAATTAGTTACATCCTGTTTTGTTTTAACCAATCCATGTCCACCAATAAGGAAAGATGAATACAAATAGATATAAGTGAAAAAATAACAGTTTACTAAAAATCAAAACAGCATCAGGCGAAAAATAACAGTAAAAAATCACTAATTACAAAATTGCTGAAATCTGAGAGACTGCCTGGAGCAAAGAGAAACTCAACTGGTGGAGGAACACCTCCCCCAAGATGGGGGCCTCTGCAGGCCACCGAGTGTGGCAGAGGAAAGATGGCAGCAGCCTTCCCCCAGTCCTTGTCGATCTGGCGGCAGCAGTTCCACCAGCAAAGGCAGATGGCACACTCTGGTGGCTAGATCCACCGGTGTTGGTGCTTCAGTCTCCAAGCCACTGGTGTTGGTGCTGCTGCCTTGGATCTTGCCCCAGTGGAGGGGAGGAAGAGAAATGGACTCTTGAGCACGAACGCGCCATGGTCCGACCCTAAGCAGCTCTGGCTTCCGACTGCCAACGGGTGTTGCAAAATTCACTCTGAAACAGTTTCCGATTGAGAAATGCATCTTCTTGGGTTGCCACTACTGCTGCATGGAAACCTGTCTGAAGCAACCCCCTGAGAAAGAAAACCAGAGGGGAGTCTCTACCCTCACTGCATCTGCGCACTCTCCCTGCAAGAACCCAAAGCTAAGAGCCAGAGCCAAGAGAGCTCTGCTTGGGCAACCCGACATTTTAAAAAGCCCAGGCACTCCCGCTCAGTCTCGAGGCTTAAAAAGGCAGTAACGATTTAGGCACAGATATGGAATACAGTAACATATGGGGTTACCCAGGGCACTCCATGACTTAACTTAGTGACTAGATCAGCACTCTGTGTAGCCATATCTCTGTCATTTTGGACCTGTGTCACAGGCAGATTGTCTCTAGCTCTCGCTTTTGCTCTTCCTCATTGGACTTCTTGGACTGGCCTTAGGTGTGACTTGTTACTTCATCCTGGATGAATGATCCCTGGATTGCCAACAGATCCTGTAACTACCTCCAGTGCGGCTCAGCTCAGAGCTGGCAGGAGCCCTCTCAGTGAGCCCCCAGCCTGCACTGGGGTCACTTGCTTGGCCCCCTCACGGAGCGGCCCTGTTTGTGTTGCTTTCTGATGGGATGGCTTCTCTCTCCCCAGGCCACCATTCATCACTAGAGCTGTTGACATGGACCAGACACAAAAGAAGATCATCTCCATTTCTGCGTGGAAAAGTTAGTTCCGTGACCTAACTGTACTTTACTCTTGTGGCTGTGCTGACAGAGGTGACCATGTCCACTGTGCCATCACTGTATCATAAAGTAAAAAAAAAAGCACAGAGAACTAAAGTACCAGACTGTAACAAAACAGTACACTGAAATGGCATGACCATCTTATGAGAGGTCATGTAGGACAAATAAGCACTATTACATTCTTCTTTATCAGTTTTGATACTTTGTATCCAAAACTTTGTCTCTTCTACTAGGAAGAATGGCAAGCATTAGTGTTATAGTGCAGGGGCTGGTCCCAGTCCCTGGCTGGTTTGTCTATCAAAGACCTCGGCCAATCAGGCACAGTATACGCCACTGAGCAAAGCATTGTTCAGACTATAACCCCAGCCAATGAGATGGCAAGTCGTGTGCTTTTGAAACTTCTCTGGATAAAGGAGAAGGCACGGAATAAATCAGGCACAGTTGCTGCTTCCATACCACGAGGCTCGTCTCGCTTCTTGTCTCCTCCCGGACCTATACACCCACACATTAGAGATGGTGGAGACACAACAGCTGTACTATAGTCCCCAAATGACCACAACTAACCTTCACAGGCAAAGAGTAAAGCAGTTTGTCAAGGACTTGCACATGAAGCCTCATCTTTATAGAGAAATATAAACTTAATGCCATGTTTCTTGTGTGAAGTAGAATCCCATTGATATTCAGTTATTTGATATCTGTATGGCCATATCTATTCAAATATTTCATAAATGTGCCAATTTCTCTCCTGAGGAGAATATATGCTAAAATCCAGCAATGAACAAATCAAATCAGGGAGGAAAAAAAAGAGCAAACAAATAAAAAACCCAAGACCCTGAGCGGTCTTTTCAGTCAGAGGCCAGATATCCCTTTAAAAAGATAAATATGTAGTATTTTAACTTTTTAAATTTTTTTAATTTAATTTTAATTTGTTTGGTTGGTTTTTGTTTGGTCAGGTTTTGTTCCTCCTCTTTAGCATTCCATGTGGCCAATCTCAGGTCAAATTTCTTTTGCAAAGCTTCTAGTGAAGATTTTTCAGGGTTTGGGCTGATATTGCAGTTTCTTTGGGGTCTTGTCTCAGTTGCCACGAGGGAAAAGAAAAACCTCTTTTGCAGACCGTATTTTTAATTACTAGCATAGTTATTTTTTAAATGCTATTTATTATTTAAAGCGCTTTTTTTTTTACTCCTGCTATATTTGAGTTGCATTCAAGGCCTGTCAGTTAGGAATAAAATTTGGCAGTTGAAAGGCAGCCACTCTTAGCTTTTGGAAAGGTTACCCATCCTTCTGTGAGAAAATACAACACCCAGGAATTGGGAGGCTAAACCAACTGTTCTCTTTACTTATGAGTGATACAGTGGCAGTTCTCTGCCACATGAGACAGTGCTACATCATTAACATAGAAGTGTGCTGAGAAAAACAGAATCAAAATGTCATAACTGACACCACAAGAATTCCAGTGTGGCGGTCATTCACAAATCTTAGTTTTGGGAACTAAATGCAAATATGAAATATTAATTTATGCATTCATTCCCCAGAAAAACACACTCATGTAATTTAAGAATGTCCTGGTTTGAAGGACA
>WEKY01058977.1:3833-34604 GCA_013390045.1 Picathartes gymnocephalus | reverse complement strand
ATTATACTATATGTAAATATCTTAATAAGAAGATAACTATATGTAAATAACTTAATAAGAATTAAGTTTGTAGCCGTAATTTCCATGGTTTACTTAAGTCACAACACTTTGGTGTGACTGGGATGAGACATGGGGCAAAGTCTCCATTTCCCAAACTGCTTTTATTTACATATGAATAACTAAAGATTCATGGGACCAGACTTTTTAATCTGCTAATCAGGGAATGCACTTGAGTGTTGGAAATCCTCATTTCAGTTCCCAAGTTAATATTGTAAATATGAGTAAAATTTAATGATTGTATGAAGGAGGAATTTGAATCCAGGTTTACCTTCTCAGGTGAATTAGCACTTTTTAATCTTGGCATCTATTTATTCCTTGAAAGCCATCAGAAGAAATGAAGAACAGATTTCTGAATGTTCTCTAACTCAATGATTAAGGTTTTCTGTAGGAAATGAAATACATAAATAATTGAGGTGCCTAGAGAAAGAGCATAGTTACCTCATTTCCCATATTTTGTCAGGAGTTTGATCTTCCAAGTGTACATTGAAAGTTCGATTTATCAAATTTTAGGATCACTGAAAAATAACTTCCTAGTTTTCATATTGCCTGAGTACGACTTTTTCAAGGAAAGTAAAAATTTGTGGGTTTGTTCCAACTGCAAATAGTTTTTATCAATCCTCTTAGTAGTTGAAAGATGGCTGCTGAATCAAAAGAGAATTGTTGTAAAATTTTGGAGATAAAAGACTGTATTAATGAAAGAATTTCTCTAATGTAAGTATTTATGTTTTGTTTACAGAAATAATTATTTTTAGTTTAGTAAGGAACACATGGTGTTCATGCCAAAGACTACTCCTGACTTCTCCAACCAGGCGCAGGACAGATGGACCAAGGAAAGGCAAAATGAGGTAACTTCTATTATAATATTTTTTTTATCATGTTAAATTGTCTAGTATCCCATGCAGCAAAAGATTTGAAGCCATGCTGTGCTGTAGAGAAGACCAATACTGTCAAAACTGAGTTGCAGACAATGCTTAATATACAGCATGAGGAGCTAATTACTTAACTGTAGCAGGGCTGGTTGTGGCTCCATAAATGGGGAAACTCTCCCTCATCCTTCTGACAGCCATGGCTGTTTTTTAGGACTATGTTAGCCTGACAGTCTGAGCTATGTTACACCACCATGTAAAGATTTCGTTTTCATACGTCAAAAATTATATTTTATGGGCATAGGAGAGTCTCATGACAAAACTGACAGGTAATTTCTTACACCCCATTCAAACTAGTATAGAAATGTATCTTCCTCAGCGTATAAAATGACTGAGTCACTAATCTTTCTCCCAAGTCACATTTCAGAGGATGTTTCTCATTCTAATTATTTATTTTTTTCATGGAAACTCCTTGTTCCCATTCTTTTACTCTTTACAACTTACTTACAACAGAAAATATAAATCATGGTAGGAGTATTAGAAAATGCATTCTAAGAATGTGAAAAACAGATCTCACTGCACTCTAACACCTCTGCATGAATCATTTACCTGCCTTGACTATACTGCCATCACAGTTGTCCTGAGTTTTATGTTGCCATGGCCGGACTGTTACTCGCAGCCAGGTAATGACCCTAAATCTGGTTCGGGGAGGGCTGTGTAGTACTGGAGGGCACAGACAGGCTCACCATGTGCTGGGTTCAGTGCTGGTGTCTCAACAGCTGGAGACATGATCACAGCCCAAGTAGCTGCAGCCTGGCTGGGAGAATCCCAATGATTGTCCTTTCTCATAAAGTCAGTGTGTAGACTGGGTAGGAAACAGCAGGATGGTATGGCTGCAGCTTAGCTCAGCTCAGAGTGTGTTTTCTAATGTCAGACCTAAATATATGTTTATATGTAAATCTAAAACTATAAAGAGCAGTTTTAATAATCTGAAGTGTTCATTTAGCTCTTCATCTCAATAATACTCTGTATGGTTTTCCCCTTTATTGATTATTTGGCTTTGAGATTTCACAAAAATTTCACATTAAAATGTCATTGCAAGTAGTCATCAGTATAAACGAAAGCATTCTGGCACACTGAGAAAATCTGATTTTATTCCTTCTAAGTCCATTTAGAAAACAACTTTGTGGTTCTCTGTTGTAGGTAAAGTCCAAATAGAACTGACAGTGCTGAACACAGCATTTGGAACTAATAAATCAGGTAGTGAAATCACTACCTAATATTGAGCCAATGTAATCATATGATAACTTAAAAAATCCACATGCTTGAAGTGTGATTGTGAATTAATGTAGGTATGCACATGCTAGGGAAGTGGACTGGTATTCTGGATAATGCTTCATCTATACATAGGTTAACATTTGTTGTAAATTATCTCAATTTATATCTGTCTATATTTTGTTGATATATTGCATATGTGTTAAAGAATACATATGTCAAACTTATTTCTATAAACTACCTATGCTTAATTCTTTCAACACTTTTAATGTTATAGTCATAATATATCGTCTGCTTTAAAGCATGAAGATGTGAGTTTTCTTTATGAGCAGATTATTTTCTGCTACATCTTTGAAAAATGTTTTACGTTACTTTGGTGAAGATGGTTTGAAAAGGATGCTTTGAAAAAAATCATAATTCCTTTTGGCATAAGGACAGGCTTTAGCTGTCAGGTTAGAGATTCATGACAATTGTTTTGTAGTTCCTGAAATATGAAAGTGTGTAATCATGAATACTTCCTCAGCTATGAAATAATTGTGAGAGATGTAGTCAGAATTTAAAGAGTAGTAGTAAAAAAATAGAGCTTCATCTGAGAAAATTACTCAAAAGTACTCAACAACACCACATAAAACTCTGACTGCACTGAGACTGTGCCCATTTTAAAATGATGGGGTATCTCTCACCATTTCTTTTCTGTCTCTGTGCTAGAAGACTTGGAAGAATCTCCTGTTTACACAATCTGGGTGTATTGTTGTCTTTACTTTACTGGCAACCCATCCTCAGGTCATTTTCTAATACCTGCTAAGCTGCTTTGGGTTTTAGCTTATTGCATTTGAATTTAGTGTACACATAAGGGGAGAGCTGGGTTCCCTATCTATAATACAGTCAAACTACAGTAATACTTTCTTTAAAAATACTCTCCCAACTACACTTGTTGCTAACAAACTATTGTAATATTTCAAATGAGAGACAGAAAGATTGACAAATCATTACCTCTTGAGAATCTGTGAAACAGCTATAAATTCATTGGCTTACTCACCTGTAACTCAGTTGCTACTTGTCTCTATTATACTTCTAAAGATTAGATACCTATTAAACCATAGTGCCAGGTTCTGGCCTACAATTTTGAAAGGGTTTGTGCAACCTGGGTTTTTACAGTATCGCAGGGTACCAAGACCCACAAGAACTGAATCAGCCATGTACCTTGAATTATTTGTGGTTAATAAAATGTGTTGGTTAAATATGGAGAGGCTAGAGTGTTTCTGGAGATGGAAATCTCTCTCTCTATGCAGCTGAATCATAGAAAGTTTTCTTTAACTCAGAAGGTCACAATATGAAAACAGAAAACAGTTTTCTTACCAATCTGCAGAAGTTAAAGTCTGTGGTATGATTTCTGACAGTGTGAAATTTTCAAAATATATCACTTTTTAAAAAACCTATATTTTACCTTCAAGATTTGAGCTATTCCATGGGTATTCTCTAGTGCTTTGCACCTACAAGCTACATGTATGATTCCAAGGCAGGGATGATCCACATACTCAGTAGAACAAGAAGAGGAACAAATATCTGAGAGTGATACTCATGTACTCTGTGGGTACGTGCGTATGATTACACATAAACCAGATATTACACATCCAAGAAATGACTGTGCATCAAATGCCACATCTTTTTGCAATGCGAAGCTTCCAAGTGAAGCATTTGGACAGCCTTGTGGGAGCACCCAGTAATGTCTGCACTAAGGCAGTAACTGTGCCTGTAACCAGTGGTCACAATGTTTGTTTTAGCAATAGAGTTGTTATCTACTTTTATCTGCTGGCAACATTTCACTTCTTACACATAGGACATGAATATAAAAGTTGGTATGAACATGCCCCATTTTTGGACAACCCTCAAACTCAGAGGATAGAAAAGATAGACAAGGGAAAAGGTGCTGGTAATTTGAAAAGTACGAGAATCACTTTGGTAGATTTTACACTGTCTTTATTTACACACTTCCAGGAAATATTCTTCCAAAAACCTAATTCACATTAAATATTGTCAGCAACACCTAGGAAAATTGGTCCTCACTGTCATTCATCAGTGTACGAAAGTCTGCATTAATAAAGTTATTTAAATCAGTAGGATGATTACAGTGAAGGCCAGTTTTCTTGAAGACAAGTTGAAAATGACATGTTGAAATATCTTAATGTTTCATTTTAAGAAGGACATTAGTGTGGTTTTTACAGTGGATGCTAGTTTTTGCTGTTGAGAATGCTACAGACATATGCTGAGACTTCATAATCTAAATAAATTCCTTTTGCATTAATTTTCAGTCTACTGTTATCTATGAGCTCAAAGAATAAAGTATGTATAGCTGCTAAAAACTGCTTTAGTAAATGCTTTACTCACAGCCAGTGAGCTTTTATGACCCTTTTCTAGTTGCACACTTCTCTTTTCTCTCCCCAGAAATAATGGTCTTTCCCCCAGATTTGACACCATACGAGTTCTTGGAGGTGAAATAAAGAGAAGAAATAGAGAGATCTGCGTAATCTTGCCAAGAAAAGTCCTGAAACGGTTACAATGACTAAACACATTCTTGGCACAATGCTAGGCAACTCTCAGAACTGTTGCTGACATTAGGTAAATGGGTCCACCTTAGTCATACCAACTTCAGGAAGTCTATGCTTGAATACCCTTTAGCTTCCACTTGACACATGACAAAAATCTCAGGGAATCTGTGTGCCTTTTCTTTATGGGAAGGAAGAATGTCAGTTGTTTACCCAGTTTTTTCTGCTAAGTCTTTAAAGTAATTCAGAGATTAAAAAATTCAGAGATTAATGGAAAATATATACACAGCTGGCAGCTTTTCTTAAGCCATCACATCCCAGTGATAGAGATCTAAAGATGTTGAGATGACATCAACCATATAAAGCTGAAAAAGACTTGTGAAGGCCTCAGTAAGTTGCATGCTGGAGGGTCCAGCATGCCTTAGGCAGCATTTAGTTCAGCTCCATGGTTCCCTGATAGCTTACACCTGTAATTTTCCATGTATCCAGGACTGACCCAATGTGCTGCATTATCTCCATGACAATTTTCCAGCTAGAGCTGACAAGGACCCTAAAGCTGGCATCATGTTCTCTAAGTGAGCTTAGTCTTGATGATGCTCAGGTCACGGGCATTTAGTATAATTGTAATTACCAGTTTTTAGATTTCCACCCTTTACATAGGATTTAGTGTACTGACTTCAGAGGCAGAAAATGTGGGTTCAATTAATTCTTGGAAGGAGTTGGTTGGGTTGACTGTGCATTACTCAGCAAAGGTGTCAGGGTGTGAGATACATATTAGACTCTTTGGATGGCTAGAAAGTTTTGGAAATTTGCATTTCTTCTTCCTCTCTCTCTGCCTTCCTCTCCCAGTCTGCAATATACACATTGTTATTGTTTCTGCCAAAGTTGTTTTCTTTCTAGTTTTCTTCCTGTTTTTTTTCCTGTACCTACTAGATGTCCTCCTCAATTAAAAAAATAAAAATACTCAAATGCTCCTTAAATAAAATTTTCACAGCTCAGTATGTTGATTGAGAGACATAAACAAAATCTTGCCTCATCTCCTACTGATTTGAACTGAACTTCATAGAAACATAGAGTAGTTTGGGTTGGAAATGACCTTTAAATGTCATCTAGTTCAAGCCCTTGCAATAAGCAGGGACATCTTCAAAAAGATCAGGTTGCTTAAAGCCCCTGTTCCACCTGACCTGGAATGTTTTCAGGAGTGGGGCATCTGCCACCTCCCTGACCAACAGTTGTTCATTGATATTGCTGTGTATGTTGTACTAGTACAACTGTTTGGGACATTGTGCTATAAAATATAACTCAAATGACTCTTGTTTAAAAAAAAATATCCGAAGGGGTTGTTTCCAGGGATGGGGCATCTACAACCTCTTTTGACAACCTGTTTTAGTGTTTTACCACCCTCATGGTAAAAAAATTCTTCCTCATATCTAGTCTGAAACTACCCTCTTTCGGTTTAAAATAAATATCCCTTGTCCTACTGCTACAGGCATAACTAAAAGGTCTGACCCTGTGTTTATTATAAGTCCATTCAAGGTATTGGAAGGCCATAAAAAGGTCTCCTGGGAGCCCTCTCTTTTCTAAGCTGAACAGCTCCAACTTTCCTAGCCATTCCTGACAGGAGAGGTGTTCCATTCCTCTCATAAATGTCATTTGAAACTGCAACAGTACACAGAGTGCACATGATCAATCCAACACTGTGACTGTGATGAATAACTGAAAATTTTGCTATCTAAATGAATTCTGTGCTTTAGTGAAACTACAGATGTTCTACTAAATCATCCATGGAGTTCTGAATAATATAAATACAAAGAATAGATCCAGTGTTAACAGTCTTTCCTGTTAGTCTCATGTGGAGTCCTCAAATTGAGGCTCACTTATAGAGTAGCATGCACATATTTCCCTTAGGAGTATATTTTGGAATTGAAGAGCGACTCAAAAATCTTATGAAAGAACTCTTGTGCTTAAAAAATCATAAAGAAGGCAGACTGCAGGGCGATGAGGTCATAAGTCAAAAAGCACGATTGCTGCCCCATCTATTACTGACTTCTGTGCTTTCAGACTTAAGTGCATATATGGAAAACCAAGTACCAATCCTATGGTTTATTTCAGAATAAAAAGGACTAGCCACTCACAGTAAGAATATTTCATCACTTCATTAGATATGTATTGTATATTGATGAACTATTTGTTTATAATAGATGTGGCTCCATCCATCACCTTTTAAATTTTTTTCTTTATTTAAATGATATTTAAACAAAGTAAATATGTTACAGAACAATCTGTCCTAGTGCCTGGCTTCCTACTGGAGGTCATAGTCATGATAGAAAGCATAATTATTTGGGCCACAGCAGTAGGGTTTTTTTTCCCCCTGAAGATTATTAGTTTTATCAATGTTATTTTTTCAAAAGCAGTAATTCATGAAACAAAAAGCCTGGGCAAATACAACATTGAATTTTCATTTCTTTTGCACCTGTCAGGGAAAAAATGCACATACATAGGAAAGGGCTCCTTTGAGTGTGAAGCATGAAATATAACTAGAAGCAGGATGTTAGTTTTGGTCCCCCACATCATTTCCTTTCTGTATGGAGGCACTGGATGGAAGCTGTGGACAGACTGGTGTCCATGGCATTAGTTGTCAACACCCTTTGCATTGGTCATACACACTTTTATTGCTCACGCCTGCACACCAGAAATTATTAAAGCAATAATGCTAGACAGCCCAGGATTTTGACAGGAAAAATTTAGTGATAACTACTTGTACCAGACTTTTGTTCTACTGTCTTGCATATAACTACCATTAAATGTAGGGATTCTTTCCTGCAATATTTTGCATCAATGCTGTAGTTCTCAGTATGATTTTTAATATATATATATATTTAAATTTAAAAAAATACTTTCCTAGGCAGGTTAAATGAATGACTGGGAAAAATATTAAATTGCTCTATGAACATATCATCTAATTTAAAATACATATTTTTCATTTCGTAAGCTCAACTTGATTGTACAGTGACATTCTGTAAAGTCAAAACTATTCAAATACAATTTGTTAGATTCATGTAAACACTGTTTCACAGAAAGAAAATTTTTCCAAATTGATAGTGGATAATATGATTTATGTTTATAAAATTCGCAGTTAAACACATGGTTATATGCCAACATAGTACAATTATTTCACATGATAGTAATTTGTTCCAGAGAAAAACTAATTGGAGGTAAATTAAAAATAATTATTGGGACTATGTCATATTTTTTCTTGATAATTTCTCCTAAAGAGATTAACTTCGGGAACCTACTCCAAAATATGTGATATTATGTGCTATCAGGTATTAAGAAAAAGGAATCTCAAACTGTACTCCATTTGGTACAAAAATTAAAACATAACGCGTTTCAGCACTGATGTTTCTCTGCTGTGGTTTACTTCACTTGGGTCAATTTGTTCAAAGGTTTGATACTCAGTTATTCATGGGTACTTGAGAGTCACCTGCATATGTTCCATATTGGCAGCTATTAAAACATTACCTCTTTATTGCTAGCTGCCACATAGCATAGAAAGCATTAAAATGGAGCATTTTAATCTTCAGCAATGAAGATAGCTTGAAAATTTCCTGCCCTCCCTATTGTGCTTTTTGCCATAGAATTACAGAATGGTTTGGGTTGAAAGGGACCTTCAAAGGTCATTTATTCCAACCCTTCTGTGATGAAAAGGGACACCAACAACTAGATTGGGTTGTACAAAGCTCCATCCAGCCTGACCTGGAATGATTTCAGAGACAGAACATTTACCATTTCTCTTGGTAACCTGTTCCATCATTGCTTCTCTCAACTGCTGTTGTTCGCTATATTGCTGTGTATGTTGTACTAATACAACTTTTCAGGGGTTGTCATATAAATTGTAATTTAAATGATCCCTACTTAAAAACAACAACAAAAAAATCCAATTATTTATTTTGATCAGCTAAGGGCTTTGTTTTACAGTGCCCCAAAAGAATATAGTTTTGTGAGAATGAATAGGGAGGAAGGTGAAGGTCTGAGTGTGGCTGAGAATGAAGAGAATGGGAAAAAGGACAGTATTTCTTGGGACATCTCTTTCCTGGACAAATTGTGTCCCACATCTATATGCTCAGTTTCCTCTCTGAACTGGCAGGCAAGTCGGTGTTAATAGAGGATTTTTTCACTTTCTCTTTGTCACTACCTCGTATGTTTTAAATGCTTTTTTTCCCATACACTGGGAAACCCTGATCTTTTAACTTCACAAAAATTCCTGAGAGCGCTCAAAGTTGTTGCCTGGCAAGACAGCAGTGCCTGCCTGTAGTTACGTCAGACACTTAAATGTGAGATACATGTCCTTGGCCTCTCATTTTGTGCTGGCACTAGTCCTACTTCAGAATAAGCAGTTAGTTTTGTTTAAAATGGTGTTGTAGGTGGATATTTATGAATGTAAATATGTCTCATTTTGGCCCTCTTTCAGAATTTAAGGATTTGGTCGTTCTCTTGAGTTGTTCCAAGCCCATTGTTACAGCCAGTTGTTCCAAGGCTATAGAGAAAGTGCACAGCTTCAATGCTAACCCAAAATAGAAGCACGACTAAGAAGGTGTTGCATTACAGCAGCAGGAGTGGGATAACCCTGGTGGCTACGCAGCCCTGCAGACAGGCAGTTGCCTCATTCATCTGTATTTAACTGCACATTCTGCCTGTATTTGTCCATTACATTATCTGTGCTTTAGCTACAGCTGTATTTTTTGTGCATCTTCTTGCCAGAAATGGATGAAAGGTCACCAGTGATAAAGAATTTACATAATATTTCCTAGCATCTGATTAGGAAGAGTGAACAAGGGGGACTTTGGAGAAATTGGTCTTGATTCTCTTGTGTCATTCCTTCTGTCTTAAATCTCTACCCAAATCCTGACATTCTCATTTCAGTTCCCATGAATGAAATTTGTATTTTCAGGTTTATTTCTGGCTATTGTTCTGTACAAAATAACACTAACAAATTATTTAGCTCATTTGATAAAAGCAAAATTATAGCAGTGTGTTGCCAGTAGTACAATGACGTCCAATGTTCTTCCAAAAATGATGGCTAGTAACTATAAATCAAAGTGGATGCACCAAACTGCAGATAAAAATAAGGGAAATGGCTGTCAAACGTGTTCCCTGGAAATAGATCTTCTAGCTATAGCTATAAATGATGTAAAAAAAAAGGAACATTAGCTTTTTTTGTGTATTCCTAATCTTAAAATGGAACGTTGTTAAGATGATTATCCTGCCACTGCTGGCACCTTTCAAAAAGCAATGTCTTTCATAAAAATAATACACTTGCATAATTGGAGAGCCGGTCAGAATTAGAAAGTCTTTTTTCTTGCAGAGATGAAGCAGGTGATCACTCATTCTACTATCTTTCTTATTGATGTTGTTTTTATATTAGTTTATTTTATTTTTAAAGTGTCATTATTATTGTCATTATTGGAGAGCCAATAATCTGGTCTCTAAACCTACAGATTAGAGAAAACAAAATTTATCTTAAATTAAACAGGAAAAGCGTGAATTCAGTTTTTCACCTACACTGAGAAAGTTTTCAGAAGGATGAAGTTTCCTCCCTAACATATATACCCAAATCTCAGAAACTTGCAAACTAGATGATCCTATTCTTTACCACAATGATTTTTGAAGAATGTCATGTATTTATCATAAGACATTTGCTGGCAAAAGTCTGGGGGAATAGTAACATTAGTTGTGAATTTCCTACTTCTTGACATTTAAATTATATCAATTGGACATTATTCAAAATCTCTTGACACAGCTACAGCAGGTCCCATCCACTGAAATTAGATAGTTGGAAATTCAATGACAGAAGAAAAAGGTACCTAAAACATTTGATTACAGTGATGTGTAGCTACTTCAGTCATTACAATGTCACAGCAAGGTTGTGAGACATTTCCATTTTTAACAATCTTAATGGGTTTGAGTCCGGAAGTCCTTATTAAATTACAGACTATTTGATTTGTCAGTTTTAGGCTTAGCCTATATATCTGGGATGGAGGAATAAATGGTAATGTGATCTATCTTGGGAATTAAACTGGATGCCACTACTAGTACCAGTACTATTAATGCCAGTTGTATAACACATAAGTATGTTCTCTCTGTAGAGTTTTATGTGTAATACTGTCACTGGCTGAAAGTTTCTGAAGCAGTGAAACTGCTGAGTTTTCATTTCCCCTTAACAATAAACTGTGAATAAGTGCCTAATTAACACTTACATGAAGAATGAGAAAAAAATCATTTCTAAGAAGGGCTGAAATTTGTCTAAGCTTAAGGAAAATATAGAAAGAATAAATTTTAGACTTTTAAAATGTTTTCCAAAGCCTTACCACCTCTAAAGTTTTATAAGCAGTCATGAGATATTTTTTGTCTTGCTTTTTATATACATGCCTGCATTCATTACCAAGTTACCTGGAGTTTGCCGCTTTGTAGAAAACTGCCTGCAGAAAAGTAATATCAGAGGCAAAAGCAAGAAATTACTCTTTTAATCCTCCTTATTTCAGTTCAGCATTCTCACTGTGATAATCTTGCAGTGGTTTAATAAAAAAGAAGTGAGATTTCTAAATGTTTCTTAAAATTTGTAAATAAATACCAGAATGTTAAATAAGTTAAATCACATTTAAATACATGTAAGTATGTATACAAAGGATTTCAAATCAACTTATCTAAATCAATACTAAAATATTAAAATTATCTTAGTTCAATACCTGAACCCAAATTTAAATGCAATTTATATAGTACTTGCTCTTGTAAATCTATATTGTCTTCTAACTTTCAAGATTAGAATTGTTAAGCTTAATATTACCCAATGTTTTCCATATAATAAATTTCATTAATAGAAAATATAGAAGGCAGTAATTTTGGGCAGGGACAATTGAACTATTCCATTTTTTTTTTTTTACTTTTATGTCACACATCTTACTATGAATGTGTAAAATTGGTTAAATAAAAAAAAATTCTTAGAGAGAATCGAAACTATTTTAAGACATCTAAAAATTATTTCCAAATGCACAAGTAATTCCAACTGTGATTATTACCAATGATCTTTAACAACTTGCAAATCCTTTAAAATGTCCATTAATGGAACATGCTTTCAAAATAGTTTTCTGAGAAAAAACTGCACACTCTTATTTTGTGTAGGACTGACTGCTGGCAGTGTCTCTAGGTGTACTTTCAATTTTAGCATTTCTGATTTTTGCCTTCGTTGTGTAATTTCATGTACCTGTGTTTTTATATAATTATTTTTTATATTCTTTCCTTGTCTTTAAGGAGACTGGCAGAGCTCCTTATTATTGTGCACCTTAAATATACAATAACCAAGATGATAAAAGGAAAAGCAGTTTCTTACTACAACTGTGCTTTTAATGTCTAGCTAAAGTACTGAGGGACCATTAGTGAAGGTAGAATGTGTCTTTGACACCTCATAAAAGTAAATCTCTTTATCTCAGAGCTCTACTCAGTAAGGTACATCTGGAGAAAAAAAATCCCATTCTTGTTCTGCATTAGGAAAAGACTGTCATCCTAAGAGGACAGAATTGAGCTACAAGTTACCATGGTTTTTAGATTTCTTTTTTCCTACTTTGAAACCTGTCTACCTACCTAGTGACTTCCTTTTAAGAAAAGAAAAATAGTATAGCTAAGATAACTTATCTACATAGGCACACATTTTTGAGGACCAAATTATATACTTATATATACATACACTCATATCTTTTCTTTAGGTCTATTGTCATACAGGTGTGTGAACAAACAAACAAAGCAACAAAGGTGAGAAACAGGTGTTAGACTCACCAGCTGCATTTAGGTGTGGTAATACTGGCCACTGCCACATCAAACCACGGTCATAGAAATGCCCACGAGCAATTCACAAATTGTTTTTTGGCATTTGACCTCCTATAATGCAGAAAAGTGAAAAACTGAAGGGATTTACAGAAGCCAATATGCTGATGGGAAAGATACCCTGAAAGAACAGTGGGTGAAGAGGGAATCTGCATTACCTCTCTATGCTTGGAGAACTTAGATGTCTAATGCTGCTCTGGACATAGGCGCTTATTTTAATTTGGCTTTTACAAGCCTTAACTTCTCCTGAATTGGAACCATAAATCTTACAGTGACAACTGTATTCTACCGCTGTACCATTTCTATACTACTTCATAACTCTCCTGTAGCATAACGTTTCTTACACTGGTTCTTGGAAGGAATTTCTGCTTCAGCAATGATCTGATCATATGTTAACTACAAACTTCTTAAAGAAAAGAGACATGGGAAATGCAAAACTATACCATTAAATTTTCCTTACAGATATCATATAAATTGTGTATGCTGTTATTCCACACTATGGTTTTTCACTGGATTTCTTAAAATAACTTTTGTTGTAAACCCAAACCTTATTTTTATTTTCAGAATCTTTATAACTTGTTGCATGGCACCAAGATACCAATTCTATAGGAGAGGAATACGTGAGCAAGGTCAAATGCAAATTTTTGTCTTTCACATGGCTTTTGGTCTAGATTTCAGAACATTTACTATTCTTAGGTTAAAAAAATTAAATTTTGTGCATTTCTCTAAACATTGCATAGCTAGCTATCTCTGATTATCACTCTATTTTTTGTTGGGCCATATTTAGTTAAGTGCCTTGTTATTTTAGGGAATTATGGGGGGGCTTCTCTTATTAATTAATAACCTATTATTTTGTTTACTTTCCATACATCTTTGAGGAGTATGTTGGTAACTGGATTTGCATAGGTTTCTTCTAGAAGCTCTGAATTGTTAGTGCTGTCCTAGTACAAGCCACTGGAATCTCCCAGACAGAAGGAAATATTCAAATTTTTACTTAATAAAAGCAATGGATTAGATCATGATATCAGTTGCTTGGCTGTCACATAATAAATGAGGACTTGAAAAACAGGCCTCCAGATTGTGTTTGTGGGAAAGGCTCCTTCCAGAACTAAGAGCATGGAGGATTTCAGCAGTGTCCAACAGATATTGACAAAAGATTTATATGTTCCCACTGGCTTATTCCTCCACATGGCAGATCAGAGTCCAGCCTCTTTCCACGAAATGTGATAGTGTCTGTTCTTATTTGGTGAGCTATGCCTACAGCACATCTAAACCTGTTCTTTAATATCTCCATACATTTATTTTATTACCAACGGAGAATTTGTCTCCTGATCACCTTTCTCTTTTTTTTTTTTACTTTTGGCTACGAACTTTGGCAATTCTTACACCCCAAGATATTACAAATGCCCAAAAGTACATGGATAGTAGGGATTAAGGGTGGAGTAGCACCAGGCTCTTCATTTCTCTGCTCACCCATTATATTATTATATTCCCATTCTTTCATACTTACATCCCCTTTGCATAGCACCACTTCTACAACAGTAGCACTTTCAATAGTTCATCATTTTGAATTACAGGAATATATTTCGAGCAAAATAAAAGAAACCAGTAGTACAAACCAAAACTGATTACTTTTTAAAAAGAATGTCTTAAATGGATTCTCCAAGAAGGGCTAAGCATTTATTTTCATTTACAAATAGCAAGAACTTTGGGTCCTAATTATTCACCATTATTATAAAGGTTTTCTAAAATAAGACATAATAGTTTAAAATAGCAGTTTAAAGAGCTACTTGATACACTGAAATGAAAAGTGAGTTTGAAAAATACATTTCATTACTTCCAGCTGCCTCAGTGTCTTGGGGCACTACATTTAAGGGGAGAAGTATTAAAAATAAAGTAACCTGCAGAACAATTTTATAGTGGACTTTTTCCCTTGGTGAAGATAGTCACTTGACAACAACTTTTTCCATGTATTTGCATGCTGTGCTGCACTATACTTGAAAATCATTTAGTGAGGGAGATGAAGAATTACAAGAAAGGGCTGAGTCCCAGCAGACCTTAGAGAATCAGTGTGCAGAAGAGGAAGCAATAATTTACTTGCAATAAGTGGGGAATGCAATCTGCAATGGCAAGATTGGAGTCCTGCATTCGTGGGCAACCAATATGACATCTTGGATATGACATTGCCACAATTACAGCTCTGTCTTATTTGAACCATCATGAAGTTGCAGATTGAGTAGCTTAAAAATCAATAAAACTTTCTGGTACCCCTGGGCATCTGGCAATAGACCAAAACAAAAATTGCTGTTTCTGCATTGTTGGGATACTGCAGTTGTTTCCTCAGCTGCATGGCATTACTTGTGGCCTTGAAAGACAAAGATGCAACTTCCACACAGAGTTGCTCTTTTTTCCCCACAAAACAACACTGCAATTCTTGCCACCTTTTTCAGAGTGGTCAACATAGTAGTTCTTAGGAGGTGGGAGATCTTCTTGCCGTATTCTCTGTAATTACAACATCATTGAATTACAGCCTTTTTTCTGACTACATTTTGTGACAACACCAGCAACCAGTGAGTCCCATAGATGGGAGTTCTTTTTTTACTGTTGTAATGTTGTAGTTCTTCTAGCTTTTCTGCTCTGCCAACTCACCCAGTTCTTAGGGACACCAGGTCTTTGTGAGCAGAAAAAAAGAGACTGTAAGGAAGTCAGCTCAACTTTTATTTTGAAGTGTATAAATTCAATAAGGAGCTATTTTTTCACACTATAAAGAGAATCTTCAACCAAAGCCCTAGCAAAGAAATATAAACATTTTCCTGATATTTCCATTTTCTCCTGTTGTATTGTTGGCTCCCTGTCAGGTGCTTTTCAGATACACATGAAAAGGGGTTGGGTCTACAGGTTGTTCTACGTTTATTTGGTACAGTTCTGCTTCTGCTTAAAGACACGATGAAGCAAATGCTCTTTAACTACCTATTCACAAATCATATATCTCCATCTGAGCCAAAACTGTCCTGCTGGAGGAAAGGGTGTGCTTATAGAATTAAAGCAATTTCTGAGATATTTCCTCCTCTCTCTCAAAATCAATGGCAGAAAAGAAGCCAACACAAAATGGAAACATTGGAAAGAAAATAATTTATAGAAATTGTGTTCCTGGTGACTTGGAGTGAATGAGAATGAAAAATTATTTTTGCTGCTAGAGGAGGTGTCATGGTTTGAAAAAAAGTAACTTTTCTGGTAAGGATTCTTTTGTCATTTCCTGTGGGTATAACTTCCTACAGACTTGGATAGCCAATTAATTTACTAATTGTAAGATAAATACATTTTTTAACCACTGCGATTTAGACCACCTCTGTGGAGTACACCTTACGAGGAAAAGAAACGTAAGTTTCTCTCTCTTTGGCTTCCACCTTTTCACAAGGTTACATCGCCCGCGCGTCCCGGGCTGGGCCCCCGTGGGCCTGGCGCCTGGGGCCTGCCGGGCCAGGCCCCCTCCCCTGCTCTGCCGCGAAGGGGGGCTGAGAAAGCCATCAGCCCGCAGCTTCCCGCTGCCTGGCTTCTCTGCCGCTGCCTGCATGACCCCTGCTGCCAGCACCTGCCTGCAGCCCTCGCTGCCGCCTGCAGCCCCGCCTACCGCAGCTTCTGCCACTGCTGCTGCTGCCGCTGCCAAGAAGCTATCACTGCGGGGCCGACCGCCTCCACCGCCACCCGCAGCACGGCTTTCCTTCTCCTCCCCCCCGGGAGCAGCGACACTGCTGAGATGTCGCAACGCAGTCGCTCCTGCCTTCTCCACTCTCCCGCCTCGCCAGGGGGAGTTTCCAACAGCCCCCGGCCGCTGCCCAACAGGGTCATGTGTCTAACAACAAAACCAGGAAGAGAGTGAGTGCACTAAAGGGGACTTAGATATAACTTCAAGTGCACAATAAGGACTCAGAAAGTAGGTAACAGAAGAAGACAACAGAGGCACCTAGGTCAGTGAAAACGGACTAAAAGTCTAGAGAGAGAGGAAAGCAGAGTTGCTTTAAGCTGGAAATCTTCTATAAAGCCATGGTAATTGACTGACACCATTTCCTCATAACTCATATTGTACCCATAGAGGGGATACAACCTGTTCTAATTATGGACTAAGCAAACGTACTTGTGCTGGGGTTTTCCACAGAGAAGAAACCCTTACCTCAGGGTAATAATTGAGGGAAGAAACCCTTACCTCAGGGTAATAACCGAGGGAGAAGCCCTTACCCCAGGGATGATAATAGGGGCAGAAGATCCTTACCTCAGGGTAGAAGAATAGAGGGAAGAAGACCCTTAACTCAGGGTAACAATAGAAGCACACTCTTACTGCACGGGTAGGAAAAACCTTGTTTCCAGAGGGAGAAGACCTTTGCTTTTTCTACCAGAACAACTCATCCTTAAAATACTACCCTATGATACAGAGATGGGTCCTCAAAGGCAGTTGCGGGAACAGCTGTATGTCAAGGAAAGGTGCTCTCGCAGTGAACAGATACCTGGGTGGCTGATGCGGTGTGAAATTAAACCCACAAATAGAACTGTGTTTCTTGTGGGAAAGTCTCAATAGTGAGGTAGAGGAGACTCTTCTTCCCAACTGGACTGATGAAAGTCTATTTCAAAGGTGATAAACTGACCAAAGTTCTCTAGGTTTTGTTTCTTTGTGTTGTTGATGGCAAAAGAGTTGTTGGTAAAGAAAGACAAATGAGGTGGAGGGAAAAGAAACATCTGGAGGCTTATTTGATTCTTATTATTTTCCTTTTAAGTTTTTCACTTTTAGGTTTGTTAATAAACTATCTTTTTACCTTCAAAAGTTTTAGGCCTGCTTTGCATTTCTCATTGAATCTTTATCTCAACCACAGAGATGAGTGAGTAAACTCAGTAAGTACACTGGTGTTAGGCCAGAGTACTTGAAACCACTACACTAACTACTGCCTGGTGTGAGGAGGTGATGTGAAACCACTACAGGGGGTCACTTTGGGCTTACAATTTGGAATTTTTTGAAAGAAAATAACCTCACAAACTTAGAAGAAAGCCTGGGAGTAGGATCAAGGTTCAAGATACACCTGGAACCATAAAAATACAGCGCAACAAAAACATTAAACAGAGTAGATGCAAGAACAACAGTATTTATTTGAAAATGAACTTTTAGAAATCAAATACAAGGCAATTGGACAAATATGAATAAGGCCTTTTCAAGCCTAATTGATTACTAAAAGCTAAAACTTGGCACCAGATTTGAGCATAGGAGGCAGTAAACAACAATTCTAACATTTTACTGCACCATTTTCTGCCCCATAAATTCCATAACATTTTGTATCTGAACCATGGAAATAGTGTGGCTAATGTGTTTTAGCATCTTTGATAAATAGAAACAAAACATAAGTATTAACAATGTTCTTTTTTTTTTTTTCACTGTTGGTATCGATTAGCAATGTCATAATTTAGCTAAATTCTGTTTTATTATGAGGAATCATATTTTGCTCAGGACAATGCTGTTTCTTATAGTTCCAGTTATATATTAATGATTTACAGTTCTTCAACTCTTTCTGTTTATTAATGTCACTGAAGCTACCATTGAATACCCTCTTAGAAATTTAATTTAATAATCATATCAGAAATGGATAAAGAAACTGATATAAGATAAAAATAGTAAGTTTGTACTCTAGCTCTTAATTTTCCTATTTGTAGATTTTTAAAGGCAATCTTAGGAAGATTCTATGAGTCTATGATTCTACTCAGTTAATTGTTAAAGAAAACAGGGTTGCAGTAATTCCCCATCATTTTTATTTCAGTTTAGCTACAACAAGTGAAGTTTTCTGTACTTAGTTATTATTTAGGCATCCAGCACATCTCTGAAAACCCCTTTCTTATCTCCATGAACAGCTATTTTTGCGAAATAATTTTTGGTAATTATTCTTTCTGTAACTATTTTTTGGTGCTTGGTTATTTCTGTGAAAGGTGGTGAAAATCCCAGTGAATGATGACAGAGTGAGACTGAGAAGCATTTCACTTCAAGCACTATCAAAACTGTCTACATTTGGTTAATTTTAATTTTATTTTTTCATCGAGAATTGCTGTGTCACTCCTGTGAAAGGCTATGAAGCTTACATCTTAGCAGCATTCATTAAGACCTTTCAGAAATTATAGATCTCCTACAGAAGTAACAGTTAGTGAAATGATGATACATGTATTCTGGGTCACCTTACAGATTGAAGTGTACTCCCAAGTACCTTATCCCATCTTATATTAAATAAAATATAATGTCTTTTTAGTTTATAGACAATTGTCCAGAGAGAAATGTATAACAGATTTTTATGCAGCAGAAACTGAGCAAAACATCTGTCATTTTATTACCTACCCTTGTGCATTTATTGTATCAGTTTGGTTTCCTTTCTGCTTTGTAACAGGTACCTCAGCCTTCTGATCACCCTTACTATGTGAATGGCTTCCTTCTGCCTTTTCCATTATTTCTCACTAAGATCTGCTTGAGACAAACAGTGCAGATAAGCACTGTGTAAATTGTTCAGGCTCCTTCAGGTTCTGAGATACCCTTCCAACAATAAGTTCAATATCATCACTTCCTCACAGCCCACTGCTGCAGGCTCACGTGAAAAAGTGGAGCACTTGCACTCTGGCTACAAAAGTCCATGCTTGTGGCTGTGACACTGCCTTATCATTGTCTGGTGAACTTAATCTGAGAAAACCCCAATACCTCCATTCAGAGAAAAAACGGTATCCAAGAGCTGGAAAGGTCCTGCAGAAGTCCTAGACCAAGAATTATGAGACCTAGCTAGCTCCAGGCTGCTCTCACTGACAAGCATGAGCACAGGCCAGCTGGCCCAAGGATTATCATTCTCTTTCAAATGCATTAGCAAAGCACAGTCACAGAGTAATGCAAATCACATTGAAAATTAATTAGAGTAATCCAGGGAAGTGTTTATCAGTTTGTGGTCTCTTTGACAATCATAGATTGTAGATAGTTATCTGGCTGCTTAAACTATATGATCATCCCTCTATTCTTACTATTATTAAATCAGATCAATCATCAAATATTTTTTTTAAAGGTGCATGACAGGGAAAGTATTTTGAATGAAAGCTGTGAACTCATGATAGAGAGAAATTATGTGACTGAAATGGGAACAATGTCCATTTGCAGTTTGGAATTGAATTGAAAAAAACGATCCAGAATATGTATCTATATTATTTATAAAACAGATTTATTTTTATTAGATAGCAATATGTTTGGAATATTTACAAAACACAGAGAAAATTCCTAGCAGCTTGATTATTCCCTTTTCTTGAATGGAGAAAGAAGAGAGGCAAAAAGATATACTTGTCATACCTTTTCTAGAAACTGAACGGAGTGAAATACTTGTACCATGTTGAAAATTGAGACTGCTTACTCCTTCTTAGCAGATTGCAAGCTACTGTCATGGAAGACAAATATGATGCACTTGAACATTCAGGTAACAGGTGGCATGGAAAAACTTCAGGAAGACAAATATCCAGGAGGCATCTAACAAAAAAATGGAGAGCAGAGTATGTCATTTTAGTTGGCTACACAGTGAGTACATTCAATTTGAAGACTGGGTCAATAACAAAACAACGGTGCCCTATCAAAATTAAATGCTTTAGTTCTCCTCTGCTTTACACAGCTTTTACATTTTCATGATTCCTTTTATTTCTGTGTTACTTTTCAATTTATTTTCATGTATAAATGGAAAATAAGACCTTTTTCATCTCTGTACTTGGATGTGGTAATTCTTAGTTTATTCTCTGCCTTAATGATACTCGCTCTGTCACGAAGTTAAACAAAAAATTGGGTTAAGGTGGTTATCTGAATTTTATTCTTAGAGAATTTCAGTGAGGGAGAGCATCCTGGAAATGACTTACTAGAATGTTAGATCTCAGACATGATACTTGTCTACCCAAACCACCTCAGCATTTCATAACGTCACCCATCTTCTCAAATACAGAATGCACAGGGCTAGTCATGGAAACTACTGCAGCAAGATTTGATCTTGGTCCTATTAAAGGCACTGCTTTTTTACCAACTCCAAAGAAATTGCTCCAAAAATGGTGTGACAAGTAGATTGTACTACTTTCTTGTACAGGGTTATGGTGGCTGGCAGCCTGAGTTGTGCTGTGATGTAGCAGCATTTAGTTTTTCACATACTGCAAGCAGAGCTAATCCTGAAAGCCACATGAGATGTGACTGTGAGGACTGAACAGCCTGTGCACTTGGCATTGCTTCTAACCTACTTTTTCACACTCTATTTCTCACTGAGAAAACAAACAAGCAAACAAACAAGAATTTTCAGTCCATAACATAATAAAAAGCTTGTACAAGCTCAAGCAGCAAGATAAGGTGATTATTTTGCCCTTCAGTTCAAGTGTCAGCTTGTTTTCAGCTGCTGTCAAACACTTTGTCACACCAGATGTCCATCATATCTGTTACATGGCAAAATGTTTCAGTACATAGAAAACAAGATGCATGGCTTTCTCATACCTATCTTTGAAATCTCCAAAGAAATTTTCATTATAGTTGTGTTTACTTACACCCACTGCAGTTCACTTTTAAGTTCCCTTTGAAATCCTCCTTATCATCTTTCTTCTTGTGCTTATGTATGTACATGTTAAAGGTATCTTTCAGGGTAACAAAACCTTAGGCCGCAATTTTTTTTCTTGTTCACTTGCTTTCCTTTTTGCAAAATAAACTTACTCCAAAGTCCTTTATTCTGATGTACTCTAATGTCCTTAATATTATACACTCATGATACAAAGAAGACGTTTCTTTTATTCACTTTTTGCATATTTCTTTACCTCTTAGGATACCTACTTCAACGAACTTGATTAAATATATGGAATGCAGGTGTTCCTGTTATCTCAACAACAAGGGTATTTGCTTTGCAAAGGACTCCTTTACTCCAGAAATAATTTTCATCCAGATTCTCCTTTCCTTCTCTAATTTTTAGTCCCTGTTTCCTTATGGCTATATGAAGCATAACATAATGGCTCATGGCTTTTACAGTCCATTATTCAGAAGCTAGTTTTGGACCAAGCCACTCCTACTTTTAACTCTGAGTTTTACAGTGGCACTGTAAATATACTGCTGAAAACCATTACAACTTTATTTAGTCAAGTATGCAGTATTTTGCCTGTACCGATTGTCTCTTCTGTCAGCAATAGCATTTAGTACAAGCCTGTTTTAATAAAATATTATCATTTCTATTGGATTTTAAAGTATTTATAGATATGTAATCACATTTTTCAAGCTACAGTCTCAACATGTCTCAATACAGTCTCTATTAACCCATGCAAAGTAATGGCATCAAGCTGAGACAGTTCCATGCTAGGCTGGAGTGTACACGGCTGAGTGAGCAGAGTCCTGCAGTGGATGAAGGGAAAAAGAGTGTTTTATGCCTTCTCTTCCATTTAATGAAAAGTGTATGCCTCAGCCAGGGGCCAAGCAAGCAGCCAAACATGATATTGGCCACAACCAAGATAAGCCCTTCATTTGGCTGCAGAAGAAACGTTCTGCAGCTCTTTGTAACAGTTGTACCACATCTTTTGGTGGATTGCTCAACACAATAGCCAAGGCCCTCGTGTGTTAGAAAACAGAGAAACCAAACAAATGCAAAAGCAAGTAATACCCATTGCTATTCTTTATCAATTGTCACTTTGACAGTGAAGGGAGCCATGACTGGCTTCTCTGGCTGGTTGGTTGGTTGGTTGGTTATGGTATTTTTTCCTTACAGTGCAGTTTAAAGGACCTCTGGATAGACATATCCATGAAGAAAGATGTTGGGAGGGAGGGGTTTGAGCATTTTTGGGGCGTTCAAGAGAGAAAATAAGCTGCTATTCATTGGTAATTTGTGTAATCTTAGGTAAAATTAGCACCGACTTCTCATTCGATGGAGCAGATATTGACAAGATATTGCTACTAGATAATAACAAGCATGATTCATTATTGTCTTGATCTGTTTTAATTTAACTGAATGCACATTTTGCAAGTTAGAAAAGAGTTTTCTGTTTTAATCTAATTTAACTTGATCAATTATTTTAATATGAAAATAAAATGAAAATCTTGAAATACAATCTTAAAATAATTCACCTGGGACATTTTTAGTAAAATAAACATACCACTTGTGAAATGTGAGGACTGCAGAGAGGTTTTCTTTGAGGTAAGATTAATACAGTGCAGAGGGTCAGAATAAACTCTGAGTTCCATCTAAACAGTAGAGACCTTTGGCCAACTCTGCAACTCTAGAGGTAAATCTCATCGTAGGTGCAGACTCCAGTTACTTCATTAGGTTGGATATTGGTCCAGTTTCCAGAGTCCCAGAGGCACATTTAAACGCTAGTGGATTCAGAAAAGAACTCATTATGAAAGCTAGTGCTGCATTCCGTCTCTCAGGCCAAAGGACAAGCCAAATAATTTAATTAAAACTACTGCTACAGATTTTCCCTGGCATATTCCTACAATAAGAACATTCTTGGGGTATTTCATTGGTTTAATTTGACAACAATGGAAGGAATTCTTAAAAAGAATAAAATAAATTTTTGTTTTTCATTCATCAGTTATTAAAATTAGTAAGTTATCCATTATATGTTTTTATGGCTAAGTTGTTAATTGACGTGCAGTTACAATAAGCCAACTCAGAATGATTTGAATTTCTCTTAGATTCAGACTCTGCATTGCTCCAAAAAATAGGGCTTATCCCAAGCGTGGCACATAAACTGAGGAGAAGCAGGACTTTTGCTGTAAGTTAAGCTCAGGCTTTCAGAAAGAATTGCTTTCATGGGCATTCTATTACCTCTATTGACTTTATATGGGTCTATAGACTTTGTTTGGATGAAGTGTGTCTGAATTCCTCAATTTAAAATATCCCCAGAAAGGTTAGCAGAACGTCTTTAATCTTTGACAGTAAGAAGGTACAAACATGTCAAACAAATGCTAAAGGACATAAATGTAAGATGATGACTGGGTCATGACATTGACCTGACTACTTTGTGTACTCTGGAAGAGAGATATATCTTGACTATAATAATATTAATATAACATAAATAAATGTGATATGTACATAGTTACTATATATTATAGTGATCAACTAGTTGCAGCAATACTAATTACATGCCAAAAAGTTGCTGTTATATCAAAAGCAATTTCATTAAAATGTAACATGCTTTTTTTATCAGCAGACAAAAATGAAACCCTAAAACTGGAGTTATTTTAATTTGAAGTAGAAATGGCTTCTTATTCCACCTCACTTAAAATAATCAGTCTTGTTCGTTACTAAGATAAGAAACAAGTCTGAACTAAAATAAGCTTTCACTACACAAAATGAAAAGAGGCATATAAAAATTACTTATGTAAAATGTAGTTCTTATATTACGCTGCATTTGCAAAATGGCTCATCATAATGTTCAAAACTAAAAATTGAATTTTTGCAAAATGCCTTTTTTTCCTACGGAAAAAAAAAAAAATGGAAGAAAAAGGTTTTACTGAGACATCTAACAAATGGCTAGGAGTTACCTAAAATCTGAAGAAAATGATACACAACTTCGGAGCATAACATGTGTTACGTATCTTCCTTCTAAAGCACAGGAAAGACTGGGTCAAGTGTGCAGCTGATACACCATTTGATCAACATAGTTAATACCTTGACCCTAAGGTACCTTTTGAAAATCCCTACACCATTTTCTTCTGAACACAGAACAGCCTCAACATAGTTTCTGACTGTCCTGGTAAATTATGGACAGTGATGTTGATAAAATTTTTTAATCTTTGTTCTTACCAATCTGCTGCAATCCCTCAACAAATGATGGCCTTGCCAACTCTTTCCATCTTCAGTAGTACAGTGTGCCAAAAATGGGGGAAATTAGAAGATCACAAATAAATACCTTTTTTTTGCTAATACTTATTTACGTGAGACGAACCTTTTCCTTTCTAAAAACCCCAATTTTGGCCATTAAGTTCCAAAACTTTGTCCAGTCAGTTAGATGTACTCATCTCTAAGGACTGACACATTCACATTTTCTGATTTGTAGCACTGAAATTTTTATTTAGTTTTGTCAATATGTATAGTAAGAGAAATATACAAAGTACTCTATAGTTACCAGATAATAAAATAATTTCTTTCAATTTTTTTTTAACTTTTGATCTCATATTACAGCATTTTTAATATCTGAATCTTTCTTACAGATTTTTTTTATTTTCAGCATCTTCATTTGAATAGTACAGGGGAGGAGTTGTTCTGTTCAAATAATATATAAATTAACTATTTTGAACTACTTAATTATTTCAGATTGTAAAAATAACTTAGGGTTAATTAAATGCCAGTATAATTTGAAATTATGTCAGCTGGAGTATGTAGCACTAATACTATCTTATGCAGTTCCATTCCTTTAAGTATAACATTAAAAACAGCAGCATTATTATGTTTAGTGCTACCGCATTCATGAAGTCTTTGATGGTCACTGTATATTAGAAAAGGAGAATATTTTATGGAATGTTGTTACATTTATCAAAGTTAAGTTTTAGCTTCTTTTTAGAAACAAAGGAATTAGAGAGAAAACTTGAAAAGTCAATAAAATTATGTATCCATGAAAATAATTGCCTTTTTTAAATGAAAAATATATGTCTTTATTGCTATAAAATTAATAACACAATATATATCTACCTTTTTCACAGCAGTAAGGACAAATTTTAATTTAATTTTCATTTTTTCTCAACTTTGAATACAATATATTATAGAGTAAAAATGAATGGAATATTTTCAGTAAGAGTACTTTTCAGAATCATCTGTAAGTTTACAAGAAGACTTACTAGAGTTATAGGAAAAAATTCTCCTTCTCCACAAACCAGTATAGAACAGAAAAAAACTTAATTTCTGTGGGTCCATGAAGGACAAAAGCTACCCTATAGTACACAGATGAGCAGTATATCAATAATTACATAGTCATTCAAAGGACAAATTAATCTTGGAGTCAAGCAAGGTGCTCGGTATTCACTGCTCAAATTTCACATTACATGCTTAGACTTTTTAGGTGTCTGTCAGTCACAGTCCAGTTTCTTGAACTAAATCACTTTCCCTAGATTCCTGTATGTATGCCTTGAAATGAGGTCCCTGAGGAAGGGATTTTTACTGGGATATAAGCAATTAGGAAAATAGAGGCATAATGGTTTACCCTAAAGCCTAACACAAGGACGTGAGGGAGGCATTTCTCCTCACGTCTAACATCCCATATCTGAAAGCTGGAGACCTAAGTTATTTTCAAAAACAAAAACAAAAAACAAAAACAAAAACAAAAAAAAAAGAAAAAGAAAAAGAAAACAACCTAAGGCACTTTCAGTTCTTCCTTTCAAAACACAGCAAGGACATTTCTTCACATTAACAGCTGAGCCTGGTATGTAAATTTCATTGAGATGTAAAAAACTTGTACAAAATTCTTGCTCCAGCTTAAGTTCCTTTCTCACAGATGTGTCCCCACACATCAACTCAAAGGTCCAGTTTTGGTGTTTTAATGCAAAAGATTTACCATAAATAACAAAACAAACACAAATAAAAGTTTTGCAGATCCTGCAGTGATTTAATCAGGAAATTGTCATTAAGTTAGGCAGCTCAGTCACAAATGGAGATCTTCCTCAGCTTTCCAATATGAAGATCTGTAGGGAGGAGAGAGAATTTCAAGATGGAAATCATGAATAGTGTTAGACAGGTAAGTATTGCATAAGTCCCTTAGTAGCTCTATCACCAAATGCTATTCTCTTTCTCATTAGGCCATTAAATTTCTTACTAATTAGAATTTGCGATGATGGAGTCCAAGAGGGGATTTGGCCAGAGCTGAATATTTAATGAAAAAATCAACACAGAATCAGATAATTGATCTTAGTGCCTACCTCTGCACTGGTGATTTAGTTTTGAAATACAAATCCAAATTTCTTCTAACAATGCACTTTATTGTGCAGCTTTAGCTTTGCTTTTTATATATAGCAACTATAAATCTCTCTCACACTGAAAACAAAAGAACTGTGCATTGCAAAAAGATACAAAAACAAAGAAACCATTGAAGACAAAGTAAGAAGAAATGAACTTAGGAAAAAAAAAAGGGAAGAACTGAAAGGCTTTATTTGTAGTTTCTCGAGTTCCTACAACATCTCTCTATTGTAATCATACCATTCACATTGTGATTGAGTTATTTGTTTGATTTTAGTGACTACCTTTGTCAAAGCTTTGGTGAAAGATTCAGTTCTTTACAGGGAGCTCCTGTATGCCTACTAAAACTTTGTGATTGAGAAATGGGATTTTTTTACAGGTAATGTTAAGGTTTTGTGGACATTTTGGCCTCGTTTTAAGGTGTAGGTAAAACATCTCTACAATCCTTCAGCTTCCTACCCCTAAATGACGGAGTCACAGTGATTTGAGACACGGTATTTCTGCGCCTCACTGGTTGTACATGAAGACTAGGTTGTGGCAGTGTTATGTCTAACAGTAAAGTTTCAAAATCAAGTCACATTGGAAGAGCCAAATGTAATATCCAGCTCAGTTAGCAAAAGCTGTGAAGTTGCCGTATCATGGTTTCAAAAGACAAATAAATATGGTTAGGCAGAGCAACTCTCTTTACATTTTCACTGTTACTCAGCCTAGACTAAGACTGGCTCAGTTAACCCTGCCTGTGCCATGTGTACATCGTCACATAAAATTGTAGAGCCATCTCTTTCCCTAAACAAGCATGACTTAGACTATAAACTAAGAAATTTGTAATGCATACAAGTTATAGGTTCAATCTTGATCATTAGATGCCTAATCAGGAAACCCTGATATTACACTTCGGTAAGGTTTTAGAAACCATTGAAAAAATTAGTGCATCTGGTTCTGAGGTTTTCAGTTTCAAAAGGACATTGGTAAATTTAATGTGATTCAGAAGAGTATGCTGAGGTCTGCTGAGTGATATGTTCCATAAATACTAATATAATTTCATTTATTTAATTTACCATAAAATATTTAGGCAGTAACTTGGTCACAGTGAGCCAGTACATACAAGGGAAGATAGCTGATAGAAGTTTAATGTACTTAAATAAAGACACAGATAGTATAAAGAGATAAAACAGAAGGAAGCTCAAGGTGGCCAATTTACTTTAGAAATAAAATGCAGACAATTAGACAGTCAACAGCAAAGTTAGGTGTCAGTGGAACAACATACTATCCATCAGTCTTAGGTGCTCAGACAAGTCTAATTTCTCTTAGAAGACGTAGATCCTTTACACTAATGCCATGTACTTGATGTTCTCAGCACATATAAAGGTTGCAAGGCTGAACAGAGCCACAGGCCGACTAGGGAAGGGGGTGGGCAGAAGCTTGACAAAACATCCAGCCCTGCAGGCAGACCAAATGGGGAGACAGCAGCCTATTTCCCCATGACACATTTTTAAAGGTAGTAACAATGAAGATTTGGAGGAAAGAAAGCAGCTCCCCTGGCTCCTTTCTTGAGCAGTAGAGCCATGTGGTGCCTTTTACTAAGAAAAAAAGTGTAATTTTTAAACAACTAATTGTATATGTTTAATATAAATGTGTGAGGAAGACAGTGTATGATAAGTATCTTATTAGGTGGGCCATATCAACTGGTAGTTTATGGACAAGTTGTGGACAAGACATCCCATTTAAATGCTGTTACCTTCTCCAATCAGCATTTCACCTTTTTTGAAGCTATCAGTGTATTGTAAACAGTGTTATAGCCCCATTCTCCTTTCTGTTTCTCAGCCTTTGGTAACCTGTATGAACTGCCATCAGACCATTGCTAATCCTGATGTGTTGGGAAGCAGTACAAAGGCGAGAAAGGGAGAGAGAAAGGAAGGAAGAGTGAGGAAAAGAAAGACTTTCCTCTCCCTCCCTCTTTCACTCTTCTTTCCATATGTTCAGGCACAGAGATACATATTTGCAAAAGCAGATGGCCTCTTTAATGAGACAACTGAATAAGGCATTGGAAAATCTGCAAACATTGATAAGTGGTGGTTTTTGAAGGCAAAAGAGCCTTACCATTCACTTGGAGTTATCAATGATGTATGAGCATTTTACATTTATTCCAAACTAAATATAGACTTAATTCTTTCATTCCATCAAACTTGCAGACATCTGTGGGGAATTAGTAATACATGCACATAGTGTACTTCGTTTTAGAGGATGTGAATATTCTATTTAAAGGTGTCATCTATACACTTCTTTCAAAAATCATGAAATTGAAAAATAAATATATTGTGTTTTGGTTTTGGGTACTTTCTTCTAGTTCCTACAGCAGTTCCTGAGTAGTACTGCTTCTGCAGTCCTTACAGCTGTGAAGATAGAAGTTTTGTTTTTACAAAATTATTAACTGCTTAATGAAGTGGACCCTTTACAAGGATAGCCAGTACTGTGGAACACAACATCCTGACCGCGAAGAAAGTGCAAAATAATTTGTGATACCTGTATGCAGTAGACTGACTACTGCTGTGGGAATAGCCTCAGCTGTGCAGCCTTTTTACGTACAGCATAATTACTTAGGATCCATTTGGCATGAGCATGAGCAGTGTTGTGAAAATGAGCTGAAGAAATGCAGTTAATAAACCTTAGAGAAACTAGACCTTATGACAGCTGAGCTATTCAAAAGCTTGCAATTTTTTTTTTAAAGAAACCCACAACTACCTTGCTTGACTTCAGCACACACTACACTTGAGCTTCCTGTGTACTAATGAGAATCTCTAATCAGGAAGTGTATTTTCAATTAGGTACTTGTTGTTCCGGCTGTACTAGGTGCTTACAATCACTACAGAAACCATTAACTTCATAAAAGAAATACACATATCTCTTGCCCAACCCCTGTAGATATTTTGAAGTTTATACTCCTAAGGAACTAATGCCCTTAAAATTTGTGAGCCATCCTTTCAGATAAGGCAGAGTACCTACACTACAGGAGTAGCAGAATTATGTTTGGGTATAGGAAATAAGCACAACATCTAAATTATGCCTGTGTGTTGTGGACATGCCTATGAGAATATCAGACAGGAGTCCTAAACTTATTTTGACACATACCTTAAGTCCCACAAAGATTCCTGAGTCTTTTATCATATCATCATTTACTGCAGCCACAGACAAAATGGAGCAGATCCACTGAGACTCTCGGATTCCTAATCCTGTTAAATGCAGAGGGAAACTTCATGTCAGAAACTTCATCTCCATCTAAGCTCTTGTGTAGGAAGTGACCTTCTCCTTTCCAACAGCATGCAAAATGAGCAAAATAATGAAAACTTTATCCCTTACTCCTGATGAATAATAGGAAGAACTATTTGGATTTCATTGCCTGTAGTACAGCTGGTGAGGGGAGCTAGCCCTCAGGCTTAATTCATTTATCACTGCCCCTTACTTCAGCTAGTATCTTGTTTATCTGGTACTGAATAATGCTCACACACAATTGTGTACATAGTGACATCTGAGATATCCCATGAGGGCTGGCACGTCTATTGAAGGAAAACTGACCTGATTCAAAAGAAGCCTTGTCTGAATGTCATTTATGGAGATGCTAGCTATAATGGCTGTATTGTCATTACTTTCAGGAGGTTGGATTTAAGATTGTATTTTGACCAGCAAGTGAGGAATAATTACTCTCCCTGGGATTGAGAAAGCAAAACAATCCTCATCCAGGTGCTTAACTCCTATTAGCAAAGTGTGGTAGACTCTAGCATAACTCTCTGTACACACTGCTGAAACTTCCATGACATTTACACTGTCAGTAGCTAAAAGGAGAGAACTTAGTCCCTAAAGTCCCATTTCCACTGATTACCAAGAAACCCCAAAGAGATTTCTTAAAAGCTGGGTCAGTTCTCCAGGGGGGATCATTCTGTGGAGCTCTCCAATGCTTTATTTTTATTATACTGAAAATCCCTGTCAATTATGTGCAGCAAAACACTCATTCAATTTACAATCTGTGTCATCTGAAAGTATTTAAAGATAACTTCAGCCTTTCTGTATCATGGCCTATTTTTCACACTGCACCTAAACTGCAACCTTGTTGTTTTAGACCCATGTAGTTCACTTGCAGCTTGAAACAAGATACGCATTAGCAGTCACATTTGATTTTTAAATTCCATTTTTAAAGCAATTTAG
>WEKY01058976.1:0-19899 GCA_013390045.1 Picathartes gymnocephalus | reverse complement strand
GGACATTGTTTCTAAGCTAGTGATCCAAGCTTGTTCTTTCATTGTTTTAATGGGAAATAATATTCACCAAAATAGAAAATTCTCTATAATAAGGGGAGTAAATATTTTCATAAAGTTAGTTTGCACTCTCAAATTGAGTTTACAAATGCTTTCATTTTGTTTACCTGTCTGTGAAGCAGATCTAGGTACGGATCTCGTGGTGGAACCAGCATTACATTTAGTCTGGGCCAAAATGGTGTTCTCAAAAGCATCTGTGACAGGAAGTACAATTTTTGTCTTCAAGGTGAAATAATGACCAGACAACAAGTACAGAGTGAATTCCTGCATCACCTCTGCAACTGACAGTCTCTTTAACAAACAGGTGGACTGGGGTCCAACAGTTATAAAAGAGGAGACACATGATCAGCACAAATGAGTGAAAGGACAGCAGCATTCCACAGAAAAACTGTAAGTCTGAGAAGGACAGAGAACAGCGAAATGAATCAAACAGAAGTATTGATGTTAATTAAGGAAGACAATTGCTGAGTGAACAGTGCAGTGTTCTATTTCATTACAGCTTTCTTACCCATTTTTAACATATTTTCCTTGCAGTATTTCAAATCATTTTGTAGGTGATAATTTATGGTTTTGATCCCAATTCATACAGCAGCAAAAGGGGACCAGGGAGGACAGAAATTAATGATTTCACTCTTGATGAATGCAACACAATTTTGTGAGGGAATCCCTTGTGTTATTACCTCAGTGAGAGCCCTGGCAATAGCAGCAATATCTTCTGGTAAAGGGGTGATAATGTTAATTTTTTCCTACTTAAAGAAACTCAGTCTGGTGAGGGATGTTGTGCAGCAGGACCTTGTTTTTAACCAGTGAGGAGCAAGTCAGTTCTATGCTGCAGGTAGTTCTTGCACCTTGAAATCCCCCCTGCCTCTGCAGCAACAGGGGATGCTGAGATCAGGGCATCTGTCAGTGAGGAAAGCAAGGCTATAAAACCTCACACTTTGGGAAACTCTGGTGCTGGGTGCCAGGATAGTTCTAAACATAGTGCCAGGGGTCACTGGCCAAAGGAAATATTCTGCAAACAGCAAAACCACTTCTGCTGTCTCTGAACTGTTTCTTCCAATTTCCCTGTTCCAGTCTCTTCTGCTGGGAGTACCATGGGAGATAGCTCTGATATTTCAACAGTTCCATCACTGACCTGTTCACTGGCTCTTCCTACCAAGTTTTTGTGCAGAACAACACAATTCTATGAAAGGATTCCTCAGCCCACATCTCTCTGCTGCCTGTCCTGCAGCAGAGGTACCTGGCTCCTTGTGTCTCCCTAAGGCAAATGGCCAGGTAAAGGGGAAAGCTGACAATGGAAGGTGCTGATCTTCCAGTAGCTGAGGAACAGCATCCCAACTTAACTCTTTGGTATTGTTTATTAAACAGTAATTGATGAATCTGCTGCAACAAATCTGTGGAGATTCTGCTTGTCTGAAATCAAACACTGCACCTTAAAAGGCTATTAATGCACAGTCTAGCCTCCCCTGTAATCTTCATGCACATGGCTCCAGCTTCTCTCATTAGGAGTAGACACTAACAAGGGAGGAGGGATGCAATTGGCCAGACTGCAGGTGAAGGTGATAAGTAGCCCCTTGGCTCCCTGCTGCTGCTCCCTATGGAGGGAAGCAGAAGCTAGGCAGAAAATCCAGATCCAGGTGACAGTCTAGACCTTTACTTCCCAAAACAGGCAGAGAACTGGGGATTTAATTTAGGCCCATGCCTAGGTGCATATGAGTGCACGGGACAGGCAAGGGAGTAACAAGCTGTCTTTATCCCAGTTATGCAGATAAACTGACCCCAACCCCCTAAGGGACTCCAGTGTCATCCACCAGCTGTGATGAGATGGGAATTCAGTGAATAATATCAAGCAAGGTTCTCATGCAGGATGGAAATACTCCTACCTTCAAAGCCCAAGGGAGTTGGGTCACTCTTTATTTCATGTCTCTTGACTTTAACTGCAGGAACAAGGGGACCTGTGTGAAGTTTACAGAGTCACAAGGCTGTAAATATTGTTAAAGGAGAGACTTGCTTTCCTATCACCTGAAAACACTGACTACCTAACACTTTTAATTTCACCCAGAAGAATGACCAACCCCTAGGTAGAAGATACACACTTCTGTGAAGTGGATAGGAAACAGACCCCTTCTGGCAAAAGACATTGAGACATCACAGCAAAAGGATCTGCTTCCCTTCAGGTCTCACAGAGGTTCCCTCTCGCTGCTGCCCAGGAGATGGCACTAAGGCAGCCAGACCCGCAGTCCCAGCTGTCACCCGTGAGGCTGGCAGGGCACAGCCCACAAAGCCAACACCTGTGACCCACAGGAGTGGGGGACACCAGCCACAGGTCCTGCACAGCTCCTCTCCTGTGCCCCGACTCCTCATGTGGGAGGAGCTGAGCTGTCAGCAGTGAGGATCAGACACAGCAGCAGCTGGAGACTCAGAAGTGATGACCCCAACACCCTGGCTAGAACTGCATCTGGGCTGGTGCTGAGACAAGACTCAGACTTCAGTTTTTTGTCATGTGATATATTTTCTTAAAGCAGATGCTGTAAATAAAACACTTAATTGCAAAGCACTGATTCTGTTGTCTAGCTTTGAAAATCATTGCAGAAGTAGCTTTCTCAGGAACCCAAGAGATTGCCAACAGTCTTGGGGCAGACAGGATTCTAGGGTAGAACTTTTTGATATGAAACTGTAACAAAGTTTGACTTTCACTGCAATTCACAAATGCTCTCTTTGATAAACCACACTAAAGAACAACCCTTGGTTGCCCATTTTCTTTGTACATATGTGCTTCTTTCTGTTCCCAGCTTTGAAAATAAGTATTAGGAAATAACTCAATCTTCCTGTAATTTAGCAACTGATCATGTACTTCTGAGTTGTTGCTGAGGGCAAAAAGCTGTAATAGCCTCTTCTCCTGTGCTATGCTCATCAATTCCATGTGATGATGTTCTAGTCCTGTGGCCTAAAGGTGCTGTCAAAGAAACATTTGTAGGTAGTGGGACTATCACATTCTTCCTCTGCCCATCAGCCCCACCGTGCCCTCATTCCCAGACCGCCTCACTGCAGCCAAGGATGTGGTTCACATCCTTCACAGCTGTTGAGAAGGCAACAGATACTGAGCAACTTTCTTCCTGGCAAGTATAGAGCAAAGATCTTTATACAAATTAATCCTGCCATTTTTTCCTTCTATTTTGATTTGTGAATTGCCCTGGAAATCTTAACCTTGCAAATCAGTTCCTCCACTCTATTCCAGGAACTGCCAAAAGGCAGTATATTCAGAATTCCATGTAAGACCACATGTTGTGTTGTCAAAATTATACCTGACATCTAGGCATATGTGCCCACAATACTACTGATTTTCAACACAATCAACTTGCCAAAATGCATGGGTTGCTTTTGAGCTTAAGTCTAGGTACTAGTACAGTAACTTATATTTTGTAGAAGTGCCTTTTCTAAAACTAAAAAAAGGTCATAAATAAAATTTCCATAAGTTCCCACACAAACTGCATGGAGTTCAGTGCATTCAGCACACAGCTCCCTTACACATATGAAAATTTCCCTGCAAACATAGTTTCTAATCATAACAGTGATATTGCTAAGTATGATTAAAACTGGCATCTATTGCTCCTCTATTTTTGGCTTGATTTCAGGCTTTCTTGATATCTGATGTCTGCTATGCAACAAAGAGATTCTCTCCTTCTTGAAAGCAAAAATCCTAAAGAGCTTTACAGAAACAGAGAAATAATTTCAATTGAACATCAGTTGATACAAACCAGAGAGAAGCTGGACATCTAACCCACATCAGCCAAAAATTAAACCAATTTCCATGGACAACAGCAACAGTTTTTGAAGCTTATGGAGAAACTGGGAAGAGTCCATGTGCTGGCAGCACACCTCGATACATATTCAAAATGTCCTGGCCTGCCTCCCTGCAGGTGTTACACTGGTGCTGACTCTTCTTCTGCTGGAACCTCCTGCCTTTGTTAAAATTGAGCCTGAGGTACTCACTCTGTGAGCAGCATTTGGCAGTGAATGTGTCAGGCAGCAGGCAGGGAGAAGGGAGCTAAGCAAGCAGCATGACAGTACCTTTGGTCACAGCAGAAGCATTGCCTGTGGTGCTGATGGAGGAGGCTAGGGAAAAGCGACGGGTGACTTCTCTGTCCTTAGACTCTGGATCTGGGAGAACAGACAGAGGCAATGCAGGGCAGGGTTAGAGGTTAATAAGCACTGAGGGTAAAAGATGTTCAAAGCAAAGCAGCAGCTGGAAAAGGGTGAGGAAAAGAGAGGTTGCTCCCCTAAAACAGACAGGAAAAATACCCTCAACAAAGTGAAAAGCACAGAGAGTGTTATTATGAACATATTTTCAATATGCAATTCCAATTGCACCAATTTTAATACTTCAGAAAAGAGACTTATGCCAGTTATTATTTTAGCAACCAACTAGTGTCCAAGTACAGCTACAAAACACAGAGAAATGAGCGTGATGGCTGGAATGGGGTGTGTGTCTACAGATGAGGTTTGGATCATTTTAGACACTGAACTACTTGTTCTGTGATGACTGACCTGAAATACGCTGAAAAACAAGCACAAATGGTGTGGAGTTCACATTTGTCATTTCTAAAATTTAACTGTGTGAATGCCTGAAAACATTCTCTGAGCCTCCATCCTTACCAGTGCAAGCCAGTTTGGAGAAAGTGAAGGCTACAGAGTGGTTTTTTGTTTACTTATTTAGCATCCTGTCATTTCTCTAAGTCTGCTCAGGAATGAAGACAGCTTCCCCACATTTCACTCTGAGATGTGTTAAAGTTGTGGCCAACCCAAGGAATATGAGCTTGGCTCTGCAAACCAGGATGGCTAATGCTGACCCAGGGGTGGGGAGATGCAGGGTGCTTTGCGTGTGGACTTTGATACACTCTGGTGCCAGCTCTGGGATGTCTGCCCCAGGGATCTCTGCATTGATGGAGTGTAGGATGCTAAAGTTTCTTCTCCAGACATCAGCGTTTCTTTGGCTAAAACACCAAAGTGATTATATATAACAACTTCCAGCCCATCATATTGAGCCTAGACAGACAGTTCAGCATTTCTCTGAGCATCCATACTCCACCACCAGTTGATACCCAATCTTGTTTTTACCCTAGTTAGTTTGGGTATTATGTTGTTTAGACCTTCCCTTTTATGTGCTCTGGACAGGAACAGACACAGCGGGCCTAAACCAATGTAAACGCAGCTCAACACCCCACCCTTCACAAATGGGCAGTAAAAAAAACCTTTAGACAAAGTATTCAGGAGCAGGACAAACAGTTTGCAGACACTTCCCTGTTCCCTTCTCCCAGCTTCCAGTCTGTCTCAGCAGCCAGTGCAGTGCTGACAGGCTTTGCCTGTGGGAATGACCACGTTCTGCCGGACACCCAGCCCGTCTGCCAGTGGTTCCCTCTGGCCAGGAGTGGGTCAGCAGCACATCAGCACCACAAAGTGAAATGGGACATTGTGTAAGAGGTGTCCCACAGGAATCTCAAATAACCAGACCCAGCAAGGCTCTGAGCTCAGAGTGCCTACAGCTGAGGGGGTACAAACTTTTCTGAGCTGTGCTTCGCTGCCTGGAACACTGAATACAAGGCAAGACATTTCATATGACAGGAAAAACTCAGATAAAAAAGTAGAAGAGGCCCAAAACAAAGTTGTAGATCCAAACTCACAAAAATTACGGCATTCTTTCTGAAATCTGTGTTTTGTCATTGATTTCCCTGAGTCACAAGATCTAAAACCCACTGATTTTTATATTCAGACATTGAGCTTTTTTGTCCATCTTGGATCTCACTACCACATGCAGCCTTAATCTTGTAGCCAGAATCTTACAGCAGTTCTGACAATTGGTGCATTCTTATCTACTTTATCACATTATAATTTAATGCTTCTGTATTTCTGTTTTTATGCTTTCATCTTGGTTCTTCCTCCTTTGATGCTTACACTCTACATCACTGCATACTAACCCCCTGTCTTACAGAGAAAATATCATTTATCAGAACAGGAGAAAAGCCACACAAAAACAATAAAAGGAGTAATTACAGTATCTTTTCAGAAAGTGACGGCAAGTAGTCATTAAATTTCATTTCTATTCACATTTCTTTCTTTCCTCTAAAGTCTCTTCTTTGTACAGCCATCACAGGAACTTGCAATAATCTCTGTTCATGGAAATCACGAAACATTTATGCACAAGTACTCAAAACACAGCATTTTATAGTGTCATATAATTAAGTGAAAATAAACCCTAGATCTGAATTCTGGTTCCCCACTAGGCCACAGCTGAACAATATTTGAAAAAAAAAAGACATCCAAGCAGTGAGTGATTTCACACATTAAAATCACATGTAGCACAACAGAGATTATACTCTTTTTCTTCAAGCCTGTAAGCTGATGAAAGAAGTTCAGTTGATCATTTAAAACCAGTTCACATTTTGACCCTTGAGAGAAACTGGAAACAAACATCATTTGCACTGTGCACCAGTAAAAGACCCAACCAGCCAACCCAGAGGTTGCCTTGCCAAGGCTGCTGTGGGAGTAATTTTTGGTGACGGTGTCTTTGAGCAGAGGAGCCACTTGTGCGCACCAGAAAGGAGCGTTTGGGTGAGATGCGGAAGCACTTTAGGAAACGGTGGTGGATGGCACTATGGGATGGAGAGAACATTGTGGGAGTGCAGGAGACAGATGGCCTGACACCAAATGCTGCATGGGTGATTTTACCTTTGGGTGGAGCTCTGCGGTTGGAAAGACCTTGCAATGTGAATCGCTTTCTAGCAAGCGCTGTGCGCTCAAGGTTAAGGCTGCTGGAAGCATCAACTAGGAGAGAGAGGGAGAGGGAAGAGAAATAAGGAAGGAAGGGTCAGCTGTTCAGCTTATGGGAAAGGGAAGGTTAGCACTGGATGACAACTAAAAAGAAATAAATAAATTTTGATTCAGTTCAAGCCTGAGCAAGAGCTAATCAATTAGAAAGGCAACATGAGGTCAGGGTGAGTTAAACAGCTGAACTAAACAGAGCCCCTGGGTTGAGTTTGGCTCGCTGAGTTTTAGTGGAGAACAACAACAAAACAAAACCAAAGAGTAACAGGTGAAGGGAGGCAGCTCTCATCAAAGGAAAATACAATTTAGCAGCAAGCGCCTTCTGTTATGGAAACACATCATTGTTTGGAACAGCAACTTGCAGGGAGAAATAAGAGAAGAGGCCTTGCAGTGCAGGGCATGCAACTGTTGAGAGCAGTCCCACTTCTGGAATTCAGCACTGGCACTGAAGAGTCTGCCCTCACCAGCCCTGTGGCTGGTACACCTTCAGCCTTACCTGCTGAAGCCTTTCGAAAGCCTCTGAAGCTGGCAGAGAGTCATGCAATTGATCTCCTGATTTGCTGGGATGTACGGATGCCATGCCAGCAAAGCTCACATGCCAGGCTCCTGCATGAATAATCAGCCATGCTGTCTGACAGCCACCTCTGCAGAGATCAGTCACAGATGGATCGAGGTCCTGAGGCTCTGGGCTTGAAACGTACTCAGTTACTCACATTGCAGGAAACAGGTGGACCTAGATCAAACCCCCAGATCCACACATTCCTGCCAAATCCTCCATCTGCTCCTTTCTTGGTGTGAGCAGATAACACCCAGAAGGTTTATAGGAAAGGAGCAGGGGAAAAACCATGTGTTGGGTACCTGGTTCTGAGCCTTAGGATTTAACCAATAAGATTCTCCTCCTCTTTATTTCATGTACTGCCATGTGAAAATCTTTAGAGGGACAAATGAAGACCAAAAGTACAAAGGGAACACGAAGAGACAGTGAATCCAAACTGATAGACAAGTATCAGACAGACAAGTAGTGCTTCCAAAGGAAAGCGCATCCCATCACTTCCTGATTTGCAGCCAAGATAACCCAGGATCTGAGGTGCCTGCATGCATAGGTGAGTGTGAGATGAACAGATTTTAACAACACAGAAGAATTATGTCACTGTGGTTCAGCTCTTTCTACCCAGTGCCAGCTCTGGCCCAGGCAGGGGCATCTGGTAAGGAGCTGCTCCCAAGTGGTGGCTTCAGCTATAGGGCTGCCTTTGGCTTTCAAACTGTCTGTGTTGGCCATTCCCTGCCATGGCTGCTCCCACTGACAGGCAATCTTTGTACAGACACTGTAGCTTATAAAGAATCCAAAAACTGGTATATAAAATATATTTACTTTCTGTTTCCTTAGGGCAAGAAAATCCATAGCATTGAATTATCAGAGAGTGCCACAGGGAGTACAGCAGTGGAGGGGTGGGTTCCTGTGTTAGTTCTTCAGCTCTGCAATTGAATCACTTCACTGAGGCACCCCTTAGCATTTCATAAGTCCCCACAGCACCTCAGCACCAGCAAAGCATTAGACACTGGTCTCTAAACTCATGTTGTCTCCACCTGAGTTATTTCAAACCTTTTCCTTCATTCTGCAGGTATACCAAATAACCCTGGAAACTGTTTCCAAATATAGAAGAACCAGGTCCTGATGGGCAACACGTTGAACAGGAGCCTGCAATGCATACTTGTGTCAAAGAAACCAACAGCATCCTGGGCTGCATTAGGCAGAACTGTGCCAGCAGGTCCAGGGAGATGATGTTTCCCCTCTTCTCAGCACAAGAGAGACACTCCTGCAGTGCTCTCCTGTCACGGGCTCCTCAGGACAAGAGAGACATGGGCACACTCGAGTAAATCCAGTGAAAGGCCATGAAGGTGATTAAGGGATTGTGGTAGCTGACATGAGGAGAGAGTGAAAGAGCTGTGATTGCACAGCCTGGAGAAGAAAAGGCTCAGGGGGATCTTATAAAATAAAGAAGATTGAGCCAGATGCTTCTCAGTGGAGCCCAGTGAAAGGATGAGAGAGGCAATGGGCACAAAGTGAAATATGGGAAATTCCATTTTAAAATGTGAAAAACCCTTTTTACTGTGAAAGGGGTTAAACCTGGGACAGCATTCCCATGGCAAGTTGTGGAGTCACCATCCTTGGAGCTGTTCAGAACTCAATTGGACATGGCTGTGAACAACTTGCTGCAGCTGACCCTGCTTTGAGCAGGGCAGGCAGACAAGGGGGTCCCCACAGGTTCCTGCAGGACTTGTTCCCATTTTATTTCAAGGCAGTGACTTCACCAGTCAGGCCCACACAAAACACTGGTTTATACGTAGAAAACTCTGCCACAGGCACTCACCCATGAGAGTAAAGAAACTGAAATAGCTTATCAGTAGTACCCTCCCCTTCTGTACTGCAGAAAATGCCAAATATTTTAAAATAATCTGTGTTCACATTCGCTACATCAATATTGGAAGCATTTTACAGGCAGTAGGTGGCACAAATGAGACAGTTTTGGCAGAGCCCCAGGCTCTGTGCCGGGTGTTGGGACATTTTTGAGTTCAACTCCCTGCAGAGCCCCAGCCGTAGGTGCCTCACAGGGACACAAGCTCGAGTTTTGGTGGGACATCTAGAGCTGGAGAGCATTTTGCTGGCTCTGCAGAGCGAGGTTTGCCGCTCAGGATGCACACAACACCCGAATCCCCAAACAAGAATGGACTCACTGCCTGGCCCTGCAGGAAGAGCCACCCACTAGAGGATGAGGATGCTCTGGGCTGAGCCAGTGGGATCCCAGCCAGAGCCCTGAGGAGCTGCTCACGGGAAAGCAGAAGGCAGAAGAATGACAATCAGCACGGAATGTGATCCCAGTTCCCACACTCTTGAGTAAGCTGGACAATTAGAAAACATCAGTATTTTTTTAATAAATAAAAAAAAAGTCTAAATGCTTTAAAAATAAAATTTTACTGAAACAAATTTTTAAGATTGGGTTTTTAAATGAACAATCCATAACTTTTTTTCCCAGCATGAAAACCTAATGCAATGAAAAATCTTTTGCTAAATAGCCTATTTTTTCAAGAGAGATACTCCACTTTCTTTTTTACTATCTCTGTTTATAAAGGGGCTGTTACTTTGCACCTCATTTGGGCAATAAACTCTGATGACCTCACAATTTACTTTTTTCATATTACTAGAAAATTCTTTGTTCAACATTAAGAAATTCTGTCTAAAAGAGAAACTGTTGTCAAAATATCTTCTGTTCCTGCTACAGTCAGATGAGATTCAGTTTCTTTATAGTGTTTATTTGACCTCTGTTGTGTAGAAAATCTATTGTACTTATGGCCTCAAACAATGGAGGGACTTTCTGTGACTGCCTGTGGATTTATTTACTGTACACCTGAGGGGAACTAATATACACAGAGGAGGCAAAAAACTCTCCTTGACTTAAGGCAAAGAAATCTGTTGGCAAAGTCTGTAGAAAAAAATTTAAATTAAATATGTCTAGAAATCAACTTCACCAGGATACGGAAGGTTAAAACACAGGTACTATTGTCCCCTAAGTTCAATTTTTAAAAAACACAAGTTGCATAAAGAGCACTTTAAAGCATCAAAACTCAGACTTAAAAATCCTAAACTGTTAATGCTTTTTGGTGCTCATGAATTTTCATGGTACAGTCATTCAGCTTTGTAGCATTGTTTTTTTGATGTAGGGTTTAAACAACGTAGATTTAAAGTATCTTCATCAAACTCCAGAAATATGTGGAAATATAAAAATATTACCCTTTGGAAGCAAAAACTCTGTCAGAACTCCTACCTCTCTTTTGTCTGGCGCTGGGACTGGAATTCCTGTTTTTATTGTTAGATGCTTCCACATTTGACGCCTCAGATTTGTTTTCATATATACTTGATGACTTCCTGCTATACCTTGGGACAAAAGAAATACAAAAAGAGTAACAACCCTGGTTAACGTCTAATAAAGCACTGAGCCTTGAGCACTCCTTTTTACCCTCAGACGTGGAAGCCTGCCTCTGTGCAGGTATGTGTGGTGGAAAAAAGTCATCCTGCCTCCTCTCCACCCCACACAGTGAGGGATGTGCTTCCTCATAATGGAGAAGGGAAAAATGGAGAAACAAGCTGATTATCTGCACAAGTTCTTTTTGCAAGTGCAACAGATTTGAAGGATTGGAGTGGGAAACCAGGTAAGAAAACATAACCCTAATTTTCCATCCTTTGCAGCATAAATACATTTGTCTCCAGGAGAAAAATGGATACTGGATGGTCATGTAGAGCTCATACTGTGCATAAAGCAATATATGAATTCTATTGGCTTCCCCAACTTGTTTCTTCTGCTCTTTGGAGCATGAATCCCAGTGGGATATCCTATCTGCAACTAAATCCCAAATGGGAGGATCAGCCTTGACAGAGCTGCCCAGGTCCTGGCCTTGGGTCTGTAATGAGATGGACGCCTCTGTCCCAGGTTTGTAAGGACATTCAAGCTGCAAAGTTTTCTCGGGGTTCTTACCCTCATTGTTTTGCAAATGTCTGGTGATTTAATTTGGGTGTTTGACTGTTATCTTTGGCAGACTGCTCCACATAAATCATTGTGTCTACACATTTGAAATACTCTTTGCCAAAGCGCTTGTTATTGACAGGTATCAGCAGTTAAACCACTGCTTACAATTAACACGTGAACTGCTACACTTAACATTCACAGGGTTTCTTTTGCTGTAATGGATGGTCCAAGATATCATTAAAAACTTAAAAACATTTTAAATACTAGAGATCTGTAAATACCATTTTTAAATATAAGGCACTCCAGGACTCATTGTTTGGCATTTGAACTTCTGACCTATTTCTGATGGAACCTTAGCAAGTTCTCTGTTACCTCCTGTACTAAATCAAAATGTGATTTTGAAGCCTAATTTCAGGTACAAAATGGGGCTCAAAATAAACATGTGAACAAATCCAAAGCACACTCACATATTCTTTTTCCTCTGTTCCTTCCCAGCTAGGCTGGGATAACTGTGAAACATGCAGCTGACAGAGTTAAAGATTTACAGCTGTGAGAAAGACACCAAGAAAACACAAGAGCTTTTCCGAAATAGCATCTGCATCCAAATTCCAAGAGTTTGTGTTTATCCATGTTCACAGGATATTTTTACATGGATATATGACTGCATCAGTCATTTCCAACAAAGCATATACAGTTAAGCAGTTAGAACAATAGACTATTTAAGTTTCATATGATTTAAGTAGATTAGAAAACAATACAAAGGGATCATTTCATTATCAATGAAATGCAGCGGCCATCCCTTGAGAGAGATACAGCAGCAATAGATACCACAGGGATTAAACAGTGAAACTTTGTGGAAGAATTTGGAGAGGGAGAGAATTGAAATAGACTGAACAGGACTTAGGGACACTCAGTAACTGCCTGTATTAAGGACACAAGCTCTAAGCATTCCTTTTGCCAACACCTCAGCTCCAATCCTGAGTCAGACCTGCCTTATCTCATGGAATTGCAGTCCCAAGTGCTGTGGTGGCACGTAAACAGTAAAGGGGATAGTCTTTGTCATGGACCAGATATAGCTTGGGGAGGGGAAAGCATCCTGCAAACAGATTTCCCCAGTGTCACAGCAGAGGTTTGACAATTCCCAATAAACAGTAGAGTCAGTATCACACATGGGCAACCCAGGAGTGGGTGTCTATTGGGCAGATAACACATCAGTGATTAATTAGCCCCTGTCTGCTGGCAGAGCACTGATGCTGGCTGCTCTTTGACAATGCTGTCTCCACTGGCCTCCAGGACCTCTCACAACTGAGGCTGCTTGGTCATGTCAGTCCTGAGCACAGACTGTGCCACATGGTGGCTATTGCAGCCTTTTCCTTCCCCGCCTTGCTTCCACCCAGCATCCCAAAACAGGCTGCAGAAAGGGCTCCCTAGTCTGAGGAACTGTAGATCCACCATTTCACATTAACTGCTGCAAAGCCAGCTTGGTGCTGCAATTCCAGTGTCCTTGCTTCTCCTGGGGACACATATTACAGATAATGGGACACCCTGAATTTTGTGCCATTCATCACAGCCCAGAGCATTGTTCTTACATGAAGACTCACTGTATTCTTCCTGTTCCTATAATAATCCAGCATTTGGAGAAGGAGCATCTGACCTCTCCTTTGCTGGCACAGTTGGCAGAGTGCGGACAACAAACACTTCATTTTCCCTTTGGTTTAATCCACTCTAGGACAAATAGCTGATCACATGGCCTTTCTTCCTGGAGTTAATTAATTTTCTGTTGACATATTTTGTCCATAATTTCTGCCTGGAAAATCTCACTTTAAGAGCTTTATAAGAAGGACACACATCTGGTTTCTTTTGAAATGTCTTTGTGATTGCACTTCATATCTTACAGGAATAATTTTCTCCTATCCCCAAGGTGGTTCTGCTGAAAGATTTCCACCCTTGAACTCTAAACAAAGCAAATTAACCAAACCTAGAGAAAATATGGTGCAGGATGAATAGCACAACATCTGTTTAATATTTCTTGCATTGAGTTGTACAACTCTCAAAGGCAGACTATGTTATCTGGGATCTCCTGGTTTGGTTGATCCTGCTAAAATTTTACAGTGATATCCCATGCCAACTTACATTAATCTTGCCCAGCAACTGGGTCATTACAAAAATTTGCTGACAGCTCCATTTAACATCCTGGAAATGTTCCAATACATTTTGTCTAAACTTGAGCTAATCTTTGAAATAAATTCTGCATTGTGATATTAGTTCTCTCTTGAGCAAATCTTTATCTGTATTTATATATCTTTAAAGAATTTGAAGACAATTAGTAAATTCATACCCAGGAAGCTAAACACAAAAACCTAGGAATTTATGTACTGCAAAAGCACAAGGGCAAGACAAAACATGGCCCTGATATGCCATGGCAGCTGCGGTTACCTGCTTGCATTGGAGGAGTCCATTGGTGCATGATACACACTCTCAGTGATTCTTTGGTGCAGTTGACTTGCTTCTGTTAAAGAAAAAGTAAAAAGAAATTGCTCCAAATTGTGTAACTTGCTTAAGGACGGTGGAGAAAAATACAAGAGGGGATATTTTGACTGCCACTGCAATCAAAATGGAAGGCTTGTTCTTGAAGAGAAAGGCATATTAAGACCTTAATGAAACATTTTAGCTCACCAAACAACTCTTCTACTCACATTTTTTCACCTCAAAAGAGATTTCTTCCCCTACTACCTTTTCTTTCCTCAGTACCTCTTCCTAGCTAAGTGAATGATATGGATCTAGAGAATGGACATAATGGCCTTTATACCAGAATACAAGTTTTGGGGCTCACAGCTTTTTCTGGATTTAGGAACACATGTTCATCAGTCCTTTTGCATACTCAGCCACCAGAATATATCTCCATCTCTCTGCAGAATGGTTTTGCTCAGCATCCTGGACAAACAGTAGTCAGAAAATGTTATTCATATGCCACTTGTTCACTCTTTCTGAAGGGCTGCAAGGTAGAAACAGACTTGTACTTTGTTCAGTAAATGCTGAGTGAAGAAAAATTATAAGAAAGTTGCTCAGAGCCTGGATTTCAGGGCCAGGAGAGTCAGACACTGAGAAGTGAGGAAGCAATGGAAGGAGCTGCTTTCAAACTCTCAGATTGCTGAGATCCCTGGGCTATTTCACTCTGAAAGAAGATGAACCTCCTATCAATAAAAGGGAAGTGACAAGGTGACAGGGCAGCACTGAAAGATTAAATCAAGTCCTTTGTTTTGTGGGGTAGAAATGCCCATGCTGGGTGGGAAGTGGGAAGTAGCTCCATCTCTGGGTTTGGCAACTGATCCACGGCCTTACACAAACCCCTTAAGCTGCATCAGTAATTCCTTTGCCTGCAAGAGACAGCTACATTCTCTGGGATTGGTGGATCAAGGTGTTGCCCAAAGCCTTGTCAGCACTCCATGCTCACTGCAATGTGTGATAGGGCTGGGTACACACCCAGCGTTTGGGCACAAGTGACCCATATGTTCAATTATTTATCACATACCTGTGGCCACCTTCTCTGCCCCTCACTCATTCATCTCAGCTGGTTCCTTCCAACATTCCAAGCCCCTGTGCAACTCCTAACAACAGTCATTAAAAACAGCCAGACGAACATATCCCTCTTCCTTCTCGGATTGCAATGCACAGTTGTAAAAATATCCAGTCTTGGATTAAGGCCTCTTCTTTTGTGAGTCATTAGAAATAGAAACTTTAAAACCACAGGCCAAAGCATGTGCTTCCTGACACCAGTATTGTAATAAGGGGTTTGATTCATGTGATCATTTGGGAAAAGGCAACGGGAAGAGTTGCAATAGCATATGAGATACAATTTATACCCTCTGACTGCTGTTCTGCTGGATTCACAATAAAGGAAAGCTTGACTTTACTCATAGAGTAGAATGAAAATCATCTTTGGATGTTCTTGAGACCAGACTGAATAAAGTCTTGAATAACCTTGTTTGACCAATGACTGACTCTGCTCTGAGCAGGACCTTGGGCTGTGGTGTCCTGAGGTCCCTTGAAATCTGAAATATTCTAGAATCGTATGACCTTAGGACAAAATCATAAAGAACAACAAAATACAAATGCTTCAAAAAACTTTCAGTCCTGATTCCTGCATATTTTTCTCTGCAAAATGCAAAGTAACTCTAGCTAATATGCTTGTATGCTATAGAGATTTCACAAATGCTCATCTGGTGGCATACAAGCTTCATTTCCTTTGCCTAGAAACACAAATGGAGGAATAGCACTCTATCCTATTAAATATGTACATTTTCTTCATTAGCAACTCTTCTGTGGTAGCCTAAGTAACCCAGCTGTTGCACTTCAGGAGCAAATATTACAAACCATATCAGAAAGCCTCTACATCCAGTCCTGGAACTGCACTAATAAGAATCTTGAGGTCTTTCCTCAGCAGTTCCTGATGAACTGATCACAGTAAAATTCAGACTAAAAAGGAGAAAGGATGAAGACAAGATCAGTAACAAAAGACCAGAGTAGCCAACATTGTAAATAAGCATATTATTATGGGTTGGATTAGATTGCTGAGGTTAATGTTCACAATTGTTTCCTTCTACCTAAGGAGGTTGTAAGAATTCATTGTCTTTGTGAAACAGAAAATTAAAATAGAGGTGACCTCTAAAGTTAAAGCGCAGACACAGGTTTCCACCTTGGGCAAAGTCTGCTTAGGAATTTGAAGGATGTGGGTGGAGAGGCTTTGCTGGCCTTGCTTTAATGAGAGATGAGTGTATGGAAGAAGCAGAAAATGACAGACCAAGGTGAGAAGCAATGCCAAGATCCAGGAAAAGTCTGTGGGGTTTTTTGTCCTAAGAGAATAAATAGAATAGCATCTATGATAGATACCATCACTATCATCTTTTACTATCTGAAATAACCTGACTGAATTTTTTCTGTCTGGGACTCAATATCGTATATAAAAAAAGGTGTCATTATCTCAGGTACTTAGGAGGCTCCAGTCATTCAGGGTGTTGAACACATCACAAACCACCTTCACAGCGACAACTCTGTGAGAGAGGGAAATGTCATTAACAGGTTTTACAGGGAGGTCACTAAGACGGAATGATGGGAGAACAGACATTTAGAACATAAGGTAGGTGACTAGATTTAAAACAAAAACCCTCAAAGCCCAAACTAAACAAAGCAGAAACTAGGACAGAGGAGCAGTTGCTGTGTCCAGTTACAGATGTGGAAGGAGACTTTTTGATCCGGGTCCTGTGAGCAGAGTGCAGACTGGGACCTCATCTCCTCACATGATGATGTCAATGGATGCTTCTGGAGTTGTGGCTTTGAAAGGACAACAGAGGAAAGCCATGTTCCTTGGACTAACTGTGAATGGAATAGTTGTCCATGTCATTTATATAAGTCAAAGAGATTTTCTTTTATCAGGAGATGGCTTTAAATTCCAGCAGTGCTGCAACTGCCCAGCTGGTCCTTGCTGGCTTCACTGGTGGTGCTGTCTGGCACTGTAACCTGTCCCAGCCCCACGCTGTCACACAGAGCCACAGAAGGAGGGACACATTCCCAGCTGCTGCTCTGTGAGCCCTACCTCTGCATGCTTCCAGCTGTCCTGTCAGGACTTTGCGGATCTCTGAAATCCAGGTGTTTTTCAGCTCAACAGAAGATGCCTGGGAACAAAAGAGGACAAAGCAAAGCAGATCCAGTTAAAACACACTGCCAGTCACTGGGCTGCCCTGACCTACACTGGCTCTCAGTTTTGCCAGGGATTGGAACACTGTGGCCAGCTTTGAGCAAAGCAGATGCTCCTCAAGATGGAAAAGTTACCATGAATCTAAGGTCCTGTCCTTGCTTTTCAGTCCAGAATTCCAAGAAATTTCCCATTATGTTATTTCTTCTTTTAGTCAAAGTCATGACCGTTTTCACAATAAATTGGCCATTTCAGTGCCTACACAACAATGAAGCTTTCAATGGCTATTGTTTCTGGAGTGTATTGGACAGTCAACATTCTTAAAAACAATTCCGTTCAAAGGAAGTGTAGCCCTTGGAAACAAAAAGGATTGTCATTACCTGAATGATATAGACTTCTTCTCTGCCATTATACCAGATCTCAAACTTCTTGTTATCCCCTTTTACATTTTCTGTAATGCCCACAGTGCTCATCTGTTTCAAAACAGAAAAGAAGAAGCTGGAATCTGGAAAATATCAATAGTCTTTAAACTTGATCCTCTGAGAAGCATTTTTAAAAGGCTGCATTCACTCCTGACAACTTTGGGAGTCATTAAAAGTAAAATTTGGAGCATGTTATTTCTCAATATCTAATTTGTCATTCATCTTTTTGATTGCTAAAGTGAAAAAGAATGTTCAAAATTAACCCAAGCTAATGTCTGATCATTAATTTATCCTCTTTTCTTTTATTGCTTGATCAGTTTTCAACCACATCCTGGCTCTTGTTCACCTTGACAAATTTTCAATTTTAGGAAGACTGTTTTTTCACTTGCCATCACTGACCTGTTGAGGTGGGAGAGAAAGTGCGATGGAATAGGACTTTGTAAGATTTAATGACCAATCTGCAAATCCAGACAACACAAAAAAACCTGAAGAAAATAATCCTAGATTTCTTAAATGAAAAATTCTTTATCACAATTTTGAAGTTCAGCTGCTACTAACCAGCTTCTCATCTTCTTCCTGTATTTGTTCATGCCTCTTGTTCTCATTCACATCAGCATTAATTTAAAGATTTAGACAGTGTTATGCCACTATTCCTTCTATCTCTACAGGAAGAAAATTGAAATGTTTCTATGAATTGGTTCAAGCCAAGGTTCTGTTACAATTCCTGTCTGGGTACCCTGTAACAAATTTGGAACGTTACACTTATGATCTATGTTTGCTGGCTAAAGTCACAAATGTCACACCAATGTGCTTAGAGGCAAAATGTTCTTGTGAATGCCTGCTTGTGATTGCCACCTTAAAACGTCCTGGCTCATATCTGGAAATTTCACTCTTGCAAATAAAAGGGCACTTCTACTGCACTGATTCATCTGTAGCTGTTAGTGTCACAGAATGTATCTGCTCAGCTGTGTCAATTGTAAAACTTGCAATAGAACTGCCCTTGGAGGATGCCCATAGGCAGAACAATGACAGATGCAGATCCATTCAGTCTGGCTTCTCTTTGTGGGATGCTGGACAAGAACACACAAGGTGCCCCTCTGTTCCAAGCTGCAAAGAACAAGGTTCACATCTGCAGTTGCAGGACATATGGCTTGGTCTGTCTCCCGCCCAAAAGTAGATGGGAGCTGTCATTCACTCAGGGGTGCAAGATAGCTCCAGATATGTGCACCTTCTTCAAATCCCCACATGGCCACATCCCGGTCTGTGAGAGCACCAGACTTATTTCTCTCCCCACCATTATGTCATTTATTACCTTTAATGAATTTTTAAAGCTGTATGAAGCTGTCTTCTCATGGCCATCGGTGTTCTCCTCTCGTTTCTTGCAGAAAAGTAGCATCTTTGTATAGAGGAAGAGGTGTCTCTGCATTGGTTTGAATCTGGCCAAGTCCTTCACCTTGTTGTGCCCCTTCTTGTGGTCGGTCCAGACGTTGAAGGAACCCTGCATCAACAGCTTGCCAAGCTCACTGACATCCCCCTAGCAAGCAAGGAAAAGAGAGACCATAGATCCCACTCAAACCAGGGTAGTCCCAGGCACAATTCATTCCTCTGGTGGTGTTTGAGATTCCAGACAGAGGCACCCCTTGTGCTGGAGAGTGCTTATGTCCCCTTGCTAAGCCTGTGTGGTTTCTTCCTATAAACATTAACTCACTGGTTTCTGTGTCCATAATTTCCAGTTTGTCTCCCCACTCATAGAGAGCATTTAAGATCCATCTCAGGATCTCTTTGGATGTGACACACAGGCTGTCCCCTCTGGTGACCTCAGAGGAAGTTGCTTCTGACAAGAACTGGGTTTCAAGGCTCTTGTCTCCAAGGCAGTAGAAGGGCCCAGTGCAGTCCAGTACCCAGACAAAGGCTTTAACTCTAGAAGATCTAGTTTCATTTTCCATTCTTGTACAAGCTGCCTCCCTCCCTGGGCAAAACCTTGAAAGAGCTTAGATGCCTGAAGTCACAGATCAGTGCCTAGAGCTATGTAGGTATGTAATCCCCTCCTGTTTCAAAATAGTCTTTATGAGTTTTGTCAATAGTTTCTTGGCTCACCATCTGCAAATCAAATGATTCATAGGGTAGGAGCACAGGTAGTTTTTTTCCTCAGTCCCTTTGTTGGCAAAAAAAAATGGTGAAAGGAATAGGAGAGCCCACATTATCAACAAGTGGCTCAAGGGTTGGTGCCACTGGCAGAATTTCGGGTTCTTTGACCATGGGGCAACTTTTATGGCACCTGGTCTGCTGGAACTCGACAGGCTGCATCTTTCTGTTAAGGGCAGAAGAATTTTAGCTCATGAATTGGCAGAACTCATTGCGAGGGCTTTAAACTAGGTTTGAA
>WEKY01058975.1:337444-378213 GCA_013390045.1 Picathartes gymnocephalus | reverse complement strand
TTGGAGTGGGAGACAGAAATGCTTTTTTTTGAAATATTATTTCTCTATAGCCCTGGGCAGGTCACTTCATATGTCCTGATCTTCCCACCTGTAAAACAGGTTTTAACAGTCACATCTGTGAGAGGCTGCTTTCTCCAGTGCTGGAAAATGTTTTAAACACACACATTAAATTGTCAAGCATGATCTTTATTTTTAAATGTATTCTGTTGAATCTTTTATTAATTAAATTTTCTTTTTTGACTTACTCAGTAACTACTTGGTATGAGTTTGCAAACTTATATTGAGTTACATTTATTTTTCTGGTCGCAATTGAATCTCCCTCTCCTCATCAACAGTAGGAAAAGGTCTACCATGAAGGTTGTAATTTGGTAAGATCATGGTACTGAAGTCTGTATATGAACTTATGCTGATAACAGTGATAATCACTAGAGGTTTTTGAGAACAGGTTAGACAAAAATCATTCATCAGGAATGATTTAGGCATTCTGTAGTGTGCTCTTGCCTGGCGGAGCACGTAGACTTTTCCAGGTCCCTTCCAACCCTATTTTCTTTGGTAGCAAACTACAGCATGATTTTACTTGAAATGGTTCTGTCACACATCACAGATATTTTGGAAGAATTGTTTAAAATTGAGAAGAACTCTCATAAAGAAATTGTGACTTTACTGACTTATATCACCAGAACTTCCACTGTCTTCTTTCTAGGCAGTCTTTTCACCCTTTAGATTTACTTTTAAAAAGCTTGAAAAAGAAGGAAATAAAGATTTTTGTCTTCTTACAAATATTATACAAATATAATAGAATTCCAGTTGAAAGCTACTGTAATCACCATGGAGAGCAGCAACATGGTCTTCAGGACAGGTGGCCAAATAATTGACTTGGCCTGGCTAATACTGTGTTGTTTTCTTCCTTAGCAGTGAAGCATCTTGGCCGGGGTTATTACTTATATACCACCATTTGTGGTATATAAGTGAGCTGTTTACAAATACTCCAGATAATGAAAATGCTGACTAAATAGTAGATGAGAAATGGTAGTGAGGTTAAATACTGAATGATGATATTCTAGATGTTACTGATTTAACAAAAAGAAAATCCTTTGTATGTTCTAGTCTCTTTTTGAGGCCAGGGTAAGAAACTGTAAAGCTTATGGGATGGAGGCATTAATTGCATTCCCATTATTATAATTGTGTAGGTGAAAAGCTTTACTTTCTTATTTTGCAGATTTAATCTTACCTGACACCTAATCTAATGTCTCAGCAGTTGCAAATTTACATGCTACAATTTATACTGGGCCAAATTATTTTAAAATGTTCATTAAAATACTACTTTCTAATTTGAACCCCAAACTTTAATAGCATTAGCATTTCTTCTTTTGAATACTTCTTAGTTTGCATTCTTTCAGTTTTATTATGGTTAGGTTTATAGTTAATTGATAGACAACTTAAGATGTTGAATGCTATGTCCAAAGTTCTGCATGTTACTATTTTAAGACTGATTTTTTATGTGTGTTAACTGTTGCATATATTTCAGTACTGCTGAAGCTGTCCTACAGGAAATGGATAATATTAACATCAGGAGGAACAGGCGATCTGGGGAAGTAGAACGGCTACGGATGTGGACAGATACAGAATTCGTAAGTGCCGAGTTTCTGAGATCTTGGATAAAAGTCTTATCAAGGCAGAGCAAGTTTGTTTTTGCAAACACCATACCTTTGTCTGTAGCTCTGTTTAAAGGTTTATGATTTTCTTCAGTGGGTAACATTAAAAAACTTGATAAACTAAACTTTGATAAACTAAAATTCAGAGCTACATTAGTGAATATGCACTACATTATGTTTTCTTTATTGATAAATTCACTGTCATGCTTTCATGATGTGCTGTGGTGGTTCTTTGGTTTGAAGCATACTCTGGTAGGCTGGAAACAGGACCAGGGACTGTTACCTGCTTTCTTCATGAAAACAGCTTGATACTAATGCTACTTTGTATTAGATGGATTAGGTACTTGATGCAGCTCAAGCTGCCCAGGAGCAAGGCTGCCCTGAAGGTGGACATCCCCGAGAGGTCCCCAAAAAGGCACTAGCTCACTAGCCCACAACAGCAAATGCTGAGTGAGATTATAATCCAGAGGCGTCGGCAAGGTCACAGAGGCAGAGGAGGCCCTTTGGCTCAGAGTTCCAGCAGAGGTTTATTCTCGTGTAGGGGGTGAAACCAAAAGGACTGCGCACACCCAGTGCCAGAGGTTCTAGAAGCGGGGAGGATCTCAGGGGAGGGTACAATCATTGAACCAATCTGAAGATAACCAGGGTGGAATCTCTCAGTGAATGGCAACTGTTAAACCAATAGGGTAACCACAGGGGAGGAACATATTTGTATCCTCCCAATGGGAGACATGGAGAGGAGAATTTTCCAGGGGATAGGTAAGGGAAGGGAAGGATTGACATCTCAGGGGTGAACGCAATTTCAAGCAAGGGGTGGAGAAACAGGTTATGATAGACACGGGTGAAACCAAGTAACTGGGGGGAACAAGAATGAAACAACTAATGCATAACAGACTAACAATGAACCGTAAAACCCACCACAACAGGTACTGTCTGAGAGACTTACTTTAGTGTCTATTAAATGAGACTGCTTTTATAGCCTACCTGTGGAGAGCTCTGCTGGAAAAACACTTGAGGGCTGGAGATTGTGTGGAGCATTACTTACTGCAGTGGGACTAACACTGAGTGGCATGGGACACTACTGATGGGAGTGTATGTGAATTTTATTCCAGGAAAACATGGATATGTATTCTCGAGTGAAAAGAAGAAGGAAATCACTGAGGAGAAATAGCTATGGGATTCAGAACCACCATGAAGTGTCCACAGAAGGGGAAGAAGAAGGTATGGGTTGTAAAAAATTGCAGGGGCTTGTCTGAAATACTTAAAACTAAGTTCTCCTTCCCGTAAGATAGCAACGTATTGCACTACAGAAAGCAGAACAAAGCCTGGTTTCTAAATGTTTGTGTAGTATATTCCTTCCGTCTGTTTTTCGTAACACTAAGTAATTGGAGCATTCTTTTTATTCCCTGTAAGAATCTTGGTGGAAGTCAGGTTGTGATGAACATGGTTTATAACTATGTGTGTTCTAACTGACTTGATGTTTCTCACGTGCTGAGTGGCAGTTATCAGAAAGAATTTGTAATAGTTAGGCCTTCATCCTTCCTTTTGGAAAAGGTATTAATTAAAGTCTACTTTCTGTCCATTGACATTTTAAAAGGCTTGTAGGTGCACAGCTGTATTTGAAATTCTACTTTCCCTTAAAAATTTGAATGAAACTGGTCAACAGGTTCAAAAATTACCAGGAAAGAAGGGATTGTGCCTAACTTTGATGGCCTGATCAGCACCATACTTGGTCTTCTTAAAAAAACAGACTTAACCTTCAGGCATCCATATAAGTTTCTGCATACTGCATCTCAATTTTTAACTAAAACTGCTGTGGAAGGTATGGTTTGTCCCAATGAATAAGAATGCAGTCCTAGTTCTAAGATCCATGGATGGAAATTCTGATCTTGTTAACAGATGTTCCTAGGTTGTGCCTTTATGCATGAAGTATATAAAGTGTATTTCTGTGTTCTTTGATTTGTGTAAAAATGATACTGTGAATCATAAGGTTGTAATTATTTTCATCCTGCATCAAATACTTGGTTTATTGAGGCTCCTATGGGAAAAGTGAAGAAAAGCACTATCCTTAATTTGAAGGATAATTATTGAAGGAAAAATACAGTGGATAGAAGTGATATTTGACGTATTTTACAACTAAAGCCGTTTTGAATGCATTTGTTTTTCTTTCTTTTGCCTTTCCAGAATCTTGCGTAAAAAACTAGAAGGAAGCTTGACAATGTGCTGTAGGTTTATCATGGTCTTCAAATTTCCACTGATTTACCAATTGGTGTTAATAAATGGGCAGTAATTCTCAGTGACCATTAAAATGTTAATTTTTTTAGGATGAAACTAGTTCTGACATGAAGTGAAAGTGTTCTGAAAGTATTTTTACCCCCCAACAGAGTCTCAGGAAGAAGATGGAGATATAGAAGTAGAAGAAGCTGAGGGGGAAGAGAATGATCGGCCATATAATCTCAGACAGAGAAAAACTGTTGAGAGATACCAGGCCCCTCCAATAGGTGAGGAACCAGATAGTGCTTGACCTGCAGGAAGGGTCAAGGGGAGGGAATAATTGGATGGCTACTTCTCATCCCTGACAGAGTAACAGGGATGCAGCACTGTGTGGTTTCTATCCTGACCTGTTGTGATTTACCACGTGGATGGGACTGCTGAGACACAGTCTGTCAGTTTTTCAGTAGTGGTGGCATTGCTGCCTCATTGAACTCTGCAGGTACTGCCCTGAGCAGGGCTCAAGGCTGGAGGTGAACAGGGTTTAGGTCAAGAAATATTTGGCAGAAAGCAATCTAATAAATTAGGTGATTACATAGGAAAAACAGTTACTGTTATGCCTGCTTCTTTTCTTGAGTGGTAAGCCTAATTCGTAAGTGTGGATAAATGCCATAGCAGCAGTTATCACAAATGAGAAATCTAAAGCATTTCAGTTGGTTCAGTATTTCAGTCTGCAGTGATCATCTAGTCCAACTGCCTGACTGCTTCAGGGCTGACCAAAAGCATGTTATTCAGGGCATTGCCCAAATGCCTCTTAGGACAGGCTTGGGGCATCAATCACTTCTTTAGGAAGCCTATTGCAGTGTTGGACCACCCTCTCAGTAAAGAAATCTTCTTCCTATCAAGTTTAAGTTTTCCCTGATGCAGGTTTGAACCATTTCTGCAAGTCAGAGGATCGTAGAATATGATTTCTCTGATAGAGAACTGCTATAGTTTATTTGTTCAGAGAAATTTCAAGACATTCCCTATTATCAGCTATGAAGAGGTTTCTGTATGGAGTTTCATGTCCTGCAAATAAACTAAAAATATTAGTGCCCTGGATGAGTTACATTCTGTGCCATGACAGACACAGCTCTGATAATTTGAGGAGGATGAGGATGGAATCCCTATGCCTGCATCAAGCCAAGTACAGTGATAGTGACAAAGCACCCTGCCCAGCTGTTTCATTAATTTAAAGTTTTGGAGAAACCAGTGATAACCTTATTGATGAGAAGTGATAATCTAGCACTTCTGTGCTGCATTTAGATTGGTTTATTGTTCTTTTGTAATTGATGTTACAGTGCCAGCTCATCAAAAAAAGAGAGAAAATACGCTGTTTGATATTCACAGGTCTCCTGCAAGAAGAAGCCATATCAGGTAAGTGTCAGTCTTTTGGTGTGTAATTGTTTGCTTTCTTTTAGTACATTCTAGTAGCTTTTGATTTTCTAACCATTCTTGAGTGAGTTGCACAGTTCATTCATGCATATGAGTGGGTCTTGAACTGTATCCTAGGTTCAGACCCTGATCAGCATCCAAACAGGAGTGTCATGGCACTCTGTAATCCCAGTAGAAGCTTTGTGCTAAACAGAACGGATACAAGTGTGCTACAAGTACCGGAAAGAATTCTGCGTGGCACACTGTAGCTTTCTCTGTAAGGCCATATATTTAATATTTAAATCCAACGCATTTGTGTAACAAATACACCCTTTCTGTTCTACAAAACTGAACAAAACAGGTTAATGTTTTTGGTTTTCTTTCAGTTCAAATTTCATCCAAGAATTATCAACAATTTAATGAAATATTTAGCAAGCATAATTTTTGACTCTTATGTTTTGTGTCAAAGAAGTCTGGAATGTACCAAGTTGTCTTGGAAACTGTCGGTAGGCTTTATGTAACAAAACAGATGAGATTACAGCTTAGAACATTTTTTAAAAAATAAACTTATTCAAAGCTTCAAAAAGACAAATCTGTCCATGAACAGAATCCAAGTAAACGAATTCTAGTCATAGCTGAAACTCTTGTCTTATTGCTCAATTTAATGGCATAATGAAAATATATAAAATAAATAAAGTAATAGCTGAATCTCAGTATTCTAAAGTTTCTTTGTAATACAGATAAGAGTTGGGGTTTTTTTTCCTTGAAGAGTGTATGACACTTTTTTGGGATAATCTCTGGATTTGTCCTTGTACTTACTATTCATATATGAAGAGTGTGAAAGTTATTATCCCTTTAGTTTTAGCCTGCTCATTACTTGACCCTCATTTTATCCCTTCTTGTCAGGACATTATCACAAAAAGTCTTCCAAATTGCTTGATATTCTCTTTGATATATTTTGAAATATGTCTCATTTTTGGTCATTGAACGGTGAAACTGATAGACCATGTTATCCATGGCAAAAAACAGTTAATTCAGTGCATTATCATGTTCATACAAATGATGCAGCTCCTTATATTCACGTAAAATCCAAGACTTTTTATTAGTAACCAACTTCTTCATGCAAAAAAGTGTTGAATTTTTAAAATCAATATCAAACTCAATACCTTTTTGTACAGAAGATTTCCTGTACATTCTCTAATATTTCTGAAATACTCAGTTTTCTGAAATACTGTCATACTAAAATAAGAAACGGTTCATTCAGACTTTGGATAGTAATTTTGCTTGGATTCAGAGCAGAAGTACAGGTGTTTTGAGAGCCTGTTCTTCTGTTCAGAATTAATAACCTGGTAGAAAGAGACTCTATGCTTTGTGAACTATGGAATTTTTTCAAAGAATATTTAAAGGAAAGCATCAAACTGAGTAAGGAAATCTTGGTATGTCTGTTATGTTAGAGGTGGCTAAAGTGGTTGGAAATTTTCTTAAGTACAATTGCAGCTTATTGATTATTTAAATCACATTGCTGAGGTAGCATGGACAGAACCACATATGTTACGGGGCTTTAGTGTTCTAGTAATGTTCATGTTGAAATCAGATAATCAGTGTGGCAGTACGAGCTGTTGTTGCTCTCTCAGATTATTTTGGTACTTAATGAAGCTAGAATTTGCATACATCTCAAACCTGAACAGTACTGTACTTGCCATTTCAGTTTCATTTTTATAGAAGAACCAAAACATGCCATTCTACTGCAAAAAAGACTGAGTTTTCTGTTTATTTTGCCACTTCAATAGGAGAAAAAAGCATGCCATTCACAGCAGTGATACAACCTCTTCGGATGAAGAACGTTTTGAAAGAAGAAAATCTAAAAGCATAGCCAGAGCAAGAAATAGGTATCAAAAACATCCTTGGTCTTTAGAACGGTTTGATTTTATTATTTATCAGAAAACAAGCAGAACTAGTCTATAATGTTTTATGAGTTCTGCAGACTTTTGATTCTGCCTGTAATTACCTGCAGACGCAGTTTAGGAGGATTGCTGGTTACATATTAATACAGATTTTGGAGTCTTATGAGTAGATAATAATAGTGATAAAAAGATGGAAATACAAGAATAGCTGTTTGATTCAGTTGGGTAATAAAAAACAACTCCTGTTGGTTAAAATACCATTGGTGTAATTTGGTCCCAGTTAATTCAGTTGTACTCCCAGCTCTTCCCCCTTCCTCTTGTGTAAGAGATCATGCATTCTATACACCAAATGCATATTTTTTGACCTTACATGTATTTAGCAGTAATCTAAAACTGGAAGATCTGTGAGTAAATTTATTCACTGCCTCAGATACCTAAGTAGGAAAATTCCACAGGAAATAAAAATTTTCCTCCTCTTTTTTCCATCTCTTCCTGTTTGCCACGTTGTTCCTTTTTCCATCACAAGGAATCCAAGCAACGTACAATGACCAGGAGTGTAGTTCTGAGTGTAATCTGTGTCTTACTGGTACCTTTGTTCCTCTCTATCCAGCTATGTAGTTGGCCTGATGTAATATTTATGTAGGGGCTTAAAGGAAGGAAATACTTTTTCTTCTGTGTTTAATCAAAATAATCTGTCCAGTCTAGTTCTTCAGATTGAAATATGTGTATGGAAGCATAAAGCTATCTTTATATGTTAAGGAACTTCCAGATACATAACCATAATTACCACAAAAAAGAAGATATGTTTTGTTTACCAATCTGGGAAGGTTATCTCTTTATGTAGTAAAAGGCATTTAATCTCTTGTTTCTTCACCTCCAAGAAATGAAAGCAGGATAGTATTTATTTGGTGTTTGTTTGTTATTGAACAGGTGCCTGCCTTTAAACTTCAGAGCAGAAGACTTAGCTAGTGGAATCCTTCGAGAACGTGTGAAGGTTGGGGCAAGTTTGGCTGATGTTGACCCTATGATTGTTGATAAATCGGTAGGTTTTATTAGAGCTTTTTATCTTCCTTCCCTCAATTATGCATAAGCAGAATTCTCCACAGTCTCTTATTGAGGTTGAAGTAAATTCATAAAAAGCTCACTGATGTTTTTTATTTTATTGTTACCAAAGCTTTTGTCTATTTATTCCTTTGGCCTACAAAGCATTTGCTCTGGGATTTAGGCTGGATCCCTCTAGATGTCCTGGCATCCCTGGCACGGTTAACTTGCAAACCAGATAAGCCTCATGTGGGCACCAAGAGTTGACTTTCTCAACTGTTTGTTTCACAGTTTCAAAATTCAGGGAAATCCTGTTGATCAGTTCAATGTTTCTTCTAATTTGTTTTCAAATGTTTTATAAGTTAAGGTGCTTTTGTGGAAAGCTGTTACAATATATATTTCATATGCTTTTTTTTTCCTAAGGTGTGTTTTGATAGTATAGGGGGATTGAGCCATCATATCCTTGCACTTAAGGAAATGGTAGTGTTTCCTCTTCTCTATCCAGAAATATTTGAAAAATTCAAAATTCAGCCACCAAGGTAGGTGCACTTACTGTTGCATTTTTTTTATTAAGCTCTGAAGAATTGAAAACACATAGGTGATTGATTCTTTCCCTGAAGTGTTTCACAGTTCAAATAGATTTATGTGTTTGATACTCCACTTGTCTATCAGAATATGTAATAAACAGGATGAAAAGTTAAAAAACCTAGTGTATTTTTCTTGTGGTAGGAAGGTAAACTTTGTGATTTGGTTAAAGAAAGAATTCTCTTGTGTTTTATTTACTAGTACCTTGCCTTTCTCCCCGTAATGTTATTAAATATTTTACTAGATCAAGCAAAATACTGACGTGCCTCTCAATATTATACTGGGATTTTAATATTTATTAATGAGGCATCCTAGTATGTAATTTAAATGGGTACGTGGTATCTAAGTAAACAGAAAACTTGGGGCTATTTTTGTCACTTAATTACTTCATTCCTGAAAGTGTTACCTGTTATCTACTATTTGAAGAGGTGGTATTTAACCAGTGTAAAAGAAGCCTTTGGAAACTTAATATGCCTTTGATTAATGTTCTTTACAAATCAGAGTTTTACTGATTTGAAAGCATAAAACAAAGTCATGTTAATACTACAACATGTTAATAATACAGTACTACTACAAAATACTAATATGAGATCTTAAGTCATTCTTCTCCAGGCTCCCTGTCTTCATTATAAAATTTGACTTGGAGTTTTTCAGGAGATGTAAAATAAGTTTGTGACTGTGTTGATCCATTTATCTTCAGGGGCTGTTTATTCTATGGTCCTCCTGGAACAGGTAAAACCTTGGTAGCTAGAGCTCTAGCTAATGAATGCAGTCAAGGAGACAAAAAGGTGGCTTTCTTTATGAGGAAAGGAGCAGACTGTCTCAGTAAGTGGGTTGGTGAATCTGAACGTCAGCTTCGACTCCTTTTTGATCAGGTTAGAAGAAAATATATTTTTTTCATATGATTTCTCTGTATGTTGTTTTTTGTGGTTTAGGTAGCCGAAGATATAATTGAAACTCTACATATATTGAAATAACTGTACATTTGTGTAAATTAAGTAGGATTTTACCAAATGGCATATTTAGACAAAAAGAATAGAGGAATGCTGACAGTAGTTTTTCTTGCTCTGGAAACTCAGAGAAAGAAGTCTCTTAATTTGTCCATTAATGAAGCAAAGTAGTTTGGGTAAAACTTGGGGAAAAAAAAAAAACCAGTCAGTGATTTTAAGCTTGGCTGACATGTTCAAGATAAATGCGACAGAGGGGAGTGCATGATTGCCTTGATTGTGTGCCTATTTTAGTGTTCTTTTTTGGCTTAGAAGAGATTGGACAGAACAGAGAGTCACACAAAGCAGTAAAATGCAGTAGGCTCAAAGAAAAGTAGTTGTCAGATAGAGATGTCTAAACAAACAGGTTATGAGCGAATAAGATCAGGTTTTCTGTAACTGAGTGTAAGGCATGTTTCTCTTTAACCTGTCCAGCACACAGTAAAACTGGTACACTGGTGCCATCTTGCTTACTCGAAGCAGACTGCACTCTGCTTTGCTTTGAAACACTGCTAGAGTTGGAAATTCAGTTTTCATATCAGACTTTACACTTTCTAACAAAGATGTCTCGTTATATGTGTTAGTTTAGCATGTTAATACTTTCTAATGAAACCAGTTTTCAATGTTGATGGATAAATTAGGAATTAACAGTAAATACAGTTTTGTTTTGTTTGTTGCATACCAGGCATACTTGATGAGACCCTCTATAATCTTTTTTGATGAAATAGATGGTTTGGCTCCAGTTCGTTCAAGCAGACAAGATCAGATTCACAGGTAATATTTCTTCTATGCTGCCATTATCTTGGTATAGGGTACATTATCTTGGTGAACACTTAAATGTAATTTTACTCATTTCACAGGAAAGGTTTTTACTTTTTCTGATGCCCACTTACACTAGAAAGGACAGATTGGTTTTTTGGTGTTTTTTCAGTCCTTCAGGCAAACTGTAATTTTCTGGGAATTGAATTGCAGTGACAATCACCCTTCACCTACATTATTAACTGCAAGATTTCCACAGCCATTCCTTGATTTGCTGTTCTGTGCTGTAAACAGATTGTCTGTTACCAGCCCAACAGAATAACCAGTTGAAACAATGTTATTCTAAAACAATGAACTGTAATGTTCTATGAATGAACTGAACTCAACTGTGACTTTGATTCTAGATGGTGTGATGTACCAACATATCTTGTGTTGCTATCGTGTCATTTTTTAGAACTTTTTTTACAACAGTTTGCTCTTGGCTGAAATTTCTCGTGGCTGCTTTTGATCTCAGTTTTGCTGAGCTCTGTATGGCAACACAGTTGTACCTGTCATTCTGTAGGTGGTGGTATTTATGTTCCTATCTCCCTCCACTATGCTGAGAGAAACAGGAGAGAAATTTGGGGCCAGCAGACCAGGAGGTCAATGGAAGATGTGAGACTTGAGACTGTTATGCACCTGTTTGTAACTTAGCTTTTTTCTTTTGAACGTATTAATGTTACATTTGAAAATGCAAAAATTCTTGCAGTGTTCCTTACACTTCTTACTCTGGAAACTCTCTTTTAGCTCTATAGTGTCTACTCTTCTTGCCCTCATGGATGGACTGGATAATAGAGGTGAAATAGTTGTAATTGGTGCTACAAACAGACTGGATTCTATAGATCCTGCACTCAGGAGACCTGGTCGCTTTGACAGGGAATTTCTTTTCAACTTGCCCGACAAGAAGGTAAAACATGAAAAAGGGGATTTATTAATAAATATCTTTAGTATATTAAACATTTGAATGTCTGACAGCCAAGCTTATGAAATAACAATATTTATTCTTGTAAGAATGTTTAATTTTAGGAAGACATTTTTAGTAAAAACAGATTGTATACATAAAGTTGTATTGAGCTTCAAATCTTCGGGATATAGCTAAAACTAAACAGAGGTAAATTACTCACAATAAACTGAATTGCTTATCTCAAAAGTATGGATTTGTATAATGAACCCTAAATATTTGGGGCTTGAAACTTTTGGTAAGACAAAATAACTTGAAATCTTGTAGACTTCTAAGCATGTAAAAAATGTAGATGCACAGCCAGACATTACAATGTTGACAACAGAAACATTTCAGTTCCTTATTCTAAACTTACATAAACTCAGCCATAATACTTCATGAATTTATACTTAAAATTAAATTTACTTTGTATATGGATATATGTATTTGGATTCTGTAGAACTTTTATCTAGAATTGTTTTGGGATTCATGTGTACGTGTTGTGCTACTCAGCAGTACATTACTTGGTAAGGCCTTTGTTAATTAAGTAATTAAAAATGAAATTAGAAAACTATGATAATTCCTAATAGAACATGAGTTTTGATCAGTTCATGTATAATAATGTTGATTAAACAGAAATTAAAATGTGTGACAGGTGAAAAAGTACTGCTTATATATGAAATTAAAAAAGAAGGGAAAAGTTTTGTTCTTGAGAGACTTTCAAGTGCTAAGTCCTGTTCTATGTCTCAGTTACATATCAAAAGCAGATAAAGTATAGATGCACATGAATAAATAATATTTTTTCTATGACATGGATTTGGCTTGCTAGTTTTTTAATCTCATTTTCTTTTATTTATTTATTTTTTAAAATCAGGCACGAAAGCACATTTTGCAAATTCATACCAGGGATTGGAACCCCAAACTGTCAGATCCTTTCTTAGGAGAACTGGCTGAAAAATGTGTTGGTGAGTGTTACGTTGTTAGTACATTTACTGTAGAGGCTTTCTCCTCTGTGTAAAACTTTGACAGTATGTTAAATGTATCAAAATTTTCAAATCTCTGCCTTTCTAATCTTCTGTGCTTTGAACAACACTCTTTTTGCAGTAACAAAATACGTTTCTGTCTTACTAAAACACAAAATGAGTAGCTAGTATCATTTGAAAATACAACCACATTTTCTTTCTGTAATATCACTGTCCTTATATAGGATGCATACCCTTAAAGAGAAGCAAAATGAAGTTGAAATTGGAATATTTAGGTAGACTTCCCATTAAATTGATAGATTACAAAAGAGATAGGCAGACTTGAGGATTTTTCTGTGTGCTTACTGAGGAAAAAACCTGGTACTTGTGTGTGAGGTTTCTATTTTTTTGTTTGTTTTTTACTGACTGGCATGCTCTCCTCTGACATAAATCCAACAAACTAACCAGCCTTACTAAAGATGAATTTTTTTTCCAGATTGCTAGCACAGAACCTCAAAGTGTAGACGTAGGTAGGGGAGAAAAAAAGCACCACAACATGAATACATTCAATACACCTTTGGAGCTCGCTAAGACTGCTGTACTGAATGGAGGTTGGTTGTTCAAGATAAGCCTGCTGTTTAATCAGAAATAAACCCAGTTATTTCTATAGTGAATTTAACAGAGGAAATGACCCTAGAGCACACACCACAGTATCTTCTCAACTATTTGTCATGCAAAGAGACATCCTCTGTCAGTCATCTGCTTGGATGAGCACTGAAGTTCTCGGAAAAAGAACAGTCTCAAATATCTGTGCTTTGGAATCCATCATCAGGGAATCTAAGAACTTTAAATTGAACATCAGTCCATTCAGTCAGCTACAGTACATCCGAATTATCGTCTTCATCCACAGGGACACCTCTCATCGAAGCAGCATCCCTCCGCTTTTGATGCACAAAGACCTCAACATCTTCTGGTGAGGAGAAAACATAACTATGCAGCAAACTCCAGTTTAAGCTTTGTTTGGTATAGAAGAGCACATGACAAACCCGTTTCATGTAAATTCTGCTTGAATTATGCAAAGACGTGGTGCTGCTTAGTGGGAGAGAGGGGAATAGGTGGGAAAAAACCACAGATGTTTCTTTAAAAATTCACCATATTTTTTCATTGAGAACACAATATTTTAAGATTTCAGACAATAGGGAAGCCGTTTGTACATTTGACTGGAAGACATTCTTTTGTGCTCCATAAAGCCTGTCAGTTCTGTGGAAGTCAGCTAACAAAAAGAAACACCCTTTTCTGTTTCCCTTGGCTTTCCTACTCTCCAACTACTGTACACTTGATTGTCTCCAGTCTGTATCTGTATCTTGGAATTTAAGTGTTTTCATACATCCAAGACAAAAATCTTTGGAGTATTACAAAGACTTTTCAAAACAGCTGAAGTAAGACTGGTTTATCTTCTTCACCTTTAGAGTGCCTCATCATTTCTGTAAGTGAAACCTGCAGCAACCATGATTTAAACAGACTTTGCCAGATTCTTTGTAGCCATTACCTGTGGGACTACTGGCACACATGTATGTGTGTGATACAGTTTATACCAGTCTGCTGTTTCCTCTTGTGCACAGGTTTTCCTTAAAAACAAACAAATGACTTTCCCCCCCAAGAAACAACACACCCTCTTCCCCAAGTAAAAGCTGCTTAGACTTGGCAGGCTTTTGGCACAGCATGGTTCATACCTCTCTCCAGTTCAACAGACTTGGCAACACTTAACTCCAAACTTTTGGATCCTAATGAAGAAAACTGCTGAAATATTCCCAAAGCAAATGACTTTGGGGAAGCAGGTGTACGTGCGACTCAGAACTTCTTACGATCCAGGGGTGTAATTAGAAGGAAATTGGAAGGGAAAAGCCCCAGGACTTGCAAAAAATAGGTTATTTCCTGAGGGTTGAATTTTGTCCCAAGTGTTATGGATTACAACCTTTTAGTGGATTTCTGTGTATGTGAGAATTAAAGGCTCCACTTCCCTGAATGGCCTCATGACTGCAATGTGTGTGAGACGAAGTGAAGCAGCTTGGGGGGAGAGCACACCATTGCTCGGAAGACCACACACTCATGTTGTGTTAGTACTTTCAGTAAACACACATAATTACTATGTTTTTTCTCCTTACTGGAGATGGGTCCCAGATACCCTTAACTTTGTAAATCCTTTCTTATCTCTTGTGCTTATTCCCTTGTTTGGAATCGTAACTTTCTGTAGGTAGAGAGACTTACTTACAAACTCAGTCTTGCAGGAAACAAAACATACTAACAACTGAAAAAGTGTGAGTTCCTCCATCTGGCATCTTGCAGATGAATCTTTTTACAATGTAGTAAGGGTTTATTTAAATAATGTTATTAAATAGAATTATAAAGAAATAAACTGTTACGCTGAAGATGCTTGTTAAAAATATTCTGTGCTTATTATCACAGGAGTGTTTTGTGGCAAAATGATACCATGTTAGATTTTTCTTTCCCATTCTCATGTAATGATAGAGGGGGAGATTTTGGCATTAGCATTTCTGTTTTTCACAATTCTTTAAAATAAGTCTAGTAGTTGTTTTTCATCTGTCATCATGTTGAGTTGTTTGCTAATTCTCTTTCCCTGCAGTCATTTTGGGAGTTTTGTAGGGAGTTGCACAACATAAAATGGAAGAAGTGGTCAAAATTGTTCACCTAAATGCTTCACCCCATTCAGTAGCACTTTGTTGTGGGTTTTAGGCAGAAGAAATTTTAAAGAGGACACAATTTCTGCACAGTAGAGGTGGAAGAGAATGGCTGGAAAGTTTTGGTGATCAAAGTGCATTCTTTGGGAACCTACATAGGAATCCTCTTGTTTGCTGTCCTGCTTTTTGAAAGTTGTGCTTCAGAAATGTTCGGCAGAGTTTGGTGGTGCTGGGTAGAAGAAAATGGGCTACTTGACAGGAATCCTCATTTTGTTCTAAGTTAAGATGTGCCAGTACATTTTGCCTGGCAAATTGAACATCTTTCCTGAGATGCTTCAAAAATGGAAGCAAATGAACCCTGAGTTTATATTACAGTGTCAGTGTGGGTAAAAACTACATCAGGTTATTTGCTGTTGGCATGATATATTTTATTTTGTTTTGACAGTACTTCACTCATGTTTTTCTTCTGCTTAATCAGTGTGTGTTTGCTTCTTAGCAATAAAAAGCTCTTTAATGTTTCACAAGATACAGGATTTTTGCAGTTTTCTTGTCACTGGAATGGATGTACAGTATGCACAAGAGAGTCCCTCAAAAAGAGACACCAGTTATTAGTCTTCAAATGTAATTGCTCTTGAGAAATGAGAAGTAGAAATGGAGACTAATTGTGTATCTGATCACTTGAGAATTTAATTTTAAAAATAGGCTACAGGCTATTATTTCCTAATTTTGCAATTCTGTGGAGATGTACAAGCGGTGATTAAAATGACTGTTAGAAAGCGATATTACAGCATTTGTTAATAGAAAAGTTGGAAAGGATATAGCTCTTGAGCTGCTGAATCTTTTGTCACAAAGACTAAACTAGCTTCTAAGGTGACAGGCATTCAGGGTGATGAATGTCTTCAGCACATCTTTGATTTAAGCTTTGGTTTAGTGCTCCCCTTACTCATTTTTTGTTTAATTTAGTGTAGTTTTTGGATGAGAATTGGACCAATTTAAATGGGAACGTGATACCTGATACCTAAAGAACAATGCAAAATTTGGAGCCCTGGTTTGATTTCTCTGATGCACTTGTAGCTACTGTCTAGTAGTTTCATACTGTTGGTGTATGCCGGCGTAGTTTTGATTTCATGTTAAATGAAAGTTAAAAAAACCCCAAGCAACATAACTTTAGTGCTGAAAACAGTTGTCTATTAATTAATATAGTGGATATATCTGAACGTATTTCAAATGTAATGTGTATTTATTTCAAGGTAACTTAGGGATGTGAATTGCTAGATATGTTTTAGATACCTGTCATGGTGTGGACTCACCAAATTTACACAATTGTAGCTACTGACCTTTTCATAAAATTGCAAAGCTTGGTTTAAAAATTGGAGGAATCATCTGATGTTGATCTTCCATCTGGGTTTTTGTTTTGCCTTTTTTCTTTTTTTAATTATTATTTTCAATTATATATAAGAAAGGTGCACTTTGAAGTCTCATCCAATTTCAGCTATCTTTATAGGTGAAAAGTGGCTATCTTTTATTATTATCCCTGAGATTTATATATCTGACAGATGGGGATGGAAAAGTGTCTGTCTTCCATATTAATTGCTTCCTTTTTTATTTTTAAACACTGTATATGGAATCAGCTTTGTTTCTTATTGCTGTATGGATCTTGTAAAAATATATGTGCCAGGAGCACTGGAAGAACATCAGAGACGACACAGGGAGAGAAGCAAGGCAGGCCTCAATTTTGGAACTTGATGCTGCCAAAAGACCAATCATAGAATCATAGAATGTTTTGGCTTGGAAGGAACCTTAAAGCTCATCTCATTCTTACCCCTCTGCTGTGGGCAGGGACGTCTTCCACTATCCCAGGTCACTCAGAGCCCCATCCAGCCTGGCCCTGGACACCTCCAAGGATGGGGCACCCACAGTCTCTCTGGACAACCAGTTCAAGTGCCTTACAGTAAAGAATTTCTTCCTAATAGCCAATCTAAACCTGCTCTCCTTGGTCTTAATACAAAAATAGAGTAGAAAAAATGCAAGTAGTGTAAGACTTGGTGAGGAGAGGGAACTCTGGTAAAAAAACAGTTCAGTGAGAATAGTTTTAACTAAAGAATTGATTAATTACCTTCTATAAACACTTCATCACAAACCCATGAACTTTTACATGGCAGTACCTCAGTGCAACACATTTTCCTGTACTGACTCTAATTCTCTAAATGATTTTTCTCACTGGAATATTGTTTTACAGTTTTTGAAAGATGGAGCTATGGTGCCTGAAAATACAGAGGCATATTAATGTTTCTTGCTGAGAGAGATGGAAAAACTTGAGATCTAATTTCTAGCTCTGGGGAAAACCCCCAAACCATTAGTACTGGAAAAGACTCAGAGGTATTAAGTCTCTCTGTATTTCATAATTATCAGATCTGTGTTTTTCACTAATGATGATTAAGCAATTATAGGTAGCCACCTGTAGATACTTTTGAAGGCAGGCTAATTTAAAATTTTAATGCATTTTAATTTCTACCTTTGGTTATATTAGTAAAGTTATGAAACTCTTAAAAGTCTGAAACATTTTTCTTGATAGTAGAAGTTAACATTTTTCCAAGAATTCAGAGTATGCTTTTTTAAACAAGAGATTTCATCTCTTCCATATTCTACTCATGAAACATTTTTCTTTATACTCCTCATTTTCTTAGACTGTCAAAGTTTAAAGTTAGTGATGTTCAGTGTAATAGAATTACTTTGCTAATAAAGAATGTATTCATATGAAGCCGTTAAAGGAAAAAAGGAGGAGAGGGACTAGCCTCTTAAAATTGCACACATACTTTAGACAATATTAAGGGAAAAGAAAGAGCAATAACAGACCTATAACCCAGGGCTGAAACTACACTATATATCAAATGATATAGTGAATGTGTGGCTTAGTATATCTTATAAACATGTGTGATTTCTTGGTATATAACACTGTCATCAGATTATGACCTGATACCTTTTGGCAGATGCTTTGTGGACCTTGACAATTAAGTATTCCTGATTTGTTTTTAGCTGGGTGCATGTTTGACAGGTGTGGCCCAGCAGTGCTGTTTCATGGAAGGTGTTTGTGTTTCTGTGTGCACTAGGGTACTGTGGAGCTGACATAAAAGCACTTTGCACTGAGGCTGCCTTGATTGCCCTGAGACGCCGCTATCCCCAGATCTACATGAGCAGTCAGAAGCTGCAGCTGGACGTTTCCTCAGTAGTTCTCAGTGCCCAGGATTTCTACCATGCAATGCAGAACATCGTGCCTGCCTCCCAGCGAGCTGTGACATCCTCGGGACACGCGCTGTCCCCCGTCATCCGGCCGCTCTTGGAACGGACCTTCGCTAAGCTCCTCGAGGTCTTACACAAAGTGTTCCCTCACGCTGAATTCAGCCAGGGTGACAAAAGTGAAGGTATGTGGTTTGGATTTTTTTGTAAATGCTGTTTCAATTTGCAAGTATTCCAGCTTCTCCACCTAGCCTTAAATCTGGTGTGTCTTTCCTTCCGTGTTGTTAGGATGTAAATACTATTTGCTTGGATGTTGCATAATTACTTTTGCTGATTCCAAGTTGCTGTAGAATCTAGTGACCTGACCTATACAGGGCAAGGTCCCATAGGTGTGAGGGCCATCCAAAAAAAGAACTCACAACTAATTTACATGGGCATAATTAAAGGTCAGAACAAAAAAAAGTCGCGAGATAATGTTGCTGAGTGTAACAGGATCTGAAATTTTTTTGGTGCTCCTGTCCTGAACAATGGTTAGCTATACCCAATCCCTTGCTTGCTGGTGGTGCAGAAGCTTTGGGGGGGACTCACAGCTCAGCAGGTGTTTAACTGAGGTACCTGAGCCTGTGTACTGGTCATGTGCTGATTTAGAAGAAAATCTTGAGGCTTCCCTCTCCTTGAATTGGCCTGGTGCACTCATGATTCTCCAAGATGATTCTGTCAGCTTAGCAAACAGAGAACTGTTTGCTGTTTTGTCAAGTTATCTTTTTTTTTTTGCCAAATGAGTGAATAAAATCAACTCACTAAGGGGTCAGTGAATGCCAGAAACCTGCTGCAATGGGAGCGGTGTGGGTGTACCAAGGAAGCAGGGAATAAGAAGGACTGTGACTTACTGTTTTGACTGGCAATGAGTCGATGGGTTCTGGGGTTTTTTTACCCATCTCTTCTCTGAGACGTACTTTAATCGTTACCCTGGTCATTTCTTGGAAGTTAAATGTTGAACAAGATACTTTGGGTTTGAGATCTATTTATTCTGACATAGTGTACTGTTCTTAACTGGGATCATTCTCACCCCCCCAGCTCCGTAAACAGTACTTGGGGTTGTGTGTGATTAACTTGAAAACAGCCCAGTCATAAAGCAAATCTGTGACAGCCATAACTTTCCTCTCATTCCTGTTCCAGAGCACGCTTCCAGCCTGCAGCCCAGGCAACTTAAGCTGATCCTTGTGCTGGCTGCTGCAGTTCTCCAGCCCAGCTGTGCAGTTTTCCTCCATCCTTTCCACTTACATGAGTACATGTTTTAGCCAGGAAACTCAACCAAAAATGATGTATTTATGTGTTTTCTGCTGCCTGTGGGGTAGCTGGAGATTTTAACAAGTGTTGGAATTGGCCAGAGATGTGCCCTGGGAGCATATGTTAGTGGGTAGGGGGAAATGAGCTGGCTTGCAGCTGCAGTTAGATCCTGTTGGGCTCCCTTGACTGTAACCAAAGTTATTTAAGATGCTTAAGTCTCTCTATACTGCTAACCTGTTGGTTGCACCCAATTTAGAGATTGTCATTCTTCTTGAAGAATTGGTTTAAGTTCAGAATATTTTCTCTGGTTATATTTTTTACATTCCTATTTATTACTGCTCATTACTGCTAACAAATTGAGTTTGGAAGCTTAAGTTGATTTAAATAGTAGTTTTACTAGATAATTTGCTGCTATGGGTACTTCTAAATGTTTGTAGATAATTGATTTTGAAGATGCATGAACTGAGTTTTCTTTTAGCATTTCCTTTAGATTTTTTCTTACCCGCTTAAGTCCAAGAAAATATTGAATAATAAGTTTAATCTTTGTTAAAACCAGAAAAATCCACTTTCAGGTACAATGATTATGCATAAATGTACATTATACGATAGGGCTTCAAATTTTCTTGAATTCAAAGTCAAGTATGTAGAACATACTTACAGGTATGCTTACAATCTGCACATCAGATTTTCTGCATTTCACTAAAAATTCCTCTTTCTTGTAATTCAGTGGGTCAGATGCTCGAGCAGAGAATGTCATGGAGACTGGGTGCTTGGGATTGAAAGATGGGCTGCCTTTTAAAATAATTGTATATTTTAGGGAGAGAAAGCTGCATCCAGTGCAAGAACATAGGACTTACCTGTGCCTGTATTTGGTATACTGGAAATTCTGTCTCTTGTAGGGACTGTTGGTTTTAGTGAGCCCAGAGACAGAAGGCCTATGCCCAGTTGATGTGAAGGTCTCCCTCCTTAGCTTTAGGTAGATATCCAGCAGTTTCTGTGCCATATTCTCTTGCTGTGGATCAGCTTTTAGCCACAGCTTGGGGTCTGCAAGCCTTTTTCACTTTTGCTCCCTGAGGAATGATTGTCGGGTGTGTGACTGCATCATAACTTGACACGGGATGTGACACAGCCTTATCCCATGGCTGCAGAATATCATTCCTGCCCAGTTTACTCTGAATCCGGTTTCTTACATCACACAACCAGCTAAGGGAACCTTTGTTGTCTCTTAACAATTTTTCCTTGAACCCCGGGACAGTTTTTCCTGTGGCTTAGATGGCGCTTCCATCCAACATTTAACACTGCCTTGAAGGAGATTCCTTTGTCCCCTGGTGACCATCTGATCCGTGTGGCAGGACCTGTGCCATTGCCTCATGTAAATCCAACAAGTCATGCAGTGGATTGTGCATTTGAGAATAACACTTGGATCTCTCTGTATTTCACACTTTTGTTTCACAGCAGTCCCTTTTCTTAAGTGACTGGCCAACTTGAACTGCTGTTGGGATGTCTGCTGGTTGTCCTGAGCAGCGGTGTGCTACAGTGGCTCTGGGCTGCTCACAGGAATGCTGCCCATTCATTGCAGAGCATTTTCTTGCTCAGCAGAGCTGGCCTCTGCAGTGCTCCTGCTGTACAGTTTACTGGCTGTGGCCATTTGCATCCCGTCTTTGCAGACTTCCTTCCCTATGGAAATAAGACCGAGTGGCCTTGCATAGGGCAAAAGCAGCTCAACTCCTTTCCCTTTTCCTGGGGCAAATAAAGGTCTTGCAGTAGTTCTTTCTCATTATCAAATCACACCGGGTAACTCTTAATCCTGTTGCAGCTGTGGGAGCTAATTTACCCTATTTTCAGCTGTTACCTAGTTGTTCTAATTCCACATTAGTGTTTTTGCCGTTGTTTGTCTCTGCAGTGTGTCTTGTGAATATAATCAGTCTTTGAGCTTTTTGTTTTTCAAGGTCTGTATAGAAAGTACTTCCGTTCATTGTGCTACTATATTAGCAAAGGAATTAAAATAGGTAAAGGTATAGTATATGAATATGGAATGCATTGAACTGATTTTGATAAAAAGTAATTTGATATTCTTCAGCAGATTATCAGAGGGTGGAAAACAATTCTTCATAAACATACATTGTGTAAGTAGTCATGCTGAGAATAATTTGGGAAAAAGTGTACCTGTGAGAATTTGGACACTTGGAACTAGTAAATAATTACAAAATTCTGTATAGTCGGCGGAATTACGAATTTTATAGCTTCATCCTTGAAAAAACCTCTAGCTGTGAAATAAACCCGAAGGAAGCATTTCATAAAGTTAAACTTTTTGTGTATTTGAGAAGTTTAGCTTGATTGTTTAAAAAAATAAATTATAATTATGATTAGACTTCTACAGTATTTAATTTGTTTTGGTTTTTGAAGTAATAAGTACTTATTATTCTGAAGACTGATACTTTGACAGTTTTAACTAATTTCTTCTACATTTGAAGATTTATAATTGACATAAAGAAAATTGTAATATTTTGTCTTGTTTGTTGTACATGTACTTAGAAGTGATAAAGTTCTAATTAATACATCTCTTGGAACAGATGTACCAAGTCTAATATTAGATGATAGTGAAGAAGAGAATGCTTCATCAATTTTTGAGACGAGCTGCCACTCAGGATCACCAAAGAAACAGTCATCAGCTGCTACACATAAACCCTACCTTCATTTTACAATGTGAGTGTTTCTTTAAATGCATATAATTAGATAGATAAAACCAGGCGATTCTTATATCAGGAGAGCTAAAAAAGTTGTTCTTTTCCTTTGGGGTGGCAGTGGTGTTTTGTAATGGAAACATGTAAGTGCACAGACAAGAGTTTTAGATGTGGGGGTGTTCTTGGGAAAGGCCCCCTCCTACACACAGGAATAAGAAATGTTTTTCAATAGGCAAATATAGATTAGAAGTAAAGATGCTAACAACAATTCTCAATTTTAACAAACTACTTTGATTTGAAGGATTAAGAACTGAAAAGAGATGTATGTGGGAATATTTTGGAGGGGTTGTGTGCTTTTTTCTTGGTCCAAAGTATGGCTGAGCTTTGGTATATGCAGCTGTTTGGAAGCGTCGTGTATAATGATTGTATTCAGGATTTCTAATGTACTTTTTTCATGGTTTTTCATGGAAAGTTTCAGGAAAACAGGTACTTAGAAAATATGTGTGAAATTTGGATGAGTGTTTCCTGTATAAATTGGACTGGCTACAGTAATTAACAATAATTAACATTTCTTGGTTTTGTGTTAAGAATAGTTTTAGACTACTTTATGTGGTACTTTCTGCAGCGAGTTTGCTGAATAAAGAAAATGAAGTTAAATAAACTGTTCATTAGTGGCACTGTTTAGTAGAGCCATCTTGTGGAAAACTGCTAAAATTTTGGTGCTAAATAATAATGCCAGAATAGAATTTATGGATATCTAAGCTTAAAAATAAAGACTAAAGTTCAAACAGTCGGAGGGACATAGTTAAGTGTTGTAATGCCAAGTTTAAGCTTATGTTGCTTAAACAACAGAGTTGGGAAGGGGGAAGCTAAACCCAAAACAGCAGTATAGATTTGTATGGATGTGTGTCTAAATAAAGGAATCTCAAGACTAGCTTTATTTTTGCAAAGTATGTAAGCCTCTCTTAGTCTGTTTTCTGAGCATTTTTGATTGTTACCTGTGTGTATAACCACCACCACCAGAACTGAAAGCCAAAGGTCAGCAGTGTTCATTGCCGTCCTAAAATATTTAACATGAAGTCATACCAGCAAGTCTTGTTCCACTGCCTGAGTTCACTGATGGGCAGATAGAAATGCCTTAATGAGAGAAAATGTAAATGAATTAAAAACTTCATTGTTTTATTATCAGTTTTCTATAAATGGAAAAGACTTTTAATGGGAAAACTTAACGTGTTTTAATTCTTATCTCATTTGTCCATAAAATTGGGCAAAAACACCCAAGAGAAAGAAACAAACAAACACAAAATCTCAAAACCCCTTCTATGGACTGCTTAGAGTTTATTCTCAACAACAAAAAACTAAAAAATAAGTTTACCTTCGGCATTTTTCTTTAAGGCTTTCCTTCTGTCCAGAAGTCTGCTGATTAAAAGTGTACAAATAGGCTAAAATACACGATGCGTAATGATGTTTTTCAACCCTACTTCAGGTCCTTTTTCTTAAATAAGTAAACTATTGAAATGTTCCTTAGTTCTTGAAAATCTTCTGCAGCACTTAAGGGATGAAAGGGTTGACCTGGGATTCCTGAGGCTACTGAAGGGATACATTGGTAGTTAGGGCTGAACTAGACATGATTAAATTGCTGTCTTTACAGGATGTCCAGTAAGTCTTTTTATATGATCAAGGAATTAGTTTTAAATAAACTAGTTATAATGAAAATTGTCATGAGTTTAATATATGAATAACTTCACAAAGATGAGTTTGAATTAAATGGTTGTGAAACCAAAGATAAGACAAATCTTGAGTTATTGGCACCTCAAGTAGTATTGAGGGATAGTCGAGTTAGTTGATCTTTTTGGGCTGTTTTAGGAAGCTATCACCCGTTACTGAAAGTCTTACGGATTCTAAAATATCTCCTATATCCATCCATTGATAACATTGCTATGTTAATTGACTGTTGTAACTCTTGTGTTGCAGGTCAGCTTATCACCAGCCAACCTCTTACAGACCGAGATTACTGCTCTCCGGGGAAAGAGGTTCGGGCCAGACTTCGCACCTTGCTCCAGCACTATTGCACACCCTGGAAAAATTCTCCGTACACAGGCTCGACCTGCCAGCTCTTTATTCAGTCAGTGCCAAAACGCCTGAAGAGTCATGTGCACAGGTGATATTTCAGATTCCATTGTAATGAGTCAATTATTTAATTCTGGTTGCATCAATATAAAGGCAGCCAGCTGGAATGTAACTTAAAAGTCCAGGTTTTCGTAGGCTCTTTCTATTTTCCTGTTTAAAATAAAGAGGTCTGTAGAGGATGATGGAGATCTCTCTAGTGACTAGTGAATGTAATTACATTTTTAACCTGCCCCCTCATCACATACCTAGTGCTAAGTAAGTTTAATCTGTGTTTTCAGTGCCTGATGTTCGTTTTATTCACTTATGTATGGATTGGTGTGCTGTGATTGTAGGTTCATTTGCTTAGTTTTAAGTGTTTTACATTTCCAAATAGCTTGTGGTGAATATTGCATGAATTGCAAAACAGTTTAATTTTCATCTTGATTGTTCGGTCATAGCAAGTTTTGAAAACATACATATTTTTAAAACAAAGTAGTTGCTTTGTAGTCTCCCTGGCACATTGACATAAAATAATTGAATTCTGTAGATAAGAGTCACAGACACTTGTTTAGAAAGTCTTCAGATAATTCTATTCTGCTGGAACATTTGTCTGTAAAAATCACAAACATGAGTCATTCTCTAATGCACAAGAACTTTGTTACTCACAACTGATGGTAACAATTAGTTCCTTAGTTGAAATACCACTGTTTCTTTTAATTAGATCTTTCGTGAAGCTCGAAGAACAGTACCAAGTATAGTTTACATGCCTCATATTGGTGATTGGTGGGATGCTGTCAGTGAAACTGTGAGAGCTACTTTCCTAACTTTGCTGCAAGATATACCATCTTTCTCACCTATATTTCTACTGTCTACCTCTGAATCCATGTTTAGTGAATTGCCTGAAGAGGTAAGTTTATTGTGGAAGGAGACATTATTAGGGAGTTCTGTGCTCTTCTGAATGTTTTAATCATGTAAAATAATTTTGTTTTGTAGTGGTTTTCTAACTTCATTTAAAATACCTCAAACAGAAAATGTAATAATAATTGAATGTTAGTAATTTTCCTTAATGAGGGATGTATGTCCATATTACTGACTTTCATAAGCTCCATGCTGCTCTGCTGAGAAGACAAAATTTTTCATTTTGTCAATTGTTCTATTTGACAAATGACTCCATTATAATTACATGCAGATTTAGTCTAAAGGCCTGACCTTGAGCTTTACATTTTCTGAGGCTCCGGATAGGGGGAGGGTTCCTGGTTTTTCTCTCTAACATTTTCTGTGATTTTTTTTTTCTCCTGCCCTTTCACTCTCCTACTGCAGGGGTGGCCATTGTTAGGATCATGGAATAGTGCAAGTTTTGTTGTTATAGAAAATTCAGTGAGAATTACAAGTAATTATTTTCCCTTTGCTGTGAACACAGCTTTAGATAGAATTTACTATCTCCTGTCCTGTGGCTGACTTTGAAAAGTTTGTGACTAATATTACAGTATGGTCATTGTTCATGTCTTTTTCAGTGGGGGCTAATTTTTCTTACAGCTTTTTTTTTTTTTTTTAGGTGAAATGTATTTTCAGAATCCAGTATGAAGAGGTTTTTTATATTCAAAGACCAAGTGAAGAAGACAGATTGCGATTTTTCAAAAGCTTAATTCTTGATGAGGCAGCAATGCCCCCACCAAGAAGGAAACAGGCTGGTAAACTAAGTTACAGTAAAACCAATAGTAATGTGATCCTAATGTTTTGTTTTGTGTTACTTTCCTTTTTAAAAAGGTATGCGTAGTTAACAGTTAGTTTAATTACCATGTGACAGCATTAATCAATGCCCAGAATAAATTTCATAGTTACAGTTAACAATTGTTGAAGATGGAGAGCTGTGAGGTCAAGGATAGTTAGATCCACGATGCATATGAAATACATATAATGAAATTTGGAGTGGTGTAGTCCCAAGAGACACTGACCTGTTAATGTTTCCATTGTCTGACTTCTTGGTTTTTTCCCTAGCTCTTCGTGCCCTGGAAGTTCTTCCTCTTGCACTGCCGTGTCCTGCGCGGGAGCTGTCGGAAGCGGAGAAGCAGCGGATGGAGGACCAGGAGGAGAACACCCTGCGGGAGCTGCGCCTGTTTCTCAGGGATGTCACCAAGAGGCTGGCCACAGACAAACGCTTTAACATCTTCAGCAAACCGGTGGATATTGAAGAGGTCTTGTTTCAGTAATGTGCAAACAATGAAGTTGAAAATATTAGAAAAAGAATGCAAATTTAAAAAAAGGAAATGGCTAAGTTAATTAGAAAAAACAGATGTTTGATGATCTGTCCTATCTAAGATGCTGATTTTTAGCTGGTGATACAGTCACAGCCTCATTGTCCATGATGTGAGGATTTGGAACATGTTCTATTGCCAGTGACCCTTGGAAAAACCTTGAGCATTCCTGTTCATTTTATAAATGAAATGAGCATTTTAAAATGGCAACGCTCCTATCCCTTCCAGCGCTTCTGAAATACTCGAAACCATAAATACAATTCTTTAATAAAAGCTTTTACAGCATTGTAATCATAAATGTGATAATATTGGGAAGGTGATCTGTGCTCTGTAATGCATTCTGCATTAATAGTATTGCTGCATAATTTCAGCAGTAATGCTTGTGGGTGCTATTAATCACAGATGGTAGCACATTATAAGGCATTAAGTGGTCGATTATGGACTGTACACACCTAACTGATGAGACAGTTCGATCTGCAAATCTATTTTCAGGTGCTGCTGTATGAATAGGATTGTGTTTGGGCTGACTTTGAGATCAGATGCTGGCCCCCTGCAAGCTTTTCAGGCTTGCTAACTGAAAAAAAAAAATCCCTAATTGCTTCTGAAGAGAGAGGCATCTCTTTTGGAAGACATTAAAAGATGAATATGGGACATCAGAAGACCAACATTGTAAAAAGCAGATTTGGAGTGTAAATTCCTTGCAGGATAGAACAGGCATCTTTTATGGGCTGATGCAGTCCTCTCTTAATTTGAGCTTTTCATAGTGTTTCATAGCTGACTGTTTTTGAAAGCCTGGTGAGCTGTTTAATGTGGCAACCTACAGTGTGAGCATGGTCTGAGCAGTAACTTGGTTTGATTTGTCTTTTGAAACTGGGAAGTCCATTACTGTAGAAACTTGTCATACTTACAGTGAAGGTAGTTCCTTTCTGCCAAGAATTTTTGGTCTAAACTTACATGAATAAGGGCACATAGAGAAAGAACAAGTAACTGTCCATGTTTTGTAGATGGAGAGAATTGAAATGTGAATTTGTTACTTCAAGACTTGCCAGAACCCTGCTAATATATCACAGCACCAGAAATCAAATGTAATCCTTTTCGTCCCACCTGCTGCATTTAAGCACAGGGCTGGCCTTTCCTTTTCTACAACAGCTTGTCTGCTTGAGTTCCTTAGAAAATGTGTTAGGTTTGTTCCACTCCTACTTGCATTACAGAGAATGCTGCTGTGTGATAAGTCAAGGATTTTCCTGACTAAATCAGCAGCAATATTTACAGCTTCCAGTGAAGATTTTCTAATGCTGTGCTAACAAGAAAAGGAAGCCTGTGGCTTAGCTTTCCAATCCCTGAACCAGATATTATCATGTTTCCATAAAGGGAGACAAAAAGAGAATTTTTGCCATTTTAATTTGTCAGTATAAGTTTCAATGTCTGTATTTAAAGAATTAGGTGACACATTGCTGCCCACTGAAGTAATGCATTAATGTTAGTTTATGTTGTAGTATATGTCTGCAGGCACAATATTAAAAAAAATTCTTATAGAGCCATTTTGGCTTGATCTAAATATGTATTTAACTCTTAAGTGCTTTGGCAGTGACCATCATATGTGGATGATTTCAAAAGAAAAAAATGCAGTACTGTTTTAGAGGCTGCCAGTGTTTTTAATTAAGTCTAATCTAAATCACTCTGAAACATTCAAATATATTTTTTTTCCTTGAAGTAAATAACAAATCCCTAGATTTTTTTTTTGGTAAACTTTGTTCCAGCAGCTGTGCTGATGCATTTGACTATTAAGGCTGAGACCCTTATGGTATCATGAATTATGTTAAACACTTTCTAGTGTGCCCCAGTGGTTGCTGAATCTCCAGTTACAATCTAAGCTCACAGTAAACTGTGACACAAGGCTTTTTCTTTAGATTGCCCTTCTGTACAGCCAATCTAACATCTGCAATCAATAAAACCTGACTTTTCTTTGTTTAACAAGTGATTGAAGAAACTATTTAATAGAAGGTATTTAAAAGCTGATAATTTGGCTGTTAAGTTTAATGAGAATTTTACCTACAAATGAACAAAATAGAGCTTCCCTAATTTTTCCTGGGGTTTCAACTTAGGCTGATGGGTTTTGCCTTTTTAGTCCAGGACAGTGTTATAGCACCATAAAAATCTATAACTAAATCAGTCGAAAATGAAAAATACATTTATATTAAAGTGTATTGCCTCAAAAATACTGTTTAATTAATTTTGAAAGATAAATTGGTGAGCTCCTGAAGGAAACGGAGCTTTGGAAGTCCTATGTTTTAGCCTGATAAAACTTCCATTTTTAACATAAATTTGCTTAGAAATCAAAGTGTTTAGTTAATGTCTTAGAGCTAAGCATGTGGAATGAATCCAACTATAAAGGTGTGATTGACAGTGTTCAATAAGAATGCATATGGTCCTGTGTCATTTGTGTGCTGTTTGTTTATAGGTTTCAGATTACCTTGAGGTTATCAAAGAGCCAATGGACCTATCAACAGTAATAACCAAAATTGATAAACACAACTACTTAACAGCCAAGGATTTTCTAACAGACATTGACCTGATCTGCAGCAATGCATTGGAGTACAATCCAGACAAAGATCCTGGAGGTAAGAACCTACTTATTTTTGGCCTACCTCGACCTGAAAGCCTGGTATTTAATCCCATATTTTGTTGCTATTCAGGCATTTAGATAAGGTGCATGCTTTGTGATAATTAGGATAAACAAGTCCTAAGGATCTGTGCTTTTAGTATTCTAAGGCATGTAGTGCACTGGGGGACATTAGAAGAGCAGGAAAACTGCAGCATTCAGAGCTGTTTTCTAATAAATTATGTTTTGTAGTTCCCTTTCAAATGTGATAGCTCCTTTTCAGTGTATAGACTTTGTACATGCAACAAAACCCCACTGTAATTTGGAGAGCTCTGTAGAGAATCCTCACACAATCTGGCAGTGGTCTGCTGTATCTCCATGTTAGCTTAGAATGTGAAATTCATACACAGAAATTAAAACCTACGTATTTGGGGATAGAAATAAAACAGGATAAATCACCAGGCAAGGAAGTCAGTTGCAGCTGATTAGGAGAGATTAGACAGTATTATCTTGACAAAGTGTGATGGGATGCTTTCAATTAAAAAGGAATTTGTAGACTGAAATGCATGTAAAAGCTGTTCATGCTCCAAACTAAGGAAAGAATATCTTGTCTGCTCTTTGCTAGGGCTGTCTTACAGTGCACATTGCCAAAAGAAAGTCTTTCAGGTGGCAGTTTCAAGAGTCATTAACAAAGCATCAACACAAAGCACCCTTTTAATGTAGAGTTCTATTTAATATATGTGGTACTTGGAGATCAGGGTCCATCTACAAATGTAGTCGAACGTGTTAAAAAGTTTTTCATGAAATCTTGTGAAATTACTTTCCCAAATTAAGGTCTGATCTTTCTGTATTTTTCTTCTCAAATTTTTGATTTTCTGAGGCATTTTGCAAGTGTCTCGTGTGGACTAGATACTTTATAGTCTGATCAGACTTGTTTCACATTGTCTTTTGAACCCAGTTCATATTTGTAGAAGATTAACTTTATTTCTTCAGTTTATGATGCACTGCTTTCTTTCACCTTAAAAAAGTTCATTTATTTTGTGTTCTTGATAACACACTTTTGAGGATTTCTAATGTGCAGTTGATGTGAACTAATTAAAGCCCTTGATGGGCACTTGGCATTCCGACTGTATCTGAAGAGCACCTGTTTAGGGATATTTTGGTTTTCCTTGCTGTCAGAACTGAGCTGGGAGAAATTGATCTGGCTCTTTCTAGGCTCAGTGTTGGATAGGAGGTAACTTTCTGTTAACCTGACCTTTGCTGTTAACCACAGAGCATGTATTGCTCTTGTGGCATGCAGGATTTCTTGGGCTGTTGTGTGAACACACCTGAAGCAGCACATTATGGCTGTTCAGAGGAAGCATTCCATGCATTCAGATTAATTTATTAAATGAATATTAACCTATAAATGTTCACATACTTTTCAGATGGGCATATATTTTTGCCTCTGCTTCATGCTTGAATTTGCAGAAGACTCAAACTGTACCTGCTTCTGTCCTGTTGTTAAGTTGGAAAAGCAATTGGAGGACCAGACTAGCTGATTTTATCTGCAGTCTGGATATCAAAAACTGTCTGCTTGCGGATTTTTTTCCTGGTACCCTGCTATAAAATTTCAGACAGGTTCTGTAGTAAGACAGGTTGAGATTTTCTCCCTCCTTTGTTTGACTGGGAAATGTTCTTGAAGGCATGGAAACATAACCATTGTATGTTGGACACGAGTGTTTGCCTTTTTGAAGCACTGTCTGGGGGATGGTCTTGCCCAGCACAGGATTAGAGGAAGGTAGTGGTTCAGTCAAACACCCCAATTTGATTCCTTTTTTTTTCCTCTCCCCTCCCTTCCCTTCGTCTTTTGCAAGGGCTTCTTAAACTTTATTAGCTGACCAAAACGTTGAAGTTTATTATCTCAAAATTACATCTGGAACGAATGCAGTGTGGGTTATTTTTGTGATCATAAAACATAATGCTTCACAAATATGTGGGCAAAACCTTCCAACTTTGAGTAGGGCAAGTACTGTAATGGGCAGTAGTTTTCCCCAAAAAGTGTTGGTCTCTTTTGAGGTGGAGATTGGATAGTCTCTTCCACTCAGCAGTTTTTCCAGCTGTAAAATTTGCTGTTTCTAGAACAACAAATATTGCAAAATAAATATTTAGTGATATTCTTAATTGTTGTCTATAAAGATTATTAAAACATTAAATCTGCTAGTTGTAGAATACGTTCTGGACATTAATGTTGATGGAACTGTTGAGGTACCTGCAACAGCTGGAAAAAGTAATTCCGTATGGATGGATTGACAAATTAAATATGTTTGTACTGAAGTCAAACAATGAGTATCGTAGGTTTCATTGAAAAGCTACATTCTAGAAGTCAATTTTCTCCACATATGGGCTTAGTTATTAAGTTATGATTAGTTTTCAAATTTCTACAGTGGAATAATTTGTTTTGTGTGTTTCAAAGGTAGGGGAACTGGTCTGTTTTTTCCTGAGTTGCATTTAGGCTTCCAGCATGGGTAATTTGTCCTGTTCCCCAAATAGGCCTGAAAATACAGCACACTCAAGGCTTCTTTCTTGCCAGTTTTTTTTTAATGGATTAAAATGAGAAACAGCTATTCAATATAAGGAATAAAAGAATGTGTTTTAGCACAGTTTTGATCAGTTGTTAAATAATAATTAAGCAATAATTTCAGGTCAAAGATAAAAACAACAGGGAAGGAACATAAGTGAGCCAGGTCTACCTTACAGATGCAGATGATGTCCAGTGTGATTTTGCAGGCAGTATAACTGTGAATATTCATAGACCCCAGTGGGTAAATTAATTCCTGGACAAGTCTCCTGCTACTTTGGGACTCTTTGCACTCTACTCCATTATATTGTGTAGATCTGCCTATGGAAAGTGGCTACACCTGATGGCAAGTTGATTTAGGTGTGTCTATCATTCACTGCATTTGTTTATAGATGCCACCGTGGATTAAAGTAACAGTTTATACTTCTGAAAACTCCTATATCTCTTCAGTAGCTGGGTTGTGATTTCTGAATGTGCTGTGGTATTGATTCATCTGCGTTTTCAAACATCAGTAATTTTTCCTAGTTACTTCTGTTTGTATAAATATTGTAATATACAGTACAAACTAACATAGAAATGCTAAGGAATTTTTGTAATTGTAATAAAAAAAGTGTACTGTCCTGTTTTCTAGATAAAATAATTAGACATAGAGCATGTACTTTGAAGGACACTGCTCATGCTATCATTGCCGCTGAACTGGATCCAGAATTTAATAAGATGTGTGAAGAAATCAAGGAAGCAAGAAGAAAAAGAGGTATGTTTAACTTCAGTTATCATAACATTTATAAAGGCGCTCTATAGACAGATAGGAATGGCCTCATGTTCACAAGCCCTGGGCCTTGTGGGGAGCTTCAACCACCCCAGTATATATTGAAGGGATAACACAGCAGGGCAGAAGCAATTCAGGAGGTTTCTAGGAAGAGTGGAGGACAACTTCCTTCTCCAAGTTATAGAGGAGTCAGCAAGAAGAGGTGCTGTGCTGTACTTTGTTCTCACCAACAAGGAGGGGCTGGTGGGGAGTGAGAAGCTCAAGGGCAGCTGGGCTGCACTGACCGTGAAGTGGAGGGGTTTGAGATCCTGAGGGCAGCAAGAAGGGTGCACAGCAAAGTTCAGGACCTTGGACTTCAGGAGAGCCTGTTCAGGGATCTGCTTGGTGGAGTCCCATGGGATAAAGCCCTGGAGGAAAGAGGGGCCCAGGAAGGCTGGTTGATAGTCAAGGGTTGCCTCCTCCAAACTCAGGAGTGATGTTTCCCAGCAAAGAGGAAGTTAGCCAAACACATCAGGAGGCCTGTATGTATGAACAAGTTGATTGTGGACAAACTTAAACAGAAAAGGGAGGCCGCAGGGAGTGGAAACAGAAAGGTAGTTTGGGAAAACTACAGAGAAATTGAGCAGCCAGGGATCAGGTTAGGAAAGCTGAAGTTCTGAGAGAATTCAGCCTGGCCAGGGACAAGGGCAACAAGAAAAGCTTCTGTAGATACATGGGATAGAATTTACAGATCTCCATATAAAAAATTAAATTTGGAGATGAAATAAAGAATGCATGTCAGATTCAGACAGTACAGGTTAAAGGGTGACTGAGCTTGAAACTCTTCTACTTTTTCCTGTTGTGTGAGCTGGTTTGATAAGACACCGTCATTCTTTCCAGAAGAAGGATGCATTGCCTACTATTACAGACAGTACTATAGAACCTGATGAACAGGTAAAAGTTAGGGTTGCTGTACTAACTTCTGATGTGGGTGTGATGGAACCAAAGCTTTGTTCTCAAAGTGCCTGTAATACAGTATGATAAGAATTATGATAAGGGAGAATGGCCTTTTAACCACTGGATTTTCAGTTCACCCTGGCATGTGTACAAGTGTAGTTTGGAGAGAATACATTGATTTTTTTTTTTTTTTTTTTTTTTTAATTAAGAAACAACCCTTGCATCCACATTGAAGGGAGCATGATGATGTCAGTCTAACAATCCAGATTTAGGAAATATAGCCCCCTACTGAGTTGATGCAATCTTCAGCTTGTAGTTCATAGATGTCCAAGTCTGTTTACAGCTTCTGAAGTGACCAGGGAAAGTTATCAAAAGTCCAAACATATTCCTGGTGTGGGAACAGTGCTTTGTTTACATAAAAAGAGTCTACCTCCATGCAAAAGTTTTAAAGTTTTGAAAGTTGAAAAAGGTTGAAAATCACTGAACTATAACATTAGAACAAAATTTCGTGCTGATTTAGGGATTATGGATTTCAATAATTCCAGCTTTACCTTGGCAAGTTGTTTCCTGCTTTGGTATAAAGCTCCATTATTTAATTTCTAGGATGAATTGGCTGGTCTTACCTTTCAGCTGCTGATTCTTGAAATACTTCCGTTGGTAGATTGAAGACCCTTTATTAATAAATTTCTTTGAACTATACAAGTATCTATAGGCTTTCTCTTCTTCAGGTTAAAACAGATAGAATTCTTTTTATTTTCCTATTCAGTCATGCGTGTTTTTGTCTAATTTTGTGCAAGCTTCCAATGTGTGTCTTGAATTGTGGATAAATGAACCAATTGTAATTCGCTGTGGCTGTAAAACAGAGCTAATATAATGCCTTCATTTCTCCTCTGTACTTTTCTATTAGAACTATAAGAATATTCACAATTCTGGCCGCAGTGTCATGCTGTGAGCTGTGCTCAGTTAATTATCCAAGCCCCCATGACTGTTAAAGGTTATTCCTTCCGAGGTTAAAGTAAACGTTTCTAAGAGCTCTCTGTTACAGAGAATGACTCTATGGCTTGTGGTCCTTGCAAGTGTGCAAGAACTGGAATGCTGCCCTCCTTTTTGTGGCAGTGGCCCAGTATTAGATATTTCTGCGAAAAAGCCTGCAGACTCTGTTGAAAGAAAGGCAGTCTGTTAAGTTATAATTAAGGCTGATGGTATCATGCAATGAATTTGTTAAATCAGAAAAAGCAGGTACCAATGGTGTGAGATGCTGGTAAGAGGGCCTTGAGGTACAGGTATGTGATGAGCAGCACCAGTTTGTGGGACAAAACAACTCACAGACAGGAATGGGCAGGATTCCAAGTGGATTCAGTACATTGGCATGGAAACTGTTATAGAGTCACAGGTACCTGCAGGTGGCACTCGGAGATGGTTGTGGTTCTGGACCACACTTGGTGGTTTCAGTGACAACTAAGCTCTGCAGTTGGTCCAGCTGTAAAATGTGCAAGGCTAAGGTCACTGACTGGGTTAGCAAAGAATGCTAAGCAAAGCAAGTCCAAAAGACTTGGAATGCATGGAAAAAGCTGTGTTAGATTAACTGTTTATGAACAGAGGAAAATACATCAAGCTTTTGAGGTCGGAGGAAGCCTCATGCTAGAAGGCAAGCACAAGGGACCAGGAGTTGTGTCAAAGATTGTGGTGGTGCAGAACACCTGGATGGTAACACTTCAGGGATGTAGTCTTGGCACTGGTCATTGTAATGGATGGAATGGATGCTGGAATGCTGATCAGCTCTGCCATTATTCTTGTTTTGCTCTGAAGAACATCCTCAGCAAGACAGCAGATCAGGACAATCGCAGTGCACCTGCTTGTCTAGACTTTGACATGTACCCTGTTTCATAGCAGTTTGAGCAAGGGATGAAAAAGGCTAAAAGCTCCATATCCATTTTCTTCACATTTTTGTTAGCAAGTTACTTAGCAATCTTACATAGTTGTAAAAAAGAAGGTATTTTCTACATGGCTTTTTTCCCACAGCATTGCTGGTGATTTTGGGGGTATGGTTGTGGTGTTGGTTTGTTTGTTTCCCCGCTCCCCCCTCCCCCCCCGGCCATCTGCCATTTTTGCTTAGTACTCTGACTGGTAACCAGTCTCAAAAGTTCTGCACATAAACTGTACAATAAAATCAGTATGTAGAAGTCAAAATAGAATTTCTTGTTCCTCTATTACTGAAATGCGGTGCTGTTGTTGAAAGATGTTAAGCCTAAGGACAGCAAGTTTTAAGTTGGTAAATTAAGAACTATATATTCTAGACTACTGAAATTTGAAATTCTTTGTGGAGACCAGCAAATAAAAAGGTAGAAGTGATAGTTGTTTTGAGTAATGAAATATGTTTGATATGCAGTTTAAAATTTTTATAATAGTACTTAGAAACATATGCTGTAATTATTAATTGTGAGATGAGAGATTCTGTGTGAATCTTTTAATTTCTGCCTCCATCCGTTTTGGAGCTTCTTGTCAGTTCTTGATCATTTGGTTCTAGTTTCTATTGGAGACATGCTATAACATTTTGAAGACCAGTTTAGTGGATGGATAGGAAATTCTAGTTCACAAATACAAAACTTCAGATATTCATTTATGTCTTTAAAATGTGCTTAACCAATATGAAAGTTTCTCTTTTTAGAATTTAATTAAAAAACCTATGAAGCAGTAGAGGCTGTGAGATGAAGTTATATTACAGGAAACAAATCATACTTTTTGTTAAAAGCAGAATTGCATTTTCTTCATTTAAGAGCTCATATTGACTCTGAAATGGATCCATTTTACGTAACAGATCACAGTGACAATACAAGGTTCTTATTCAGATACTCTTTTTGATTTGGCATACAATGCCATTATGAATTGCCACTTATTTAAAAACTATCTGTTTAAAATAAGGAAAAGATTGAAATGGTCAGTAAGAATTTACTTATGGAGGAAATATGAATAGAAGGGTCAATCTTTGGGGACCCTGTGAGAGACAGTCACATTTTTCTAATCCATCAGAGCTGACAGTTTAAGACCATGCAACCAGTAAGTTGGTTTGTCAGCAGAAACCAAATATTCTTGATTCAAATCTTTATTTTGAATGTCCAGCTAGGTATTAATGGATGTATTCCTATTGCAGTATGGTGTTCCAAGTTTCTTCTTTGATTCCATAGTTTCCTGCAACTTGGTTTATTTAAATAGGTATGGTTGTCTTTTGCATGCAGGCTTATCAGTGCCAGCAGAACAGGTAAATCCCCATGGTTCCACTGTACGGAAGACAGAAGTCAGAGTTGAAGAGGCATTTCGGAACAAACAAAAACCCACCATGGCCGTGTGGCCCAACTCTGCAAATAAATGTGCTTGTAAGTACCTTGGGTGATAATTGTGCAAAATTAGAGGTTCTTTCAATGGCAGACATTTGAAATGTGTCTCTACTACTCTACTGCTGCTTACTGATTATTTCCAGAATAATTTTAGGCATGAAAGACATGGAACTAAGAAATACTCCTTTGAGGAATACATAAAATCTCTGCCCAAGAAGCTGTAAAGAAGCAGGATTTCTGATTTTGTGATAAAGAATAACTGTTTTTCTAATGCAGTGTGAATATTTTGCATTTTTCATTGTAAAAGACTGTTTTAAGTATAAGACAACTCAGATCCAATAAGAAGGACACTTTTCAGTGGTTTGATGAGTTTTCAGGTTTGTTTACTCTCTGTGTATTAGCAGGTAAATACCCCTACACTGCTTAATGCTCTTTCACATGCACTACATTCAATTCCTACCTTCAGTACATTCAGCATCATGCTGAAATGAAAGCTAGAAGAGAGATTGCAAATTTAACTTTATTTTCCTTTATGGCAATGGTTTTCAATAGTCAGCAACCATTACTGGAGGATGTTAAGGTACACTTCCTGGAGCCTACTGAATTAATCCAGTTAAGTGATCAAAATCTCTAGGATTGTGAGGTGTGATTGGGTAATCAGAGGCACTGCTAATTATTTTCAACAGCTAAGTTGATTAGAACTGGTAAATACATAGCAGGTATTTTCAATATAAAGAAAATAAAGACTATGAGAGAAAGTGAGTATGGGGGATATATTGATAGTTACACGTGGCTTTCCTGCTGCAGATGTGGAGGCCATTATTAATATATTATTAGTAGCATTACCAGTTATTACTGATTGATGGCAAACTGATAGATTGAAGCAGACACATTTTCATTTTGGTCTTTGTGCTCTCCTTCATGGTGCTTTTCCTTGATGAGAAATTGTTTTCTAGTCATGGCAATAACTGCCCAGAGATGAACATTGTTTATATATGAATGATAGTGTTGATGTCAAATGGTTTAATTAATTAGAGGTGTATGATTTTATTTCCCGAAGCTGTAATTTCTTCCGTTAAAGGAATTAAAGTCAATCGTACAGAATTATGGTTAGAATAAATTGTTATATAATAAATTGATGATGTGGATCCAAGCTGTTCTTTATTCATTTGGCAGCTCATGCTAAACAGAGAGTGGAGGGAAGGGATTCCCAATTTATTTTTTCAATTTCCTGTGAAGTCCAGGATGGAGATTCTCCCTCTGGCTGCTCTACAGAGCACTTTGCTGGCTGTGCATGCTGAGCAGCAGACGGTGGGGTTTATAGCCCTCCAAGCTGGGCATCCCTTGGGAAGTGGGAGAGCAGCCGTTGCTGGTGACTCGGATCCAAATCAGCTCCGGTACCTTTCTCGCTTCCTCTCTGTTGTGGAGGCAGCAGCAGTTGTTTGAAAACTCGAGCCATCAGCTGCAGGAGATTGCCAGTGTCTCTGTGAAAACAACAAAGTTACTGTTAAGGCACCAATCCTGTTGGTGTTTTTGTGATCTAGCTTGGAAGGCAGGAAAATTTGAGGCTTAGTGGTGTTTGGGACGATGATGAAATGAAAATCTGCCTTTTAAGGCTGAGTTTGGGAAAGGTAACTAGTCCAGGAGAGATGTGATGCATCTGGTAATCAAGGGAGAGAACCAGGAATTGATGAGCAATCAGAAATCTGCAGAAAGGATTCAAGTAGTACATGGGCACTCTTGAAGATTGATGTGGTCAGTTCAGCAGAGACTAGAAATTAGGAAGAGAAACGGTCTTAAAAGGGTACTTGGAGGATAAGCTAGAGAAGGATGAGAGCAGAACTGAGCAGATTGTGGGGAGCTCAAATAGCAGAAAATGAAACTGTGGATTGTGATTGTTTAAATGGAAGAAGTAAGTTTAGAGAAGGTATTTTTGAAAAGGGATTATTTTAGAGGGAGAGTGGAATTTTTTTTATGATCACAAAATAATGTATTTTTTAGGACTATAATGTATTGCACAATCGGAGTAACAAGAAAAATTATTATTATTCAACAATTCTGGAAATAATTGCATGTTTTCTGCTGTTTGAACTTGAATTAATGTTTTCCCTTAGAGAAATCGAAGGAAAAAATCACCAATCATAACATTGTTTTCCTGATCAGTTTTTACTGTTTTTTAGGAGCTTTGTTTTACAGTATTTTAGAAAAGAGCTGCAAAAAGGTTAATGCAGATGACAAACCTGAGAACTCTAAAAGAAATTATTGTCAAGTATCTTCTCTAAAAACAGAGTGGACTGCAGACAGTGCAGCAGCCTTGCCAAATTTAAGGTCCTGCTCAGGGCTGCTGCAGTAGAGAATGATAATTGGATTATTATGTGTTGGTTTGTTTTCTGAGGTTATACATTTTGTATAAAACTTTAATTTCTTAGTTACCTATTATTTTGTGATTTATTTGATTTTTCTGATGTATTTTAGATATTTTGTTAATTTGATAGACCAGATGGGCTGTTGGAAATGTGGCGCATAAGTAATTTTTCTGTTTGAAGGCATGATGATACACATTCCTGAGTTACATTTCATCTGCCACTCTCATTTCCCTTGTTGAAGGTATAGCTGTGTGGATTGTGTCTCACAGTATAGATGAGTTTTAAAAGTATTGAATTACTAGAAGTCACCGAGAATCTATTTGGGGAAGTTCTGCCACAATTTAAAATATTTCCATTATCGACTATGTATTTTGAGAAAAGTGCAAGTATTCTGGTGGGAACTTGGAATAGGACATATGTCAGAAGTCTGATATAAATAGTTTTATGATTATAGAATCACAAAATTACAGTGATTGGAGGGAACCTCTGGAGATCTTCTAGTCTAGCTCTCCTCAGAGCTAGTTGCTCAAGGCTTTGTCCAATTGTGTTTTGAACATCTCCAAGAATGGGGGCTCTGTGTCATGCCTGGGGACCTCTTGTAGTGCTTGGATACAAACAGTAAATTATTTTTCTTAATTTTAAGTGTCTTGTATTTCAGTCTGTGCCCTTTGCCTCTTGTCACTGGGCACTGCTGAGAATAGTCTTATTTTGTCTTTGTATGGAGCTGTGTGGAAGAGGAAACTACCAGCAGTGTACAGTTTGGTGTTGTTTGCCAAATTAAGTGGATTAGATACATGTTAGCTCAGAAAGCAATAGCAACTCTTTAAGCACTGGCATCCTGTATAATAAAACTGTATCCAACTGCTCCATTTTGCCAGTAGATGGGGCATGGTACATACTATTTTACTGTCTTGCACTTGCTTCCTTTAGTGTTACGTATAAATAAACTCTGTGGGGGAAGATTTGGCTTTGCATTCTTATCTTTTTTTTGCAGCATTTAATGATAATATATTGTAGTGATAGGCTACAGATCTTATGTATTCTTCATAGAGATGCTTTTTATGCCATATGATAAATAGCATAGCTGTGAAAATGGCATTTGGAGCAAATAAAACTGAAATCCTTTGTTTTATGCAAACTATTAAAAAGATAAGTTTTATATAAAAGTCATTTTATGAAATACGAAGTAAACACACTGCTAACTTTTCCCAGTAATTTAAGTGATTAGTGGTCTCTCTAGAAAGAACTGTAGGGATACCAAGCAAGGATCTAAAAAACTGTGGCAGAACATGTTGTTTCTAAATAAGTAATATTTTCTTAGCCTTTTTGTGTTGGATTTTTTTGGTTGGTTGGTTTTTGGTTTGCTCTTTCCACCCCCCCCACCCCACCATGGTGATCTTTGCTGTCCTATGGAACACTTTGTTTCTGCTTT
>WEKY01058975.1:322524-337435 GCA_013390045.1 Picathartes gymnocephalus | reverse complement strand
TTTTGTCTGGAGTACTTTTTAAAAAGATGTTTAGAAAGAAAAGATCTTTCACTTACAGTCTTTCTCAGAAACCATTTTATTCTCAGTCTCTGCCCAATTTTCATCTGTTTAGTGTCTCTTCTGTCACCTCTCTGTTACAGTGGTGTTAGTAATTGTTGTACTTTAGGCTTCTGTGTCTGCAACAGTGCCTTATCAAAGGACATGGTAGACCAGATGCCACATGGTTTTGATCATTTGAACTATTTTCTCTTTTTGATCTGGTTCTGAGCTTGGATTAAAAAATTGGATATTGGCAAATTAACTGTCATTGAGATGCTAACATGAAAATCCTATTGGCTGCTGTTCTGTTACTTATCCTGCATTTGCTACTGTTTTGTTTTCTCCTCCTGCTTTCCAGATTTGACTTGGATTAATTCTCACTTGAGATAGAGGCGAGTACTGTCACTTGATAAACACCATTAAAAGATTTTCTGGAATGTGAGGATATCTTTACTCAGAGCTGGGACAACTGTCTCTTTCTGTCTCTTTGTCATTTTGTTCTGGTTAGCGTAGGAGTTGGCATTCTGGATGGGAGTGGTTTGATCTCTTCTATCTGACGCTGCCTTCAACAAGGTGCTTTAAAAGAAAGTTGCAAACGTTTGAGAAATAATTTTTTTTTCCATGCCTGATTTTGAAGGAAACACCAATGTAACTGGTGATTCCAGGTTGGTTAACAGTTCTTGTAAACCCCATAGGCTTTTAAATTCTTCTAATTTAAAATGCAATTTAGTAAATTGTGGGAGTTCTAATAAATCTTGACTGCCTGTTCTTTTTTTGGGATCCCATCAAACTTTTGAACTCTGTGATATCTAGTGACAAAGAAATTTTCTTTCATCACTATTAAATACCTGCCTATTAACTTAATCAAGTGTCTTTTTTCTCTGACAGAGGGCTAAGTGGGTTCTACAATTTACCTGATCAGTGATTTTTTTATATTCTCTTGTTCTCTTCTTTATAATTCAGTAATGCAAGATGGCTCAGCCTCTATTAAGGAGGTTTCCTTGAACGCATTATCATCACCTTTCTTATAAACATGGTAAAAAAGTCTCCTGAAATAGTTTGGGGTTTTTTTTCCCCTCTAAGTGGTATGCACAAGTGATGTAATAAAAACAGTTTTCAGACCAGATAAATCCCTTCCTTCCTCCCTTTTGAAAAGTGTGCCAATGTTTGCTTCAAATTGTTTTAAGACTTAGTGTTTCTGTCTGCAGAAATTGTGGATTTTCTTGGGATTATTACCCATTTATTAACTTCAGATTTTGCCTCCTTGACAGAGGAACCACCCAGTAGCCATGATTCTTTCTTGTGTTTGTTCATGGCTCTCTTGCAGCAGCAAAGTGTCATTCAGTAATCCTTAAGAGCCAACTGAAGGTACCAAGGATGTGTATAGCTGCAATATTGCTGTTGTACAGAGCACAGGGGAAATGAGCAGATCTATAGAGGTGGAAAGTCTAAAAATTATCTCCACAGATGACATTAATCTGTTTGTCTTTTCTCTTTTGACTTCATTTGCCTCTTCTAGTTTTCCAGTGTGACTGTCTTGCCATGTATTTTACTAACATAATTATTCTGGTTTCATGTAAATTATACTTCTGTCTTGGTTTCCCAAGAAAATCATACCTTTGCTCTCTGTCCATCTCTGCTCCCCTGATAACTTCTGAATCATTTAGCAGAGTTCAGACAGATTTGACAGGAGTTGAGAGCTGAAAGATTAGATTCCTGCAGGTTTTGTGAAAATTGGTAGCTGGACAAATGCACATGTCTGCTGCAGGAAAAGGTGATAGATTGAAAATGGCGGTTGAGCAGGTACAACATGGTATTGGCCAGACATGGCATGCACACCTCAGAGGGAGTGTGTCCTGTGTCCTGTTCAGCTGGGGTGGGAAGGAGCAGGAGACACTGGGATAGTTTCATGAGAAATACTGGGAATAGCTTGAGTGGAGAGCATTATTGGGGATGGTAGGGGAAAACAGTTGACTGGGGAAGAAAATACTGGGAATGCTGCAGCCAGGATTGGTTTTGTACCCATTTCAACTCCTCCTTATGAAACTTGACTCCTCCTTCTTGAGTAGGAATGCCCAGGTTCTTCAAGTATTTGTTTATAAAACGTAAGCTCTTATATAAGCTGATGAAGATCATAAATATATGAACTTGTTGCATGCAGTTCTTTTCATGTGTTTGTCAGCTCTGTGTCTTGAGCCCTCCATCTAGGTGAAGAAAGTGACATCTTTTAGGGATTAGTTCCACAGTCTCTTCAAGCAGGTCAAACTGCAGGTTACTACTAAAGAGGCTGTCTTGTCTTGTCACTGATGGCATATTCCCACCATGTTCCCTGTGCCAGCACTGTCATTCATGAGTTGGAAAGCTCAACCAAAGATGTTGAAAACTAACCTACAAAAAACCCCAACAGCCTAACGTTTCAGATGGATTTAGTTCCCTTATCTGTTTTATTGCAGGAACAGTAGTGGCGGCACAAACGAGGCAGTGGAAATGCTATAGCTGGCTTTGGAGGGCTTTGTTAGGGAAGCTGGCACCTCACTTCGCTTTTTAAGCCATTGTGGAACTGTGATCTGTTCTTTCTTGCTGCTTATCTCTGACTGCAGTTTGGGACTTTGTGAGTAGAAACTCCAGAGACTTTCAAGTGGACTATTTAGTGCCTCTTGGTAAGGAATGTGGAGCTACTGGAAGCAGCTAAATTACTGTGGCAGGTACATAGATATCCTGGATGCTGAATAAGAGAGTGTAAGTTGCTGGTTATAAGTGCTTTCTCAAGGCTTTGAGATACTTTACACACAAGACATCAGAAAGGTGTTGAGGGTTTTGATCATGGAAGAAAAACTTAAAACATGTGAATTGCTTTAAGTGGTTCTTGATACAGCAGACTAAAAATCTAGATCCATGGTGATCTTGCTTGCCGTGAGAATCTTCTTTGGGTTTTAATCCCCAGGAATTCTTCATGAAATACAGTAACAACAGAGAATTTACTGTTTGATGGATGTCAGTTTTATCATTTACTGACAGAGGATTCACATTCTCTGATGGGTTTTAAGCAGTGTGGAAGCATGGAAGAGTCTTTTCTGCAGCATAAAGTGAACTTGTTAGCCTCTGCTACTGTGCTGCACTGATGGTACTTCAGTAGTCAAACTACAGAAATTTCAAGAGAAAGATCTCTGCTTTGCTGCATCTTATTAGGGTTCTTCCACATTAAGGGAAGCAGACTTCCTTGTTAATAAGTGACAGTCTTTGAATCATCTAATTGTGTCTGCTTTCTTTTCAACTGTTAATTTTATTTTTGTGTAGTCTACAGTTCTGTCACTGTACTGCTGGATTTGGGAGACAGCAGCAGTGCATACCTCAGCTCTGAAGCTTCTGTACCATTCACCCATTTTTTTGACATCTCTATTCCTGAGACCATACTAAACAGAAAGGTCATGGTTGCCTCTAGGTCTGGCAGAAATGCTTTGGGAAAGTGGGAAGGAGTTGAATTTTGTGGTTCATATTGTTTAGGATGTTTTTAGTTGTTTTTTTTCTATCACTGTTCTTTAATAGCTAAGAACTGTGCTCTGCTCTGGACAGGGTTGGTTCTTATGTCACCAGATGATGTTGTCGTTACTTAGTGTATCTGACTGGAGAATCTCCAAGCAGCACCTGTCAGTGGGCAGGAATTCTGCTACAGGTTTCATTTTACTTAAGTTCATCTAGAGGGCTAGTCCTTCTGAAGTAAGGACAGTACAGAATTTCTTTTTAATCATGCCTAGGGGAAATGCTGTTTGCCTTGTTTATGGGTCTTTCAGATGACTCTGAAATTGTCTTAACATAGGAGTGGAAGAATTGAGGAACTTTACCTATTGATTAACAAATGTAGAGTAAATTTGTGTTCAGTGAATAATTGCATTGTATTACATAGCACTTTAAAAAATTCTGTCTGCATAGATTGTGCAGCTTAGGAAAAAAAAGAGCAGGGGAGGTTTAGTTTTAATACCAACTTCACGTGAACCTGAGAGAAATGTTAGGTGTGACTTGTGGTCAGACAGATATTTATTGTTATTAAAAATGCTTAGTAGTGATTGACAAAAAAGCAAACCAGACAGAAGCTAGAACAGAAATTAAGATCCCCTTGGCAAATCTGTAGAGGTTATGTGAAGATTATAGAGTAAATATTTGGCCAATATAGAAGGCAAGTGAATGTATTCATGTGTGAATAATTGCTATTATAATAGTTTGAGTTAGAGAAACTCAGTTCTATAAAGCAGGATTCTTCTGACAATAGTATTTCCACTGCCTCTGACACAAATACTGCCAAAAGACTGGGTATCAATCGGGAATTTTCTGTTGAGTTGTTTTAAAAGGAGTAATTGAAAAGGTGTTAAGGTGTTAAGTTGCAATTGTATGTACCCTGTTCATTGTTTAAACAAAATTCACTGAAAGTTCTTCTTCTGTAAATAGCTGTCCCATTCTGTTACTTACAGGAAGCTGATAGTGCTTCATGAATCATACTGACTAGAAAATAAAAAGTTTGGCACTCTGCTCTTTATAGTTTACAATCTTCTAAAATACAAACATTAAGATAGTGAAGATGGGACTCCAGGTTAAGTTTGTTTTTAGCAGCAATCTGTTAACCCATTAGTTCCTCCCCACTGTTCCTTCGCATCAGTTTTGCATCAGTTTTACTCCGTGGTAGCTCCTTCTTCCTTTTTAAGTTGTATTCAACTGTCCTGTAGGACTCAGTTTCTTGCCTCATATGGCATCTACTCAGGTCCATGATACTCTTGCAGTAGTTTCTTTTTATTTCCAGTAAATATAAGGGGGACCAATATAGGTGATAAAATCTGGTGTCAGTGTCTGCAATTTGTCACATGGTTCTCTGGTCCATTAAACACTTCTCCTACTTGTACCACTCCCTTAACTGGGGGAATTAAGCAGGACAGAAAGTTTTTAAATGTTGTATTCCACATATTTAGAGGCCTGGCTGTCCGTGTAAAATGTTTTGGTTGCTATGGATCTGGAACCAAAATTTCCTCTCTCATCCCAAAAGACATTGCTGCCTCACTTTTTGTTGTTTCTTTGTCCTAATTAAAAACAGCAGTAAAAAACCAACACGCATAATGTTTGTTCAAAAATACTGCATGAGAGACTGAGTGAGCTGGACTTGGGAAGACTTGAAATTTGATGAGATGGGTAATACAAGGGTTAATTCAATTTTGCTTTAAAGTGACTTCTGTCACACCTGAGGTAATTTTAGGAGTGTACTTGTGTGTTCAGGCAAATTATGGATTCTCATCCCAGGTGGAACTCACAGTATGTACAGAAAGGATGCACCAGTAAATATTTGAAGTAAAATTCACTGATACAAAAGATGTCAAATATATTTAATCAAATGTATTTGATATATCTATCTGAATTACAGCAAAGTCAGCCCAAACAGCCAAAAATCAGTGTATCTTTAAAAATTTCAATTTATTTATTTATACATTTAGGATGTACTAGATTTCCTTTAAAAGGCTTCTACTCTCCTTCTGTGTTTTATTTACCCATCTTTGGAGTTGCACTGAGGCTCAATCCATTGCCTAATAGAGGATTATTTTTATTTTTACCTGTAAGTTTATGTTTCCCTGTTTAGTTTCAGATTTGCTGCTTCAGTGATTAATGAAAATCTCTTGCACAATCTAGGGAAAAAATACATGAACTCCTGAAAAGTTATGTGAGTAGGTTGTAGTTCGTCATCAATAAAAGAGTGACACTGTTGAAGTCACTATCAGATTTTGAATATAGCTGGAGAAAGGGGAATTTTTTCCCCCCTCAAATCTTGAAGTTCTCCATAAAGATTATTTGTAACAATAAATACACATTCCAAGGGAGACTGTTTTTATTGCAATGTGATTGTATCTTTAGATAGCTTTAAAGGTAAAAGGTTAAGATTTACTCCTAATGTAGTTGTTAAACTACCTGCTTACATACAGCACGCATGGGGAGAAGTTCTGAAGTGCAACTGTGCTTCTCTGAGTGGCTGTGAATTAATTCTCAGGACTTGTACCTGCATAATGCTTGTATCTTCAAAGCAAGATCTTTGTAACCCAGTGTGTGGTTGGCAGACACAGGTGTAGGGCTTAATACCCCATAAATCAAAGGAACTTACACATATAAAGAACATTATGGAGGTGCTCAACATAAGAGTTCACTTTGAAATGGAAGGAAATTTGTCAGTCTCTGGTTCCTATTGGCTGTGATTCTCGTTTATAGTAGTTGGCCACAACTTAAGCAATTTTGCAAAAATAAAACAGTATTTATCATTGCTTGGATTTGAATGTAGAAGTTTCATTTTTTCCCAGTGTCTTCATTGGTCTTCTGAGCTGTGTCTAGTTAGCACTCTTGAAAAGGATATTGACAGTTGCATTATGTTTGAATGGTCTTCCTTCTGCATTTGCTCATCAAATTACAAATGTGCCCGAAAGCCTTTAGATCAACTCCTTAGTTGTATCTCACTGCAGATAGGTTAATAAAATAAAATGGCCTTTCTGAAAAATAGTTTATTATGTAATTTTTCAAGGATACAGAAAATACAACTAAGAAGTAAGAAAAAGTAAAATTTCATGGAAGAATAATGAAAAAAGGATCATGTGCCTATGTTGCTTCAAGTTGAGTAGCACAATATGGCCCTCACAGCTGACCCTGGTTGGAGTAATAGTTTGGATTAGGGGCTTCCTCATGTTCCTTCCAACCTGAATTATTCTACAAATCCATGGATTGCACTTTCATTTGTTTTATTGTATAATCATTTCAAATCACTGAGGAGCTAAAAAGGGAACACGAGAATAACTGTCTTTAGAGTCTGCGTTACCCAAATGAGTTACCCAAATTACTACATCATTGCTTAGCTGTTTTAAGTAGGAATTTCTTGTTTCTATAATTTAGGAATTGAGTGGATGACTGAATGTCCACTCCTTATCCTTCTGAAATTCCTTGTTACCTCTAATTTACCCACATTGAAATCAACAGGCACCTTATTTTTCCTTGAAGAGTGAAGATAAGTGTTGATTGTCTCACACAGCACCATATTCTTGTATCCTGGTCTCTTTACTGATGGGTACCTGTGCATCTAAAAGTGTTTGTTTGTTTCCAGTTCGAATAAGGAGAAAATCGAGACGGCGCTCGCAGTGGGGCAAAGGCATTATTAAGAAGAGGAAAGTCAATAATTTAAAGAAAGATGAAGATGATGCAAAGTTTGCTGATGATGAAAATCATGGTGAGGACAGTAAATTGCTGGAAAATGGAGAGCTAGAGATCAGCACTGACTGCATTGAGGAGAATGGAGAGGAAACAGGAGACCTCTCTATGACAAATGATGAATCCTCTTGTGATATTATGGATATAGATGCAGAGCAGAGGCTTAACAATGGGACATCAGGAAAGGAAAACAATTTTGCATCCACAGAAGAAGAGAGCTCAAATGAATCCCTGTTAATAACTGACAGTGTCACCCTGGGTGTTGAAAGGGAATTAAGGAAGGACTCTACATTGAAAGGGGACTGTGTGAATGGAGAGGCATCTGTACACAGCTCTGAAGGTGCACCTGTTCCAGCCTGTCATAATGGTAAAGTAGAATCACTTAATGCTGTTTCACCCTGTGACAACAGTGATGGGTCTAGTAACAAGCAAAAATCTTTATCTGAAGATCAGCCAAAGGAGAAAACGGGAGCTTCCAGTGAAAGTCAAGGAACTGATCTGGTGAAAGCTGAGTTACCACATTGCAGCAATAATGAGAAAACACTACAGAGCACAGACATTGAAACTAAAGATGCTGAAGCAGATAAAGAAGGTATAGCTTGTTTTCCATGTTTCTGTCTATCTCAGTGTCCAAGTTAATGTGTGTATTTTTCACTGCAATATCATACGTTACAATTGTTATTATTATATAGTAATATTTCATTGATTGCTGACTATTTATTTGAAACTCTTAGTATGCTTACAGCATTTAATTCTACATAGAAAAATTAGAAGTGCAGTCTTCAATTGCTGTATTTTTATCTTAGGCAAGAAAGTGTATCTCCATGCTAACACTACTCTGTTCATATTTGTCAGCTTTGTGGGAAATACTGAGGTAACATTAAAACAATAATTAAATATTTAAACATTTTATAAGTCGCAATAAATATAATACATATTTTGGTCTGTATGTTCTGTCTGATTTATATTTTTATGTACATGATAGATATTGACTTGTTTTGTTAGAGAATATGATAATAATATCATTGACATTAGATAAAAAACCATAGAAATAAAGAATTTATTCCTTTAAAAACTTGCTCGTAGCAAAAGTTGAAGCAGTTTAACTCATAGCAAAAGCCAGACTGTTGTTTATCTGTTGGAGAAGGTATCTGGGTTTGGAGTCACAGTGAAGACAATAACAGTGCAGGAGAAAGATAAGAGAGGGAGAAGGAAAATCCTGGTGGTGTATAAAAGAAGGGGCCATGTCCTTTGAAGACAAGAGAGATAGTTTCCTCAGGGAACAGAAATAGCAGCCTTATGCATGATTGCCTTTTTAATGAGCTTTCAGAATTATCTAAAAGAATGAAATCTTTACTTCAAAAGTTAGCGCTGAGATTTACAAAGTAAATGAGCTTTAATGAGAGATCTGAACTATGAGAAGATTACTGTGTACATGTTGGCTGTGTTTGTACATACATATTTTCTCTAAGGGTAAGGAGAACAGTACAACAAAGGTCCTAGGAATATCACAAGAAGAGCGTGATGTGTTAAGAGCCTTTACATTTCTGAGTTTGGTAGGTGAATTTTGTATGTTTTAGGATGGTCTTAATAGCAGGGGTCCTCAGAAGAAAAGGCATTTTAAATAGTTGAGGAAAAAAATAGGGAATGAATGTAGGGAGAGTATAAGGAGATAGGAAAATATTTTGTTCTTTGCAACAGGATTGGTCAACAGCTTATATACAACGGTGGAAGAAAACAGAAACGTGTAGCAAAAGCATGAGGTTTTGGGAGTAGACCAGATGTTGGAATACTGTGGTGATGAAGACATGAGATGCTTTAGAGAGAAAAACGAAGATTTGTTTCACTTGAGCAGAAAGAATTTCAGCATTTGCTTAGTATGTGAACTTGTCTTAGAAGGTGCTTAATTTGTTGTTGTTGAATAGAAAGATATGATGAGAAAACTCTTAGTGGAATTCGGTTTTCATTCAAAGTTGGCACTTTAAAGATGGCCAGCTTTGTGTGTATCTTCTGAACTGTGGGTTTGTGCACCTGTAAAGATTCAGAATTCAGCAAAGCTGATGAATAATGTGCACTGCTACAATCTTGCTTGATTCAAAACAACCCAACAAACTAAACAAGCAAAATCAAACTGAAGTGAAGAAAATAGCCTGCATTTTGTGGGACTGACAGTGCTGATAATTGTTTTTCAAATTACAGGTACGTTCAAAGGCAAGAAAATGCGAAAAGTTGCTGTGGAGCAATCAAAGCCCACAAGTTTGGAGCAGGTTCCAGAGGAACCTTCAGATCCCTTACCCTCAGTGGTTGTTGACCATGACAGACTAAAGGTAACAGAACTGAAAAAATAAATGGAACTGGTAACAGAGTCCATGAAGAAAGCTTCCTTTCTGTGTTCTGAAGCAACATTTCCTTTAGTTTTTGACTGCAAACAAGTATTACGATGGCAGTGACTTCTGGAAATTATTTGTCAATCAGTGTTAATAAAACTACTGAATCCTTACTGTCCCATCATTACTACCCTTATAATCCAGTAATGAGGCAGCAGTCCACTATTTTAATTGCCATTTTTGCAGGTACTCAAATGTGTCGATTGGCTCTGCCAGGTACCAAGAAACTGCTGAGTGCCTGGTAATTGGGAGTTAACATCATCGTTTTCGTTCCTGTGTAGGTATACTTGGTAGAGAAAACTTAGTGGATTGGAAAGCAAATGAGAATTTGTGTTGATGTTTTGGCGTCATAGACTGCTAGTTAATTTTCTTTCAGTTTTTTTAAGTAAAGTTACGATAAAATTTGTTGTCTTCTGTTGTAAAAAGTAGCTTGACCTACTGTGACCTATGAAATTTAGATCCCATTTTCTGTGGAGTACGGATGATAATCTCTGGAAACCATAGAATTCTTATGACAGGAGGAAAAAATCTTACATGTCACTCTTTGCTACTATCTGAAATACTTTAACATTTGTTATGAGAAATTTTACGTGTTGCGTCCTCCTTCTACCCTCTTCTCTTTTTTTGTACTGTTTGTTAACATTTGTGGAAGTCCAGATATGTTTTCATATGGTGGTACTTGTTTTTCCTGCCAGTTATAAGTTCTTAAAAATGTCTGCTTTAGCCATCAAAGCAGTTTTTAGGGTTTGCTTTGTTACAATAACTGACCAAGATGAAATAGGATGTAGTAGCATTCCAAAAGAACAAACATTGCCCCAGCTATACTGAGTAAAAGAATCTTAAGAAGAAAAGGGTGGGTATAAGCAGAGAAGTGAAAAGAGTTACCAGGTCCTTTTTGTATAAATATGGAAGCAGTGGCCTTGCTGATACCCAGGTGTGATTCATTTCATTTGTATGTATCCCTTCGAAGGAAGGCTTCAGAAAGACATTGCACTTCTGACTTGTCCTTAAAAAAAATTAAAACTGATTCTAGAAATCCTCTTAACTTCACCTTTTATTGTTCCAACAGAAACTGCTTGATTTGGTGGTTAAGAAAAGTGACAACCTGACTGTTGACCAACTTGAGAGATTGTATTCACTCCTCAGTCAATGCATCTACAGACATCGTAGAGACTATGACAAATCACAACTTATAGAGGTGATGTTGTACAGCTTTTTTTATTCTTTATCGGAATATTGTGAGATAGGCTTTTCAGGAACTGTTAATCTGTCAATTTATTGTTCTACTAGCAGGCAAAACCTTTAATAGACTTTGAAGAAGGTATCTATAAAAAGAAAAAAGCTTAGTGTAGTAACTTAGAAACTGGGGGTTGTTTCTAAGAATGCTTTCTGCAGAAAGGATTAAGAATTCAACCTAAGAGAAGGCAGGAAAAAGGGCAGAGAATACAGCAACGTGAAAAGCACATGCTAGCAGAGTAGAACGGAGTAGAAGCAGTTTCCAGGTTTGTGGCATGACTAACAGCGGATGTAAAGTGGTGATTTCATAGGCACCCTGACCCAACGTTGCTGCAGTTGCTCTTTAATTGTGTTGGTGTAACTGGGCCAAAACCAGTTACTCCCCTCTGCTCCATGCAGTTTGCAGGTTCTGACTTTCATACAAGGCCTTAGAAGTGTGGACACTGTCTAGATCAATAAGTACAGCCTTGGGAAGGTCAGTGATCATGGTGGAAGCTAGGTGTCTGCTTTGCCATCATCCTTTGTTACTGACGTGTTTGCCCTCCAAGGCCTCCTGTACATCCACAACAAGCTGGTCATTTCACCATTGGCACAGGCTGATGCCAGCTCTGGGTATGCATTCCATCCATCACCACTGTTCTAACTGCAGAGGGGTTGGGATCAGCTTGCTGATTCAACTGATAACCAGCCCTGCTGAGAAAAGGACAGCAATTGCTACTTTCCAGTTGGATCACTGAGCAGTAAATATTTTTCTCCATGAATAATTTACAACAAAACCTGGAAAAGCCATAGTGGGGATTTTTGTAGAGTTCCTGCAGAATACTTTTCAAACTATTTTCATGCTATTCTCTGCCATCTTCACCTAAAAATGTGTTGAAAATCTGTGGAAGATGTTAGGTAGATTAAAAAGGCATTTGTCCAGCAGGAGTGTATAGAGACCAATCTTTACTTTGATTATCCAAACTGTGCAGAGATGTGGTTACAGCTGGGTCACCAACAGCATAAGTGTGCAGTAAGACTTGAACTCATGCAGTGTGCCACTGCAGTGTTTTCCTAATATATATTGAACATACTAATTATATAAGTGACCCTAATAAGCCTTGATTTTCTCATGGACTGTCATAGTAGAGTGCTTTTCTGCATTAATACTTCTTTAATGAGTTCCCTCTTTTATCGTATTTTGCTAGCAGATAGCAGTTAATAAACAGAAACATCTGTTTTCATATGTTTATTTGTTCAGATTAAAAAAAGTAACGCAGTAAGTACTGCTATATAAAGTCACTCTATTTCTGTTTCTATATTTATGAATAGTTAATGGTCTGTGTCTCTTGCAGGAGATGGAAAGAACAGTTCATGTGTTTGAAACATTCCTGTGAACTCGTCAAGATGGGTGGGTTTATCCTCTCAAACTGCTCATGGGAGAGCAGTCCTCTGAGCCATTCAGTTCCCATTTGCACCAAGTATGTGCAGAGCCTTGGTCTTAAGTGCTCTCTCTTTTTGTTTCTGTTGAATTTGGTGCTATTGTCTCAGGTACCTGAAACCAACCAGCCTACAAGAACCAAACGGAACTTCATATAGTTGTATCTGATATAAATAAAGAATACCATGCCACAGCTTGGAGATTTTTGGTGCTACAGAAACTGTTCTCATTCCTGCTCTTGTTCACTCTACATTATCTTTGGGGAAACTTCAGGCAAAGTGAAGACCAACACATACAAGATGACTGGAAAGAGCAGATCTAAGTTGAATATTTTTAAACAGGCAACCTTTTTTTAATTTTTTTTTTCCAATTTTTCTCTTCTCTGGAGTTACGGACAAAAAAAATTCTGTCCTAAAGAAGGCAGTGATGCATTGTGGTAGGAATCTTGAGTAACTGGATGTACAGTAATTTGAAGATGAGGCTCTCTAGAACTGCCTTTAATGTGCCTTTTAGTCAATTGAGAAAGACAAGGCTAAGTAATTTGTTTGGATTATAGCAAATGGCAATGTTAGAAAGCTGTCTGCAGAATGAAGATCTCCAAAAGGATGAATTGTATTCTCTTCATTGGATGACAACCAGTATTATGGTTCTGTAATGCCTGTCTTACTCTACAGAACTAAACTAAGACACACTGAAAAAGCCACATACTTTACCAAAATGGTGAAATTCCTTTTTCATTGGTATATATTTTGTTTTAGAAACAAGTTACACAGGTATACTGTTCTGTGTTGCTAAAAATGAAGCATTTTCCCACCATGTCCTTGTTTTCCACTGCGAGTTCTCTAAGGAAAGCAAGGTTAATACTGGCACGTTTTGTTGGGAAGGTCTGTGTTTGTAATATAGCTTGGACTGTGCAGTGCAGGCAAGAAGACACTATAGTTGGTCCAAGTCCTGGAGCCCAACCTCAGTTGAAAATAAAAACTTCTCTTAGGTTTCACAAGAAGTTCCGTGCAAAGCATTGTTACTGTTGGGAGGATTGGAGGAGAGCCTTTTGAATCCATCTGTTCTAAGAGTTCTCTGGGTCTGAATTGTGTAGTTCAACACCTTTCCTTTCTGGCAACTGGAGAGAACAGTCTAGGCAGTTTTTATGTTTTATCACGAGCTCGGTATTAGAACGTTACCTGGGCTGGTTTATTTCACACCCACATGGAAAGTGTTCTAGAGCAGTTGGCTGGTGTTCCCATCGTGAAGCATTCATTTTGACTGTCCCTACGTAGCTGCAGAAATGTCTGTCCAGAAATATGCAATGCAGTGTGGTTAGTTTTTAATTAGAGAAAACAGACTACTGCAGAGATACTGAGCTACCTCAGCTTTTTCTATTTTAGTTACCAACAGTGTTTATGGAGGACTGTAATCACGCTGCTCCTGTGTACAAACCCAGTCTTAGGGACTTGTCTCCACCTCTATGGCTCATCCCAGGGTAGTGCTGCAGAGAGAGAAAACGTGGGCCTTGGGCTACTGCAGTAATCCAAAGTGCTTTGTCCATTATGGTTAAACATCAGTCTACCTTAGATCTTTTTCTCCCTCGATGCCACTGTTATTCTTCATAGGTAATGGCAGAAAAAGGTTTTAAGCATTCACGTACATCTACGTACATTTAGTTACACCTACATGCAACCCATGCTGAAACACTGTATTTTTTAGGTGGGAAAGTGCGATTAAAAACAACAAAAACAAGCAGAAAACACATTTTAAATGAGATTCTTTGATCTCAGATTTGATTATGGGATTTTTTTCCATGTTTCATTTAGTATTTATTAGCATCATACCTGTTTGAGATATTTATGTGTCTGGTACATTAACAGCATTTTGTATTTTGATGGAAATAGTTACAAACTTTAAGATTTGATTAAAGGAAATGTAGCAGATTTTTTGTAGCAAGTTTCTGATAAAAGGGTTTTTTGCAAGTCTCAGGTTCTTGCTGCAGAATTTTTTAAAAATATTTATTCCTGTTTCACTTACTCAGAGAAGTTTTTGTTCAAGTAATAGCAGCACTTGTGGAAGATAAAACTGCATTCATTTTTAAGAAGATAATAAATTTATATAAACTAAAACAGTTGAGACTTTTAGTCACCAGTGAGTGTAAAAAGCAAGTTTAAGCTAATGCCTAGCATTAAAAATTGTTCTAAAAGGTCAGGTTTCTAAAGGAAAATTTTTACTGTCAGTTGTTGATTGGGAAAAATCATTAAGAGGCAACTAATTGAGGAGCTGCCATGTTGTTTTAGAGAAATGTAGCTAATATCAGATGTTCTAGTGGACAGCTTACCTAAAATGATATACTCTCCTTCTTAGCCCAAATAACCACACTTCAGTTTTTGTTTTCCTTTACAGATGTCTGGTGGTTTTAGAGTTAAAACAGCTGTTAATCTATCCATGTGGTCTAAACTTGTTTACTCTTTGTATGTTTTTAATTTTTTGCCACATAGCACTGGCAAGAGTTTGTACAAATTGACCTCTCTTCCTTGTTTCTTGTTGTGAAAATTGCAAATAAACTCCTGTGTGAGTCCTTGTGCTGGACTCTATGGAATGTGGAGGAGGGGGTTTCCCT
>WEKY01058975.1:279148-322422 GCA_013390045.1 Picathartes gymnocephalus | reverse complement strand
TATTTGCAAGCTTGAATCTCCCCTGTTATTTTTTTTTTTTTTGTTGTTGTTGTTTTGTTTTGTGTCCTCTGTATTGTTACTTGATTTCCTCATATGCCAATGTATTTATAGGATTACTGGGTTTTTGTAATATCTTGTCTTCCTTTTGTTTTTTTTTAATTAAGTTGATGAGTCAGCGCTGGTTTTACCTTCAGTTTCCTGAATGGCAGGTCCTGCAGCTCATAGTCTTTTATTTTGTAATCACAACATAAGCTTGAATTTGGGCTTGTACTTGCATCTTTTGTATCTTGTACATTGGGTTATTTAGACATTGGGGCGTCCTGTTTGGTTTCATTAACGTGTGTCTACTTTGTGGATTAAGTAGACTTCCTTCATCAGCTATGATATATTTTGGATTCTATAGTTTTATTCAGAATTGTGTTTAAATTGATGTTTTGCATTTTGACTTCATTTTACGTTAGTTTGAAGTAAGTTATTTAATTTTTTTGAACTTCTGGAAATTTTGAACATTTTACTGTAATTTGTAATATAACTGCTGTGAAATACTTGAATAAAGATGACAAGAAAACACAGCTTTAGCTCCTTCAAAAATGTATTTAAAAGAAATGCTGCCTCCTGGCTGATAACAGTCTGTTCCTTACCAGACCTCCTTGGTTTTGCAGTTTAGATGTGACACTTTGGGATCTTGCTGTTTAGTGATTTTGAGCAGTTTGGTCCAACTTCTGCTTTCAGTGTTTCTCCATTAGAGAAATGGCTTCTAATGAGAGGTTTTTTTTTTTTAAGGAAAGATTCTTTCCTTTCTGTTTATTATATTTAGCAAAGTTGTTCTTACAACTTTGGGTTATTTGTTTTTTGTTTTTTTATAGATGAGCTGTTGAGGTGTAGGACATGGAACATCCCTGGACATTGTCCTCTTTTCCATTCTGTATACCGTAAACTGTGGGCTCCTGAGCAGAAGAGTAGTTGAGGAAAGGGGTAGTAGTAACTTAACTTCATGTCTGACTCCAAATCCACTTTTGTATGCAGCTTTGAAAGCACAATTACATACGAAATTTAATACCTGTTGTATAATAATGAAGTTTATTTTTGAGAGCTTGGGCTCAGCATGGGCAGGTGTGTTTTGACCTGAATGGCCTTGCAGGTGCCAGCACCATGCTTGGGTTTGCAGTCTGAATAAAGGAAGTAGAGTGTGAGGTCTTGTGTCTCTTTTTGTCTTTCAGGAGTGGGGATGGCCATGTTAACAGAGAATAGATTCAGGTCTGATTTCTGACAGTGGCTGTAAAAATAACCAGTCAGACAAAATATTTGGGAACTGACAAAAGGATTCTTGTAAAGATACTTTGTGAACTTCGAGTGGTACTTCAAAAGCATGAATTAGTGAGAAATAGTTAGAGTGGGTGTTCCTAAAGCCTTAGTAGATGCTTGTGCAACACTCATATTTGTTCATTGCTTAATGCTGCTTCCTTCTGCTGTTGGTTTCTGCCTTGAATGTAGTTTGGAAATGCAATTTCCCATATTTCCTTAAATTTGCAGTGCTGCACATTCTGTTTTCTCCTGAAGCTCTTCAGGTAATTTATTTAAATAAAATAAAAATAAGATCCTTTTATTCTGTATCTTGGGTAGGATTTGGACTTTTAATATATGGGGTTTTAAGCCAGCACTTCATGTGAATAAATTCTGCAAACTAAATCAGTAAACTTATGAACTGATTAATGAAGCCAAACACTTCATTTTTTTTTTCCTCCTCCTTTTATGCTTCACTTGTGGTCATGTAACTATTATGTAAAAATGAGGGATTATAAACTTTAATTAATTCAGCCTCATTCCATTTCTAGGTGAGTAATTTTTTTTGCAGTGTGATCATTTGCATAGGAAGTATATTTTGTTTGAACCCACTGCCAGTAGGATGGTTGTGACTACTGTGAAATTCCATTTATTTTAGAATTGCATTTGAGTTACGCTATACTAAGCCTTACTTTCATATCAGGAAAGATCCTTTCCCTTTAAAAATACGGTAAGCTGCTAAGATTTGAAATGGATTCATCACTTTTAGTGGAATGTTAGTGTGAACGTTTGCATTGAGGTTGGCTGGCCTGGAATGCTGATGTGGAATAATGCTGCTTTCAGTACTGAGGTGCAGAAGGTGATGTGGAGTGGCGTTCGAAGGCTCCTCACATCCCGTTGTTACAGGGGTGGGGCAGGCTGGGGGCAGAGGTTGTTCAGGCTCCACATTTGGGGTGTCAGAGATGCAGCCCCCAGGACGTGTTGGCCAGCAGATGAAGTGGGGTTGGTTCTGCTGTGCTGGACTCCTCTGGTTTGCTGGGATTGTTTCTGTCTTCCAGCAATCAGGATTTTGGCAGAGTACCTGTGAGAAATGTACAGGTCCCTTGGACTCGGTGGCTGCTGGGAGTGCTCACACCATTTTGTCATCCTGGTTTTGTTGTGGACCTGGTCTTTGTTGTGGATGAGAAAACCCTTTTGCATCAGTATAAAATCTGATTTGTGCCATAACCCAGAGATGCTTGACTGCGTCTGCATGAAAGTAGGAGTTTTTAGATGATCTGTCTGCTTTGGGACTCTGCATTGGGAGGAAGGTAACACTTCAGGTCAAGTTTCAAAAAGACTCCCTTTGAAGTATTTATTCATCAAAGGAAGTGAAACAGAATATAGAGGATTAATTCATTCTAGAAAATATGTTAAATTTGGACTAAATTAGTTTTCTAAGAAGGAATCTTTCTGCTGTAGAAGGAAAAGAAAATAATGTTTTAGCTAAGAACCTATTTGTGATCTCCAAAACTCCAGCTTCAGTTTTGTTGTAAAGATCTGGCATTCTCTTGCTGACTTCGTTACACCTTGTAGAATCCCTTCTGTGTGGATGCCACCTGGAAGAACAGTGATACCTGATTTTGGTGGTAGGGAAGGACAAATTGCTAATATGCTTTAGGTTTCTAATGAACATAATTCTGACATAAGTTTTGAAGTGATGCCCACTGTATTCTCTGTGACATTACGAAAGGTTTAGTTTGATAAAGGAAATGTAACATGGATAGTCACATGTTGTATGTGACTGCTAACATCAGTTTAGTAATAAATTACTGTTTCCTAAAGACATTTGAAGTATCATAAATAAAAGCATGTAAGACTGCATTTTCATGAAGCACTGGAGATTTAACTGGTTTAAAATTAATGTCTCACCTTTATACTGGGGTTAGACTGCTTCAGAGTCTTGCTCTAAAATCTAAAATATGTCCAGCAGGCAAAATGCTTTTTTAAAAAATAAAAAGCTTTCTTTTCACAAGATTCAGAGAAGAACCACAAAAACACAAGCTGAGCATAAATTTTGCACTGTTAATCTTGTCAATGCATGAGAATAAATTTTGGAAATAGAAATGAACTGACATCTAATGGTGATTTAAATGTTCAGCAGTTTGTTACAAAAATTTGGGTTTATTCATGGGGAATAATGCCAGCAGAAGACACTGGTTTGTTGAATTGGATGCTGTGGCATGTATGATTTAATCTCCTGCGTGCCCAGGGCCTGCTAACATCTGAATGGCTTAACAGTGTTTTTGGGGAGGGCATTTAGTCTGCAGAGTACATCTGCCCTGCGCTCTGAACTTTTCATGGAGTAGTTAAACTCATGGGTAGAAACATGTGCCTGATGCCTCATTTGTTTTGGTCCAGTTTCAACTTCCGGGCACTGCTTCTTGTCGTCTCTTTGTGTTTTAGACTATTCATACCTGGTTTTCCCCCCCATTAAGACACTAATGCACTGTTAGTAAGTAGCCTCTTCGTCTTCCTTTGCTGAAGAACAAGCCTTTTATGGCTCTCGCTGCATTTTCTCCAGCCTTTAAGTCAATTTTCTGGCTGTATTCTGCAGTAGGTCAATTTTTCAACATCTTCTAAAACATTTGTTCACAGAGGAAATTGATGTGATATTCCAGCACAGGCCCCACCAGTGCCATTTATAGAGGCAAAAATCACTGATTCCTATTCCCTGTCCCCCTTTTTGCACATCTAAAGATCAATTTAGGCCTTTTATACCATGAAATTGGGCTGGGAACTCTTGCTGTTTGACCCTTCTCAGACTTGCAGCTTTTCATGATGCAGTTCTCCATCCTGAATGTCATTCCCCAATCCCACCTCTCTGAGGTCCTGCTTAGCTTTATGAAAACAAGTTTTATGGGTCCCAGCCAGCCAGAGGAGCCAGCACCATACATGACTTGTTCAGGCCTAATCTTTCCCTTGGCTGATCTCCCTTCCCACAAGTCTGTGACTAGTGATTTATGTCAACATTTTCCTTCAAGAACTTTGTAAGAAGAGGATTCCCCCACTAGAAACCCTCTGATAGTACCAAATTGAGAATTACTTGAGCAGATTAGATATTCCTCAATTAATCTGCCTTTTCTTAGCCCATTTAATATTTGCTGTCTGAATACTGTACTGTGAGGAAGTTGAAGTATTTTGTCACATGCTGTTGAAAATCTATTACCTTATCAATCAAATGTGTAATCCTGTCAGAGAATGAGATCAGCTTTGTGTGATACAGCCAATTTTCTAGAAAATCATTGTATTTCTTCTTATCCCTTTGATTCATGATCACTTTAGTTTGATATCATCTTTCCATTTTTACTTGGGCTTGATGTCAGGTGAATGCCCTGTAATTACCCAGTCATTTCACTTGCCCTTTGATAACTGTCACATTATCGGCACTCTCTGAAATACCCACATGTTATTAAAAATGAATGCAGGGCAGAGACTTCTGGGCTTTCTGGAGATGGTTGAGTGTTAGGTTACCTCTGGAATTCAAAATCCCTTATCCAGCTGGGAAAGTCTAATATTCTCTCCAGGTAGTAAGCAGTCTGGACGTATTGATCTCCATAGGGGATACCTCTTGCCAAGCAGTTAACAGAAATATGAGCCATTCCCAAGCTGCCACATTGCCACTCTTAATTTTCCCAGAAAGTCTATGTGTGGCTTTTTTATGATAGAATCAGAGAATGTTAGGGATTGGAAGGGACCTTAAAGATCATCTAGTCCCAATCCTCTGCCATAGGCAGGGATACCTCCCTCTAGACCAGGTTGCTCAAGGCCTCATCCAACCTGGCTTTGAACACTTCCAGAGTTGGGGCATCCACAATGTCCCTGGGCATCCTGCGCCAGTGTCTCACCACCCTCACAGTAAAGAATTTCTTCCCAATACCTAACCTAAATCTCCCTTCTTTCAATTTGTACCCATTTCCCCTCATCCTATTACTACAATTCCTGTCGAAGAGTCCCTCCCTGGGTTCTCTGTAGGCCCCCTTCAGTTACTGGAATGTTGCTGTCAGGTGTCCTTGTAACCTTCTCCAGGCTCAACAGCCTCAGCTTTCTCAGCCTGAAATGTTCCAGTACATAAACAGGGAACTTGCAGAAAAGCTGGGCCTAAATTGAAATAGGTAAAATTGAACTTGATGTAACAAGTAATGGAGCACTGCATTCACTGGACACAAAAATAACAAACTTACTAAAAGATGATCTCTCTTAACGGAAACGGCTACCAAAATTCCAGTGGGGTTGGCAGTTTAGGCTTGCTTTGTGGGAGCTGATTACTATTTCTGTCGTAGAGGGACAGTGATTCTGGTGGAGTATCGGGCTCAGGATATTCTTAGAGCATTTGATGTGTCCCCGTCCTTGTTCAATTTCCTGATCCTTATTTGGATGCTGTCCACCGGCACAGGGACATTACATTAGAAGTTAGAGACTGCTTAAGTTCCCAAGATGTGGAGAGGGATTGGCTCATTTCTACCTCTTAAGAACTATTTTTATTAACATGTATTGTTTTTAATGAGGTGAAAAGCTGATGCTTCTGTAGGAGTGTTACAGGTGACCTTAGGTAGGTGTCTGCTCTTTAGCCACAAAAATGTAGGAAAAAGTCACTGATGCTGGAAAACAGCAAAGGTTTGATACTGAATGTATTTTGCCAGTATCAATCTTGCTGTGTACGATCTTGGGTATGTATGAACTCCAAAGGACAAAAAAACACTGCTCAAAATCAACAGATTATGAAATTAAAAGCAGGGAACCTTTCAAACCTTCATTGTACAGACCACCACTAATGAAAAATTCAGAGGCAGATACGGCTTGATGGCACCACTGAAGCTTCCCTCTCCCAGGCAGTAACTGAACCAAAACACTGAATTCTGCGTGTAAAGCTGCTGCCAACTGAAGTAGAATTTGTTTAGATAACGAAAATTGAAATTTATTACTCTGTAAGAAATCTGCTAGCTAAACAGGACTTCCTGAAAGTAGTGTGTGTTATCAAAAGAAAAAAACACTGGTGACCAGCAAAGGGAGAGTTGTTTTTCACAGTAGTCTGCCACTCTGGTCTTTGTTTCCAGGCTTCCAGAGCTCAGCTGAGCAGCCCATGATGGCAGCTCTTGCTCTCATGAATTCTAACCTCAGTGAGTGTTTAATCATGCCTCAAACAGCTTGGCTTTTCAGAGGAAAAATGGTGTTTCTGTTCTGGTATTGCTGTCCAGCTTAATGTAATGAGTGATGGGAACACCATGCCCAGGATGCATCCATCTGCTTCCCTCCAGACCATTTTCTTTCTGGCTTTTTTTGCAGTCTAAAGTTATGACAGGAACTTGCTGCTGCCTTCCTCTTTGTGCTGGCATCTCTACCTCAGCTGAAAGCATGCTTCAGCTCCTGTTTTTGAGCTGACTTAAAATGGGAAAGAAGGCATTAAGAGGTGAGCTTAAAGGTCTCATCCAATTTAAAAGGCTTGTATTAGCATGGCAAGTTAAAAATGTCCAAGTAGATATAGAGTCAGTGTCTTCTTACAGACCTGGCACAGGTTGCAGCTGCCAAGTCCTGACTGCATATGCTGTGTGTAGTTTTACCCGATATTACCTTACACCACATCACCATTTTTCAGTGGGGATAGGGAGGCAGTGTGGTTCCGAGACCATGCCCTTGCATTGGAAACAGCAGAGAGAAGCTTTGGGATTGGTTCCCTTTTTTTCAGACAAATTCTTCACGAGAAGCAGGGAAGGGTGGTCGAGTACCTGAAGCTACTTGTGCCTGTTCCATCTCTGCTGATAAAACATATCTGTGCTGGGGGAGGCGGGCGGGAGCCGCTGCTCTCCCGGCTAATCCCTGCAGCTGCGGAACGCGGGTGCTCCTGCTGGCGCTCGGTTTGTCTGGGCCCCTCCAAGGGCAAGCTGGAGTGTACCCAGTGTTGTTAATTAGCTGCTCCAGTTACACTGTGCTAAGCTCAGCCCTAACACTTACCTGCAGTTAATTAAAAGATGGGATTGCTGAGGTTGTATTAGTACAGTCTGTTTGCCGCTAGATGAAACAACAGGAGAAAGGGGGATGACTTGTGTAAATTGTCAGGGGTAGGTGATTACCTGAGAACAGTGAACAGCCCCATTTGGAGATCACTCCCCTTCCCAGGTGAGCCAGGGGAGAGTCACACCAGCGAACAAAAGAGTTGTTATCATTATCAGGTTGCTGAGCCAGCCTGTCCCTCTGAATTTCTTAAAGCTTTTAAGAAGAAAAATCTCTTGAGCAGATACGTGCGCATGATTCATTTGGCAAAAGCACTCAGCCAACTTCCCAGAGGGGAACTAAAATAATTTCCACATACAAGTAAACTAAATAGTCTGTGTCTTGTTCATCCTACCAAGTATTACTGACTAGTGCTGAGTAAGAGATCCATGCAGAGCCTTGATGAAAGGTTGGCAACTCACCCCACTTGCTCTGGATTATTGCTGCATGGTTTTGTAATATTGAATTTCAAGGCTTTTAGTAATCTTCACAGGCTGTTCAACTTCAGCCACTAAGCCTGAACTAAAATGTTTAAAAACTGCAGTTCACGCTCTTAAATACTCTGTAAGAACCAGAAACAATTTCAATAAATGTTAGGCTCTTCCTGTTAATGTGCAGAACAGAAATTATCTCCTCAGATCCAGCTGAAATGTTCCACTGTGGTGGTACTTAAGACTAGTTATATTTGGCTCATCTTTGTTCCAGATCCAGTTTTACAACTACCAGATGACACCCTAATGAAACATCAAAGAAGCCATGAATGGTTGCATGGAATTGCTATCTGAACGATGTATCCAATGAGGTACAGAGCTCCCACACTGGATACAAAAGAATTTTGACCATAGGGCAAATGCAGCTTTCATCTTTTAGACATCGCAGCAGCAGTGCAGCACAAATTCTTACCTTTATTAAAAAAAAAAAAAAAAAGTAAAAAAGCTGTTTATCAGGGGTTTTTTTTTCAAGATAGTTTCCTAAACTATCTTGAGCCCTTCTGTTCTTTACTTAATAATACATTTGGGAAAATAGATGAACAAGAAAGAGTCTTGCTGAATAAAATCTAAAATTACTTTTAAGAGATTTTTTTCTGAAATGAGAATGAAAGTACTTTGGAAGCTTCTGAGTGTTTAAGTATTAGCAATAAATTTTTGGATTTGCAAGAGAAACTAGTTGGAATGAATACATTTTCATCCCTGGCTGGGTTGAAACATGAAGTCCCCATTTATGCAGTGTTTTTTCTTTATCAATCATGACAAAATTAATCCAATCTGGATGCTGAATCTAGATCTATAAATATATTTATTATAATATAACAAGAACTTAACAGTAAACATAAACTATATACAATACCATTACAGATAACCCTGTTTTTAATATTATTCACAGAAATAGCCAGTTTTGTTCCAGTGTGAGAAATGAAGAAATAAGCTAAATTGGAAACGTCGAATGTGTTTCAGTCTTGTTGACAGGTAGCACCTCCTTTGGAGGTAGACACACACCAACACTAAAATTAGTCCTGCCCCAGGCAGTTAGAAACTTGTGCTCCAATCTTTAGGTTCACACTTGCACCCTGTTTGACATAAATACTTTAAATGACATACTAGTATATAATTTTGTTGTGCTTATTATTTTTCTTTTCTTTAAAGAATAAATAAAACAACTGCATAACAAAGGCTGGAACCCCACTGTCAAAATGAGAGGCTTGAGTCACCTTATAGCTTGACTCAGCTGACTCGAGCACATTTTCTTTAAATACTGTAAGATACAAATGTCTTTTTTTTATTTTATAAATGATTATTAATAAAATAAGATGATTAGCTAACCATCTGCATTGATTTCCCCAAAGCTGTAGGCAGACCTCCCTCCATATAAAAAGGCTACTGTATTTGGTATGAAATTCAACTAGATACTGAATGCAAGATCTCACCCACACTCTGTACAGGACCCTCCTTCTTGAATTACTGGTATGGCGTTTGGGATTTGAGTCTGCAAAGGCAAGTATGGCAACTTTTTTCCCTCTACTTGGAAGGAAATCAGACAATCCTTAGCTTGGGGTTACTTCCTACTGGTGAGTTTTAAGATTCTTTCCCCTGCCCTCTCTATGTTACCCGGTCCATCTCCCATTTGTTCCTTTTATGTATAAATTTATAAAGAATTTCCACATCACAATGCTCTCTGGATAGACAATATTTTAATATATATAAAAATATAACCCCTGTGCTGTGCATATACTTACAACTCTACATAGTAATAATTTGAAGTCTCTTACACTGGGCTTAAGTCTATGCATTTTTCTACCATGGGCTTTAAACTCATGTGTTTAACATCTGTAAATAAGAAGTGTAAGGCTTCCACACCTAGGGAAGGAACTTGAAAAATAAAGTAAAATAAAAAACTTCTCAGGCTTTACATAAAAGATAGTGGCGTGTATCCCGACGTAAGGAATTTTGGTTGAGAGCCAAAACCGAGTGCGTAGCTGCAGGAGGCATCTTCTGTGTTTGATGAACACGTGGCAAACCCACACTACACTGTGCGTTTTACTGCGATTCCAGCCAGAAGTGAGGAGTGGGTTTATCAGGAGAATGCCTCTGGAATCCAAACCGTTTCCATTTTGCACTGTGGAATCGAGCACTGCCAAGTGCATCAGCAGAAACCCGGAGGAAAAGGTTTAGAAGCCCCCCACCCCCTATGGTGGGCACAGCCACACGTGCCCACACGAGAATCACTGGGAGCAGAAACTCATCCAGCCCAACAGACCTTTTGTTTTCATCATTTTACATGGAATTTATTACCAATGGCTATTCTCCCCAGTCCCCACCTCACCCTGCTTCTGGGGTCTTCTCTAGAAAACCGAAAGATTTGTTTGAGCTGATGGAAGACTGACATCAACATAAGCCATCTGTCACACAAGATTTCTCTCAGTCATTGGTATTGAAAAGCATGTATTAAAAACAAATGTAGGAATCAAAGTGGTAAGGACACTTTGACCTTTCAAATAGATTGATGCCTAAAGTGTAATAGTAAAACTAATCTGCATGGTTATTTCAAGAATCAAGCTTGAGCTCTAAAGTAAAATGCAGATTATTTTTTTCCTCTCTTCCCCAGCTTAAAAAATATGAGAAATTCTATTGCACCTGGGTTGACCAAAAGCCGATGTCCAGAACAAGTGCCACTATAACATCTAGTGACACCCTTGCATTATTAAGTTACAATATCTTACATAGCACGGAGCTCTCTGCTCCTTGTTCACCAAAAGGTGAGGATGATTTTTCTACATTCAATGTAGACACTATTCAAGACTTTAGAGCAATATGTTCACTGGCTGGCTTTGCTGCTTTTGTTCCTTAAGTAATAGTATTCCTCTTGCCTGCTTTCAACAGGTACAAACAGTTCTCCATCCGACTCCTGGGGAACATCAGCCGCTCTGAATGTACTTCTTGATTGCTACGCAGCCATGTCGAAAAACGGGGCAGGGCATATTTGGTAGAAGTGTCCACGTATTTGTTTTAGGGTCATAGGCTTCCATGTTTCCCAGGGCAGGTCCTTCACTGCTGACAATCCCACCAGTAGCATAGATTTTCCCATCCAGAACCACAGCACTGTGTTTTTTTTTTAAAAAAAAAAGAAGTTAGTTTGAGTTAGTTGTCTTACAGAGCAATTTTCTTTTTAGGCTTAAAACAAACCCAGTCTTCTATAACAATGGGTAAACAATGAATACACCTTTTGTTCTTATCTGTATAAAGCTGTGTGGGCATTTGTCTTCCCTCTCCCTTTCTCTCCCCAGAATTAATCCTTTTTGTGTTCCTACCAGGTAGGTAACTGTTGTCTCTAATGTAAACAACAGATAAAAGTCCAAGTAAGATGTTTCTACAGCCCACACATGGCATCTGCAGCAAAAGTAGCAGGGTGGTGTGTCCCTGTAATACTTTGCACATGCAAAACCAATTTGGGGTTCCCACCACCTCAGCTGGAATAAGCTCTTGCTTCAAGTTACTCCTTTAATTGTTAATGAATGCTACAAAATGAGGGGGTAAAAATCTTCAAGATATGTTCTGTTGCTTCAGTCCCTTCCGTGGTTGTGCCCTACCATGGGGGCCTGGAGGTCCCGCTGACTTTGTCCTTGTGCACCCCAGAGTTGTCCATGGGAAAGTGGAGCTGGGGCACACAGATCTGATGGTCAGGGCTGTGCAGCTGAGGGAATGAAAGGCCAGCTCTTTGTTGGCATCTAAAGAAGGTATTTGAAAGAAAAATTGCCCCTTGGTCTCATCTCTTCCTCTTCCTTCCACTTTATGCCTTGGCCTCTCCAGCAATCATGCAGGACACTGCTTTGGCTGAGCTCCCATGTGTGCATTTGGAAATCACAGAGCATGGCAAAGGCATCTGGGTGGAAAAAGCCAATGCAGGGCCTGCCATGTGCTCCATGCCACCTTCCCACTGCGTGGGGGGGAGCCCAAAATTGGGGTTGTCTGCTTTTCATCTGCCAGGAAGCCCAAATTTGCCTTCCAAGTTGATTTAAAGATGATGTTAATCTGGATGGGGTTGGCTTTTCTGGTGGCTGGGTCCATTTGGAGAGCAGCTGATGAATGATTGTGTTGGGAAGGAAAATGGAGACTTGGAGAGTATGTACCTCCCAAAGGATAGCAGGGAGAACAAGAGGGATGGGAAGGTGAGAAATTAATTGCAACCAAGCAGGTTGCCTAGATCTATCAAGATGGAGAAGCGTAGTGATCCTCTAGGCTTGGTAAAAGCAAACTAATTTTGTCTGGTTAATTTTGTAGTGGGAAGAGGAAAGATAAAAGGTGATAAAGGCAAAAGCCAGAGAGTGCTGGAAGACACAGGATGAACTGAGACTAAAATGGCACCGACAATGCCACGTGCTTCTGAAGAACACAAGACTGGTGTCCTTGTGGAGAAGCAGAGCCTAAGGTTAAAAATAAACTCACAATGACAACAGTGAGGACTCAAGCGTGGTGCCTGGGTACCGCCAGGAAATAGGAAATAATGAGAATCTTGTCAAAATAACTGTTAATCTGAAAGGAGGAGGAAGGAGACAGAGACTTGAAACACTTGATTAGAGCCTATCCACAAATCAGCAGGGCTGGATGATGCATAGCCCAGGGTCCTGAGGGAGTTTGCTAATGAACTTACTGAACCACGGGTAATTATTTTTCAAACGTCAGGGAGAAATGGGGAAGAATAAGGACTTGAGTAAAGCAAGTGACATCCTGAAAGATGGCTTTGAAAAGAGAAGGAGCTCACCTCCAAAAGAGCCAGAGCTAGTGGCAGAGAGGCACTGCCCAGCAGGAACTCCTGCCAAGCCTCAGTCCCTATGCCCAGGAGGAGGCAGAGGTGGCAGGACCAGCCAACCCAGTAAATCAGACAAATGTACAAATTAAACCACGATTTCAGACTTAGGATATTTGCTGAGGGGTGGAAAGCCCATCTCTGGACAGGAACAAGTTACTATTTAGGCAGGCTGGGAATTACAGCTTGCAAAATCTGGCCTGAGGAGGGGGAAGGATTGCCCCACGCCAGGCTCCTGATATGGTGGAGGGCCTGCTGAAATGAGCAGAATTAGAGTTGAGAGACGAGGCCCTTGGGTAGTGGTTGCTGTTTTTGTTTCACTTTGTTTTTGTTTTTTCTGGCTTGTGAAGCTGAAGAAGATGGAAGCTTAATTGTTTGGGATACAGTTTGGGATGTGGAAGAAGGTCTAATGTCAGAGATGGACTGTGGTACAAAGCAGTTCTGCTGCCTTGGTTCTCTAATGAAATCCTGATTACTAATTAAAACAGTGCTCCTACACAATGCTTGATGCAAAAAAAGGAAATAAAAATTAAACAGGCTATCAGTTTTGTTGCGTTAAGTGGGAAAAATGAAACAAACTCCAAAAGATCCCCCAAAAAGATCTGTCTGAAGATCTATCAATAATGGGCAATTGAAACAAATACAGTGCTGATGATCAAGATCTGCTGCCCATGAATGGCCTTAGTTTTAATTTACTGGTGTGGACATGCTGGCATAGATGGCACCTCCTCACACCAACACAGGATCTCAGTCCTCAGTCATCACTGACGTAGGGGGCTGGTCTACCCCTCACTGCTCATTAACTGATGAAATTCCTCTGCATGGAGCTTTTGATCTGAATGGGAAGAATGGAATGACCACAGGGAAGACTCTACAGGTGACCATGGGAACAGGAGCCAAGCAGCCACCAGCCCTCCCCTTGCTGGCTCTGTGCTGCACAGCTGCAATCTGGCCTTATGTGCCCTCGGTCTTCCCTCAGGCATCTCACCTTAGGTCTCTAAACAGGGACGTGGGTGCTTTACCAATTCTTGTGTCGCATCTTAGCCACCCACATTCAGTCTAGTGAAATCTTTTCTGTGGCATGTTTAGTTATAGCTACTCTGAGCCAGAGCTGCTGCCACCACAGAGCAGCTGAGCAGCCAAGGAAACCTTTCCAAAATGATCTGTGTCTGGGCTCCTCCCCAGCCCGTGCTCTGGATTTGGGGCTACAGTGAGTGGGTAAGTGCTGCCCTTGTTCTCTGGAACCTGAGCTACAGCCCTGGGAAGAACTCCTGCCCAGTGCCTGGGACAAGCAGCTCAATCCTGTACCTTCCCATTATGGTGCTAATACAGTGGGGAAGAAATGGATGCTGAATTCCACCCTCTGGAAGACTGTATGAATTTTAAATGGTGATTAGAGCAACTTCAGCTCCCTCTGTGTGCAATTCCTGTAGATAAGACTGGCATAATGCTTAGCTTGTGAGTCATGCCTGAGGTTAACCAAAGCAGTGAGCTGCTCCTGCCATGAAGAAATAGGCAGTTCTGACCACACAGTGGGTCCTCATATGTGCAGGGAACTTTGGAGACATTGAGGCATCTCTGGGGCCAAAGTGGCAGGTAGGTCCTTAAGATAATTAGGAATTTAATCCTAAATTGCTGCTACTTGGTAGTATTAGGACAGTCTCTGCTAATTTCTGGGACCCTGGGGAATAGAAAGCTCAAGTGGGTTCTAAAACCTTGAGAAAAATGAGTGGAAAGGAGTATGCTCATTGCTCTTTCTTCATTACTGTGACAATATTTCGTTTCTCCCCTCCCTTCCATCCCATCAGCTGTAAAAACATCATTACCAAGGCTGACATACAAAGAAAGAAATAATTACAATAATTAGAATGCAAGTTTATTGCTTGGTGCCATTAATCCTGAGAGATAAAATGATTATAGGCTGTCAGAGCCTGGGAAGGAAGGAAGGAAGCTCTGTGCCACAGAGCCTTGCTGCAGGGACACAAACCCTCTGGTGGCTTTAGGGCAGTGACTTCCCTGGCTGTGGAGAGCCAGACCTCCACCTCTCCAGCAGAATGCCTGGGGAGAAGGTAGTGGGCATCCAGATCCAGATCACTTCAGCCACCCCTTCCAAAAAAATGAGTTTCAGCAAATTATCACCATGCAGGCTAATGAATGACCCAGCCTTCTACTCTGCAGGTAATTACTGCTGTTCACTAGAGAGGCTTCTCCTGCTCTGTGACTGATTCTCCTGAGGTGCCTAGGCACCCTTCATTTCCCAAGCAAAGCTCACAGGATCATGCTGTGACTGTCCCCTGACACTGCCATGGGTCATCTGATCCCTCTGCTGACCTCCATGAAGCTCTGGGTCACACTCCCAGGAAAACCCCAATGAGGCTGAGGTGTGCAAAGGGCTGATGGGGACCTGACTGTCCATGAATGGTGTGCTTGTGCAATCTAAACACCCTTTACATCTCTTCCCTGCCTATCCACCTTTCAGTCCTTGCCCAGGCTGAGCAAATGGCAAAGAAGGTCCCTCTCTGACAGCTGCCTGGTAAAGGACTTGATGGACAAACTGAATCACTGAACCAAAAAATCATAGAACAGCCCAGGCAGGAAGGGACCTTGAAAGATCATCTGGTCCAACCTTTTGTGGCAAAGAGACACCAGATGAGATTATTGTGCATCCTGTCCAATCACATCCTGAAAACCTTTGGTGATGGCGACCCCACCACATCCCTGGGGAGGTTGTTCCAGTGAATGACTGATCTCACTGTAAAAAATTCTTATATCATGATGAAGCCTCTCCTCCTGCAGCTTGTACCTGTTGCCCCATTGTCTTCTCCCTGTGGCTCCTTGTCAAGAGAGAGCTTCTGTCCTCCTTGTAGCTGCTCTTCTAGTGCTGGAATAGTCTGTGAGGGTCCCCTGAGCAGTCTCTTCTCCAGGGAGAAAAGATCCAACTCTCTCAGTCTTCCCTCATCAGGCAGGCTCTCTAGCCCTTTGACCATCTTCACAACCCTCCTCTAGACCCTCTCCAGTCTGTCTGTGTCTTTTTTGAACTGTGGGAACCAGAAGTGCTGCCTGAAAAGAGCTGAGCAGAGTGGGAAGATGGAAGTCTCCTGATGGGCAGTAAGATTTGGAAGTGGAGGATGTCACCGTCTTTTTTAGTATATGTTTGAGAGGTGAATGCCTGGGTGCTCTTGCTCAGCACTTCTCTCTCCCAGTGATATGCTGGACATATCATCAAGCAGTGGGACTACAAGAAATGTTAATTTTATTACTGCTTTAAAATTTCCTGCTCAGTCCTAAAGATCACATCAGCCTCATCAGGAAATGTTAACAAATAATTTAAAAAAATTCTGTCTTGTAACTCTCAGGGTTGCAAAAGATTTGAAATGGCTAAATTAGTGTATTGTTTTGACCGCCTGAAACTTAGTATTTTCTGAGGCCTCACATAACAATCTTCTCCTTCCTCATTCCTGGTTATGCATGCAGAAGCACACATTTATTTGGAGCAGTTCCATAAACATTATTGAGTATTATCAGTTACGTCGACACAGGATCTGCTTAAAAGAAGAAAAAAAAAAATCCCTGCATTTATTAGTGGATAAATTTCCTTCCTACCCTAAGATTTCAGGAGGGCTTTACTGGAGGTGGAACTGACTGATGCTGGTGAGATTCCTGGGGTTGTCCTGTGCAGGGACAGGAGCTGAACTTGACGACCCTTGTGCATCCCTTCCAACTCAGAATATTCTGTAATTCCAGGATGCTCATCAACTGGATGGAGTTGGCATAAGGACCAGGGAAGCCTCCAGGGTCCCAGCCCCTGTGGGATGTGGCTCTGGGCAGTGCCAGGCAGAGCTGCGAGTGCCCCTTACGCTTTCTTTTAAACCAGGGGCCTTTCTGAGACACCTGCGTGGTGGTTTGCGGTGCTGGAGCAAAAGGCATTGCTGGCACTGTGTCCGTGGGTGGTGGCACTCAGGGGGCCAAAGCACTGTCCCGTTTGGTGGCAGTGCTGACAGCCCCTGGCGCTGGCAGCCAGGTTGCTATGTCACAGAAGGCTCGAGCTCGGGTGGCCCTGTCGTGCTGCCAGAAGTGTCGTCTTTACAATGAGATGGATAAATGAGGGTCCAGATTAGTCATGGTCAATTAGGAGGATATCATGCCCCTTCCTGGAGCAGGATTATTAGTGTGGGTGTTTTGGCCAAGCTCCAGTTATATTCTCCCCTACTCTGCGAGCACTTTCCTTTTCTAATGATCCAAAACCATCATGTGGCATCGTTACTTGTTGCTGAAAACCAGCAGTGTTTTACTCCAAAGTCCACAGCACATCAGTAATGGCCTGAGTCCTCTGTCTATATCAGTTATGCTTTAAAGCCCACCACAATCCTTCATGTCATCAGCTCCTACAGAAATTACTGCCAGTAGTCTGGTGCAGCAGTTCTCACTGCTGTCCGTGGAGCACAGCCTCACACCTTATGTCTCCTTCCAGACAGGCTGGAAGGTTTTGGTTTTCCCTTCTGGACTACAAACACCTCCAGCTGCAAATGCTACCAGCTGAAGACACCAACCTTCCTGTCTGTAGGTTTGGGAAGCACATGGCCATTGAGGAAACCTGCTTCATAATAGCTGTACCTGGGAATATCCATCCAAACAAGCTATGCTCCAATCCCTTCCAGTGACTGGAGTTACCATGATCTTTGCAAGGCAGAAAGGAGTCAGCCTGGGAAGGCTGTAGCTGGTGCTGTAGGTCAGCAATGCCTGGCAGGCAGGCCTCAGTACAGAAGGCACCATGCTTTGCTGTTCATGAACAAGGCCTTACTTGAAAAGAAGAGGCCGGGGTGTGTGTCTGTGTGTCTGTAAAATAATCCCCAGACTGACCACGGTTTTGTGCTGTTCAGCCTGAGTCAAAGTTTTATTAAAGATTTCCATTCAGCAGAACCATCTAATAAATCTTACTGGTTAGCAGTCAGAGGAGGAAGAAAATGCTTTTCTGGTGTCTGTAGGGAATTGGTGGTACTAAATTAGCTTCTCTGGAATTACTGCTGGCACCACCATACTGCTGCTGTTGCCCCGTGGAGGCTCTCTGCAGCACAGGCCTGTTTGCACGCTGCCTGCATCCTAAGCAAGCAGAATATGGAATTTTTAATCATGCACAGGAACCCATTTGGTATTCTTTTCACTTGCGGAAAAATAAACCCTTGAAGGGCACTGCAGGAAGGGAGAACTCTTGCCTGCAAAGGGAGGCCTTGCCACGCTGAAGGGGAGGGATATCTGCAAGTCTTTTTGAAGGGAGGTGTCTGGCAGAGCGAGGTGTGATCACCTCATCCTGGCTTTTCATTCCTGTTGGCTGCTGTCCACCATCTCAAGATCCTATGAATAAACAGGGGCTGCCAAACTGAGATGGGGTGCATGGCAAAAAGCTCAGACTTGCCTGATGTTTGGGAAATGTCAAGTATTTCCCTCACCTGTTGTGTGGAAGGTGTTCAACCTCTCAGTGAATTTTAAAACACTTCAGGCCTATTATAGCTCTTTTCTCATTTAGCACCATCTTTCAAAGGGTTACTTCTACATCAGCATGAATTTCTTATTGACTTCCATCAGGCTTGGTTTAATCTGAAAATGATCCTCAATTTGCTCTTCTGTTGATTGTGAGCTGGAGACCTGAACCATTTATTTTTCATTTTTCATTAAAAGTAATTTAACTTGATATTAAAACCATTTGAACGGACCTTTAATTTTTCACAGGCAGGGAATGTCACACACATTTCTTTTCCCTCTGCTCGAGGCTATCATGCTCCCTCATCACTAACATGTGGAAACGAAGCAGATAAAAATAAAAGTGATGCGGTCAAGATTGTTCCCAGCAAATGCAGTATTGAGTGATTCCTGGTGAGAGGAGATCAATAGCATGCAGTTAATTTTTAAGTTGTTTATGTTGCTGCTTTTAAACCATGTTTTTTGTGATCCATGCTAATGAGTGGAATGAGGAATTTATAGATTCACAGGCTAAGGTCAGAAGGGACCTCTGTGCTTAGTTAATCTGAGCTTGTGTATACGCAGGCCATGGACATTTCCCCAGGCAGCATCTCTCTTGGAAACGTATCTAATCTCCTCTTAAAAACAGCGAGTGTTGGTGAGTTCACCCCCTCCCTTGCTGCTTCTCTGTTTAATTATCCTTGCTGTTGGGAAAGTGCTTCACTTCAAGGCCAAGATGTGTAACTTGACTTTCCAGCCCTAGTAACCTGCTACGCCTTTGTCTACGAGACTGAAAGCTTCTCCATTTGCTCCCAGTGATCAAGTCACCTCTCAGCCTTTCTTTATAAACTCCTTGAGTTTCATGTCAAAGGTTTGATTTGCAATCTGGGGTCATTTTGGCAGCTTCCCTTTGAACTTCTGCTGATATTTCCACATGTTGAGGCAGCACCCAGGACCCGCACTCATCTCCCAGGGCCGTATGTGGCAGCCCTTGTTCTACCCAGCTTCAGCTTGTTTTCACTCGGGTGTTAGGGCTTGTTTTATATCTCCAATATTGCACTGACCTTTTATGCAGAGGACTGTGAAGCAAGCTCATGTTGTGCTGCTCTGAGTGATCTCCTTTATGTCCTTCTCTTATAGCCTGGCTTTCTAAGGGAGCAGGGCTGCTATGCTTCCTCCATGTCTTACTTTGTATTTAAAATACCACTGCTGGCTTGAGACAGTTCAACTGAGATATTCAGGTAACTGCTAAAATAGCTCCTTCTGTAATATTTTGTACCCAATAAGTGTTAAGCCACCTGCAGCCTTTATCAGGAGAGATTTTCTATTACCTGGATTGTTGGTAGATGTATTAAATAGCATTGAAAAAGAAATGCTTGCTACCAGTGGCCTCGCTCAATGATATCTTCTCATTAACAACTACATTTTGAGATCTGTCAGTGAAGCAGATTTAATCTCTCTACCATGTGCCTTGTTAATTCCATATAATGCCAGCCAAATACCTTGGAGAAATTGCAGTATATTACAGCATCACAGTTGTCTTTAGCAGCCAGGCGTGTTGTACTACAAACCAAAACAAAGAACCAGGCTTCCCAACACCTTTGGTGAACTTGGCAGTGTCAGGTTTATGGTTGGATTCAAGGACCTTAAAGGTCTTTTCAAACCTAAATGATTCTATGACAACAGGGTGGTTTAACAAGCCTCATTTTCCAGAAAAGTGCTTTGACTGATAATCATTATTTTATTAGCATCTAGTTATTTGTTGATGAAATCCCAAATTAACCACTCTGGTATTTTGCAGAGGACCAACATGAGGCTAAGTGAGACCACTTAGCTTGATGCTGGTACTTTGCAAAATTAATTGCTGCACTGAAATTCTCCTTTTCACCTTTTCAAAATACAGAAACACTTCGGCAGTGCCCTGATCCATTCTCAACTTGAAAAGTTATTAAAAATCAACATTAGTGGTTCAATCAGCTTCTCAATGAAGTCTCTAAAGACCCCTGTGTCTAGGACAGCTGGGTTGTTGAATCTGAGAATGTAATTTCAGCGTTCCCATCTTTCCTTGCTGCCAACAGTGACCGCTTTTGGTCCCTCACAGCAGAATACAGGACCAAACCTCCTTGTTCCCTTCCAAATACAGATGAGAAACCCACCCAATTGGCCTGTATTTTACTTTGCTACCTCACCAGTCTCATCACCAGTGGTTTTATAATGGATTCAAATTACAAATTTGATCCCCAAAGATTTAAAGTGCCTTTCTTTTTACTCCCATTAGCCCTCAGCACTGGTTCCCTCAGCCTCCTATAGCAGCAGCAGATTTTTAACCTATTTTTTACTGCTGACCCCCCGTCTTCCCTATTTCCATACACACTGATTTATTTAGGTTTTGTCACAGGCTTTACATGTCTTTAGGCTGAAATATGTTCCCTTGACTGTTTCCCAGCGCCTTCAAGAATCTTTGAAATGGTGCCTTTTTTGCTTCCAATTACACATACTTTCTTTTGGTGACCATTCCACTATAAATGTAGGTTTCCTGTCCACTGTTGCTTTAGGCATTAGAAAAAATGTCACCTAAAAGCCTGAAGTTACTTTTTATGGGTGGGTGGCAAATTCTACTTAAACAAAGACAGTTTATTACGGTGCCTAAGCACTAGGGAATATTTAGGTCACCAGTTCACTCTCCTTGCAAGGTGCAGAACAAAGCATCCCTTCATGTTAGAAACCCTGGCAAGTTTTCAGGTGAGGTGCTCAGCCAAGAGCCAAAATCAGCCATTCAATTTCTCTTATATATTTAACAGATTTTTGTTACTTTTTACAAACACAAGATGTTCAAAGAGCAGCTCATCCCTCTGTATGATGGAAAGGAAGATGCAGGAACACATCAAATGTCCAAGCCCCTCATGTTTCATTTTACAGCTTAGGGCTCTAATCCTGAGTGGTATTGTACCTGTTATTTTCAGGAGAAAAATATTATATGCTGCCTGAGCATGGTATTCCTCGTCCAGCTTTGCCTCCTGCTAGAGTGGAGGGACTAGGGAGATGTGTCCTTAGAGCAGGGGAACTGGAATGGAGCTGGCTCAGGATGGAGCTGGTGCCCTGACCCCTCTGCTTACAGCAGTATCTGCTCCAGCAGCCAAGCGAGGGCATCCCTTAAATTAATAAAAGGAAGGGAAAAAAGGTGAAAATGAGGGAAAAAAAATAGCAAAAAGAAAAAAAATAGCAAAAAGAAAAACAGAGCGTGATTTCTTAAAAGGCATTTTCTCACGTGCATTGAAATGAAAGGCTAAATCCAAGTTAAAACATGGAGGTGTTTTCCAACAGTAGGATGGGGGCCAGGGACACCCCTGGAGCAAAGTGCAGTTGGCTGAGTATTTGGAAGATGTAGGTCAGCTGTGGGCTCTGCTGCTGCCCTATTACTGCTCTTCCTCCCACCCCAGCCAGTGTTTTGTCGGGACACTGCCTGGCACATCCTTCCACCCTGGCTTGGCTCAGTGCCTCAGGATGCTGCTGCATCAGACATGGATAACAAACCCTCACCTGGTGCCTGTGGCACTGTCTGGAGACCAGCTGTGGCTTTTCCAGGGAAATCAGCAGCTCAGCCCTTCCCCAGCATGGGAATCTCCTCTGTGAAGGGCTGGCTGTGCACAGCCCAAAACAAGCCCATCTTTCAGTAGGAGCCATGTAAAACTATTTAAAAGGCCTTTAAGTGCTGCCAGTACCTGCAATGGCTGCCAAGTTTTATTTTTGTAAGAAAATTTGTAAAATTTGTTCAACTTGTGACCACAATCAGGGAAGCGAGCCCGAAAAGCAATCAAAAGCACCTAATAAATAATAGTAATTAATATCGGTGTGTGGTGCTTACTCAGTATTCTTTTTCTTTCCGGGATCTTTTAGCTGGGTCACAAAAACATTCCAAATTATGGTGGTCTCTCCTACAGAGGGTATATTTATCATCCTCTGGTTGCACATGGCAAACGGAGAACTGCATTCCTGTAATCACTGGAGGAGCCCAACACACATCCCTCCCTGTGATCCATGGTGCCTGAACGTGAGGGGACACGTGAACCATAACAGACTGCTGAATGTACACTTTGGGAAATGCTGTGTGCCTGAACAGGTACAGAAAAGAGATGAAGAAAAACCCCAAATGGTTCACACCTCCCTTCCCCTCTCCCCTTCACTTGTAGTAGCTTATTTATCAACAGAAAACGTTAAGGCATCGGTAATTCCATTTTAATGTTTTTTCTCACCTGCAGAACTGCCTGGAGTGGTTCATGTTGGGACCTGCTTTAATATTGCCTTTCTCTGGGTCATAGATGGTGGTTGCTCGTGCATAAGCTCCTCCAAGAATAAAGATGAACCCATTGAGAGTGACTGCAGGAGCATATTTGTTATCTGTCAATGGAAAGCAACACTGAGATCAGTTTTAGGCTGAGGTTTGGAGACTGTTTTCTTATTTATACATTCCCCTTATTTATAGATAAGTCACGTTTCTCTAAACCTCCAAGGCTAGGGAAAGAAAAATGAGGAAACCTTTCCTGGTTTTGTTCTCCTCTCTCCAAGTTCTCAAAGGCACTTTTTAAGTTCATCACTTCTTCATCCCCCAGTATGTGCTTCCCTCTAAACTGGTAAAGAACAATTATCTTCTCCTGAAGGCTAATGGAGTCACTCTGAAAGTTCCACAGTTACTTATGAAATTAAGATGTCAAATTGTTTTGAATTGCTGCAAATTTTAGCTCAGATGCTTCCCATGCCTGTGCAACAGCTAAGCATAGTGGAAACCCACAGCACAGTGACCCCCTTAATAATATCCAATAGTCAATACTCTTTTATATTGTTCTTTTGCTTGTGAGAAGGTCACCCACACATTTCCAGAAGATTTTCTGAGACCTGATTTCTTTTTCACCTTATCATAAATTCACCTGCATTTTTATTTTTAGATGTGTTGATCTCCAAGCAGTCCTGTAATTTAGAAACAAACTGTCTGAGGCTGGGAGTTTGAAATTAAGCAAATCTCTCATCCTGAGTCAAGTTCAAACAAATTTTCTGAGGACACTTTAAAATTCTTGTTAGCTGTGGCATTATTAGAAATATTAGTAAAACTAATCATAAATTATTGAATAAAATAATTCTAATCTAATTAGTTGGCTTGTCCCTTATGCTGCTAGCACGCCATATGCACATTATTAAATATGAGCCAGTTGGGCTGAAATTTCTCGTGATGATGTCTGTCTTGATGAGATACAGTTTTTTTAATCAACATTTCTGTGAAACCAATCAGCAGTGTCTGGGAACAAAAGATGGGAAAATACGTTGCTTTGAGTTAAAATAAGCCTCACAACCAGTTCTCTATGAAGCAGAAGCCTCAGCCCTTTGGCTTAGTCCTTTGGGGTGTCAAGTGCATGTTTCCTGGGATGTAATCCTGGGGTCAGGGGACGCATAAAAATTCTCCAATCGTAGCTATCAGTTAAAGTCTTTCCAAAATCTGCATTTTCATATGCTCAGGAAAGGTTGATCCCCCTGCATCTCCAACAGGGCATCAGACTGGACAGAGTCCTGCTGGTTTCAGCCCCTACAACCTCCTCCCAAGGGGACCTGGGGGCAGAAGCTGGAGAGGAGGTGACACACCATCCTTACTGTGCTCTGACATCACTGATACCAGCCTCTATGTAACACTGAAGGGGTTTATATGTTCCTCCCAAATCTACAGCATTATGACTTGTGTCCTTTTAGGAACACAGAAAAGGATGGGCTTAAACCAGATCCGGCAGCTTTATTTTGGGATTTGCTTACCTCTTGCATGATGTGTTGTAACCCTGAGGTTCTTGTAAGACTACCTTATTCCATTAAATATTTAACAGAGATTTAATTTGACAGGAGTTAAGCAAAAGCTGATGAACATCTCCAGAAGAGAAACAATCTGCTCAAGTGAGGTTTGAACTGGTAAAACTAGAATGAAAGGAATGTTTTTGTGCTGTCTTCTTCTGTCCCAGCATGGCCATGGGGTGGTCTGGCTCAGTTCATCCCACCCCACACTGGCATGTGCCCAGGGAGACCTACAGGGGTGAAGCACCCAGCAGGAAATCAGACAGAACATATCATGGGTTAAAGTTGAGCTCTTACTATGCTAAGTATCTACAGGCATATGTCAAAAAACCACGGCTGTATTAGGAAAATGTCACTGATCCTTGGGAACAGATGGGAAGAAACTAATTCATCCAGAAAATAGAACAAGGAGTATTCAGTTTCTTTGTAGTGCCACTAAGCCACTATAATTCATCAGAAAGGCTTATCTGTCCTAACAACCCGGCTCGCATCCCTTTCCAAATCAGACTTGCATATGTGACATTTTTTCCACTTAAGACACTCATCAGAAATTTTCCATATTTAATTATCATATCTTCTTGCTTTTTTTTCTCTGACTAGCACTGTTTTGCAGGAGAATGAAACTCTTGCATTAAAAAAAATCCCCTCAGCTCCCAAATCTCACAGGGAAATTATTTGGGGCTCCCTCACGGCAGAAACAGTGACTTCTCAGGGGACTGAATCACTGACTTCACATTCCTTTTTGTTAAAGAACGAGAGGGAAACCTCCGGGGTATTTTTATAGTAACTTTTTTTCCTTTTTGAATAGGCAGACAGTCTGATATTCTTTTTCTTCCCTTTTTAAGAGGCAATCGTGTTTGATTCTCATCAATTTTTCAATACATCTCCTATCTGTTTTCTTTTTACTGCTTTTGTCTTTAGCTATAATTTCACAAATTGGTATCAAGTAAGTCTGAGACAGAGAAACAGAAAAATCTTTGCTGTTTCTTTCAGGAAGGGACAAGTTCACAGGAAAGTCTCTTGTTTCTGATGAAGATACAGCAAAAAGACACAAGGGACGCCTCTCCAGAAAGAGGAAGAGGAGGAAACAGTGGGTTTTATTTTTGTTTTGTTACCATGGGGACAGAAATTGTTCATGGATACCAGGATTTTGGAAACCTCAAGTCATCAATCCCGATACTTAGGTGCAGATGACCACCTTCAATCTTGAACCTTACTGTATCCCAGGTGCAACCCACACTCTTCCTGTGGTGGTGTCTTTTTCAGTGCTTGGTATGCTCATGCACACTCTCAGGAGACTCCAATTTCTGTCACTGTTTGAAGTCCTTAACGTGGTCCCAGTGCAAGGTAGCTGGTGGGGAGCCTAATTTTGCACAAGCATGGTCTGGTTGGGCTTTTTGGTCAATGTGCAGCAAGCTGGAGAGGAGGTGGACAAAGCTACTGTGTGTGAACATGAGCTTCTACGTGTCAGGGGCTTCTGTGGGATACAGCAAGGCCAGCGGGTATTTCAAATACTGCTGGAGAAAAGGAAGAGAGGGGAGAGGGAGCATGGAAACAGAGAAACAGCCTCCTTTCCTCTCCGAAGTCTAAGTGTTGAGGCTGTTGGATAGAGTAATCCATTTCAGGATGGAAAATCTTAAATGGGATTTGTTCAGGTCAGGAAACACACCTGAGATTAGAAGGCAGAATAAATGTAAATGAAATAATAGGTAAAACGTAATCTTCATTCCAAGTGGAAAACATGGTAACATCACTCTCCTTTTCTGTTGCTCCAGCAAGATAAGCCAGTCTATTCTGTGACAGGCCATTGGAGGAAGGAGTGTGCACTCCCTGACAATCCTTGAGCCAGAGGTGTCCTTCACATGGGGTTGATGGTTTAACCTGCTGCTGTGCCTCTCCCTTAGAGAGGACTGATTGCTCCTGGGACGTGTCCGTGGCTCTCACATCTCTCCCTACATTACATGGCCAAGTAGCACAGTTCTGTTTTCCCTTCTGTGGTTGCTCGAAGATCTTACACTGCCTTCCAGTAATGCACTTGGTCAGAGACTGAAGAGACACTGCAATGAATGGCAGCAGAACTTCATACAGAAAAAAGGTTATTATAACCAAGCTAGTTAAGCATTTTTAATGGGAGGAAGAAATGTGGGAGTGCCACCAGTCCAGGCAAAACTCCAACCAAATTGTCTCCTGGCAGGCGTGGGTGCCTGATGAGGAGGTTGATGCACTTGATGGAGCAGATTAGAGAAAGAAGTCTGGTTAATATAAATTAAGCCTGCTTTTAATAGTAAGTGCCTCTTCCCCTCCTTGAACACTCTGCAGAGAAACTTAATGGCAGGCCATAGGATAGCCAGGAGACTGTGATCTGATCCTGAACACAGCTCGTAAGGCCCAGGTGAAGCTGCTGCATGAACAGTGAGGGCTTGGATGTCACCCTGCAGGCTCAGAGCTCTCCTGGGAGCTGATCTCTCCCACATACACAACCAGCTGTCAGCCCTATGGTGTCCCCACGGACCCTTGAGCAAACCCTCCTTGGAGACTCCAAAGACAAGTGTCCTCACTTGCAAACACCACATTTTGTGTATGTGTGGTGGGCATGGCCCATGCCAAAGCAGGAGGTTCCACCTGCCACCATAGGGCAGCTTTAACATCAAATTTATGGGCACTATGTTGGAGAACTGAAGAGTGTTGGAAAAAGAACAACCATGGAAATAAAGGAGAGGTAGGAGTGAAGAGGACATCAGATAAACAGCAACACAAAAGCACTGATTCTGCAGGGCAGAGGGCAGAAAATAGACAGGGAAACATTGAGGAGTGGAAAAAGTAATTCTGAAGAGAGGACATGGCATATACAGAGGAGAAATGGGTGAGATAAAAATTCAAGCTTAGTAGGGTGAAAAACACTGAGAACTGACCATGAGAAGAAAAATACACGAAAGAATGAGATGAAGCACTCATTGCTTTGGGACTTTCAGGTGAAAGCCAGCCATATTCTCCTACAAATACCAAACTATTGGCCTTGGGAGAGGGCCAAGACACATATCTGATTTTTCTTGTAAAGTCAAAAAATAAATTGTTATTATTATGATTAATTTTAACCAAAATAAGCCATGGGACAGTGAAGTAAAAATGCACAGATGCTTCTAGTGCTGTTTTCCAGATGTCTTGCATTCTTAGGTCTGTGATTGTTCCACTTTGGTCTGCTATATCACTGCAGGAGTAAATGGTATGGTGAGGAACTAGATACTTGGATTAGAACCCAGAAATACTCACAGAACTTAGATCCCTTTTCTCTAGTTCTCACCAAATTTTAAAATTTAATAGTGGTGGTAATTAAATACTGGTTTTCTTACAATCCAGAAACATTAATAAAAACTTGTAATTCCACACTGACTGTTCAGAGTATCAAAAAAAGATATATTTTAGTGCCTTGTCATGAAGGCACAACGTGAACTAAAATGCAGTGACCAAGTAATTAGGCTTACTTAGAATCCCTGACTTCAGCATGTCTATAGCCATCTTGTTAAATAAGACAAAGCTCAGGAAGCTGGGCTTGCAATACATTTTTAGCACAGCTATATAGGACAGCTTGGCCAGAAATGGAAAGGCAGGTGATACAAGTACATAGCCCAGGTTCATTTACTCACGTAGGATTTTTATTTTTACATTTAAAAACACGAGAAGGGGATGTGCAAGGAGATTTACTGAAAGCATGCAGTGTGAAAGCCCCGTGAGGCTCCATTATCTCAGTAACATCCAGCTGTGGGCTGCACTGCTGCAGGAACATCTGCCCACTCCAAGGTGGGAAGGACTAACACTGGGCAAAGGATGGGGCACTGAGGAAGGTCTTGTCCTCCCCAAATGTGGATGTGTGTGACCAACACCTGCCCAAAGGCTTCTACAGCATCCACTTGCAGAGTGTCAGTGAGCCTGGTGTCATAGCTACTGCTCGCAGGCATCCACGTCCCAACACCTCCTGACAGCTGAAGCATAAAGAATAAATGGGAACTGGGAGTGAATTCACTGCATATTCCTAGAAGAAATCCAGGCAGAAGAGCAAGGGCTGAGCTGCATGGACTTGCTATCGGTCCCCAGTCTGTATCTCCTCTGCACAGGCAGGGTGTCAGTGTCCTGCCTGCTTCCCCTCCACTCAGACTGGACAAAACACAAGTCATGATGGACGCCAGTGTTGCCTTGGGTTAGGCTGGCACATGATGCTTTGAAAGAGATGGATCTGTTGGGTTCAAACATGTGCCATGCTGCATTCAACTCACTATCATAAAATACTACAGTGAATTGAGACAGGTGCTACTGGTCTAAAAATCTCCACAGCCCTTGGCTTTTTTCAATACCTGCAGCTACTGTTGCATATCTGAGCGTGCTTGAGGCATTTTTAAATAAACTGTTGTCCTATTTGAGGTCAGACAGGTTTCACTTTTCTCTGGGGTGACTTTGTAACAACTCACCATCAGACATCTCAGTTGCCTTAGCTCAGAGGTACACCTTAGGAATTCACAAATCAACACAAAAAGGCTCTGCCACTGCACCTTGGCAGTGATCATGTCAGGATTGATCCCAGCTCCATTTTGCAGAAGGCTCCTTCTACTTCTTCTTTCTTTTAGACTGTACTGTACCTGGCACTGCATCCAGTTCTTGGGGGAATACTTTAAAAATACCGGTGACACTATGGTTTCTGTAGAGCTGGAGAAATTAAAATATATTTCCAACATTCCCACTGCCTTGTAGTGAAGATCAGGCATCAGATCAGTTCACATTCCCAGACATTCTCTATGAGGGTGCCATTTTTCAGACTCTGTCTTAAGTTATTTGCAAGTAAATTGACGTTATACATAACCCAAGCAAGAACTCTTTGTTTTATTATATATTTTATGCCTTCAGCTTAACTAATGAATTTTGCTCACACCAAGAAAGCATAAACGCCACCTTTCAACTTCCCGAGTATCTTTAATGTATTTTTGTACTATTAAGAAATAATAGTACAACTCTATTAGAACAATGGGTGAGGAACCCAACTCTGGATGGTTAAGATGTTTTCTTTTTAAACACACACGGTGTTGACGCTTGCTAGACTCTAACGAGCCCAGGGGATGATTCCTTAGCTCCTGTGGCACTTGTACTATTATGGTAAGGAAGAGGAATACAACTCTGCATAACGCACTCATTTTTGCTGTATGATGCGAGTCCAGGAAAACCTCATACTGTCAGCCAGTGGATTAAAGGAGCAGCAATAGCTGCAGCCACAAGATGGGAAAAGGCAGGCAATGGGGTTGTTTGTGCTGCTGTCTTACATAAAGGCGCCTTTGGCCGCTAACGCCCTCCCGCTGGGCGCTTCGTGCCGCACCATGGGGGTGTCACGTTGTGTCCGGCTGCACACGGGAGCGGCCGGGAGCGGGAGCAGCCGGGATTGGGGGCGGGAGCAGCCGGGATTGGGAGCGAGAGAGGCCGGGAGCGGGAGCAGCCGGGACTGGGGGCGGGAGCAGCCGGGACTGGGGGCGGGAGCGGCCGGGAGCGGGAGCAGCCGGGATTGGGAGCGAGAGAGGCCGGGAGCGGGAGCAGCCGGGACTGGGAGCAGCAGGAGCGAGCGTGGGAGCCGCCGGGATTGGGAGCGGCAGCAAGCGGGAGCAGGAGCAGCCGGGATTGGGAAGGAGCGGCCGCGCTGTCTGGGCAAGGGAGGCTGTGGAGCGCCCGCTTCTCGTGTCCTGATCTACCAGGGAACCCCAGAAAAAGGGTCAGAACCATCGTAACAATCTGCCACAGAAAAAGCAGCTTATTCTAAGTTTCTGATTATGCTTAGGCCTTACCTGAATACCTTGCAGCTGTCCTTCCGTAATTACTTACTTGCTACTCCTATTGCTCTAAGGGTCAGTAATGAGAAGATGATTTTTTAAAAATGAAGTCACAGTTTCAACACGACTAAGCGGTTTAGAATGGTGAAACACTGGAACAGGTTGCCCAGACAGGCAGTACATGCTCCATCCCTGGAAACTTCAAGGTCAAGTTGGACAGGGCTCTAAGCAAACTCAGTGAAAAATGTCCTTGCTTACTGCTTGGGTTACATGACCTTTAAAGGTCCCAAACCACTGTATGATTCTCTGAAATAGGATGTGAAGGCAATCCACTCCAAAAGCAGCTTCTCTGCAATGACTGTGTGAGTTGTTTCTTTGGCCACTTGGTTGCAGCCAGACCAAAGGCTGGCAGAGCCCAGTGCAGACGACCCAGGTCAGCTGTTGCCTGCAGGAGCACCCTCACCAGGCTGAACGCTAAACCTCATTTCCAAAAGCGGCCTAAACACTCAGGGTGCAAATCGCCACAGAACGCAAGTAATTTGCAAACTTCTGAGTGCTGTTCCAATTTTGGAAGGAAGTCACCACCTCTGACATTGGCTGGTACATTGGACAATCTGGTTTCTCTTCTTGCTCTTTATATTTGGTGAGCTCGAGTGCTTCATAACTAATAAACACCGTTTTAATAAGCTACATCTTGAAGATGTCACCATCTGAAGCACATATGCCTGTGGACACCACTGACAAATCCCAGTTCAGAATGTCTGTCATGTCCCACAGGACACGCAGAATTTTAGGAAACCCATGAGTAATAATCCACTACCTGAGCAGTGCTGTGAACCCACATGGAACAACACATGATGCCAGCATGAAGTTTCACTGCACTCAGAATTTTTTTAATCTAAAATGCCTGATTGTTCATACCTAGTCACTGATTTCCTTTCTCCTCTGCTTTGAACTTGTCACTTCTAGCTGGTAACTAGTCTGTATTAATGAGTGACAACTGCCTTCAGTGGAGATCCAGATAATTGCTTCTCTGGTATAGTATCCATGCATTCCTGCCATCCTGCCAATATGTTATAGGGATATCCCTTCCCACCCCACAACTCCTTTGCTTTCTGCAAAGGCACTAAGATACCTATAGCACAGAGGTTTACTCTGTCACCACACAAGGCTTACCAATCATCGGGGACTCTATGAAACTCCACGAGTTGGTCTGAGGGATGTAGGACTGGAGGACCCCCGCGGCTCGGCCGGCTTCGTTCACCCCTCCAAAGACGTAGATCTTGCCCCCACACACGGTGGCCGCGGCCGAGTGCACGGCCTTGGGCAGGGGCGCGATGGTCTCCCACTGGTTGGTGATGGTGTCGTACCTGGGGACCACAGCAGGCACAGTGAGCTGAGGTCAGCAGCACTGGGCAGCACAGACAGGCACAGAAAGGCAGCTTGGCAAGCAGAAGAAAAGCAGTGGTGGAAATGTATTTTTTTTAACATCTTATAAATTCAGCCACTTGGTAAACAGTGTAATGAATGCTTTTCTCTAAGGTTTTAAAACACTGATAGAAGCCCAGAGAAAGCTGGTTCTGTTTTCTGTATATGCCTCTCAAATTTCATTATAGTCCAAGGTGCAGAAACTTGGGACATCTTTGTTGAGATGTCTTCCACTGATTAATTTCTTTTAATGAGTATACAATATCCTTGCTAATCAGTGCGGAGATATCCAGTAGTGACTGTGGGAAGGCAACTGTTAATATACTTCAGTTGTTCAGCTTGTGGAACACATCTTACCTGCAAAATAATGCAACATGATGGCTCCTTTTACTCTAGTTAACTGACCAGCAATTCACATTTTGTGCCAGAATAAGTTGCTTCCATTTAATTTTCATTGTGCAAACCAAGCTACTGTGTTTCATTTCAGGATGCTGCAACTGTTAATGCTGGAGTAAGATTTCACCATTGCATTTGTATTTGACATGAATCAAACAGAAAAGGGTATGCATGAAAGTGCTAAATTAGTTTTAAGGTCATCAGTATCTGATTTAATTAAGTCATTGACCATAAGGGATGTGCAGTTAACAATCCATGGATGAAGATTCATTTTAGACAATATCACAAGTACAGGCATCCATTTCTTTTAAAGATAATGTGGCAGGGATCCAAATAGCTGTTCTAAAATGAGTCTTGGAGACAGTGAAGAATAATGTGAATTTTAGGTTTCTATATTTCCATGTAATGACAGATGCAGTCAAACAGGAGTTTCCTGTGTAGTGATTTTTCAGAGTTGTTGACTGCCAGAACAGAAGCCCTCATCACCCATTCAGGGCTTTTGCTCTTAACAGCAGTGATATGCAATATGCAAACATGAAATGAATTGATGAACATGAACCCATCTGCAAAATATGATTTGGCAACAGAGGAATTTTCTCTCTGTAACATGTCCCTCAAATTTTCACTGCTCAAGCTTGGGCAAAATAAAAAGGAGGAATGATAAAACTGGCAGAAACCACAGAAAATAATGTGCTTAATAAAAATGCACTAATGAGTTTCCAAGTAATATAACTGAAAGTAATTAATACACTCATAAAACTGAAGCAAAAGCAAGAGGGAGGCAAACTTTAACTAAAAAAAAAAATTAGGAAAGTCCTTTATAATGAGCATGGAGAACTGCCTTGTATGATGCTCTAAATTAGTTAGAGAGAAATTAAATTCATCTACAACAAGTGATCAAAGGGATGAAACATAACAAGATTAAACAACATGGTGCTGGGAGCATTCAAGGCGACACACCTTTACGGGGATGATTCTTGTACCAAACCTGAGCCTGCAGATGCATTCTGACTGCACAAGCAGCTCCTCCAGGTAACTCACCACATGCTGCATCTCCTGCATTCACCCACAGCACTCAGAGGGAGCAGCACTCACATCCACCCGAGCAGATATGCAAAAAATCTCACATAATATAAAGTTTCACACGTTGCTTTTGGGACATACTTTGCTAACTCAGCTATTGCAGCAATTGATAATTTAATTCTTGAGTCTCTATAATTGGTTATAGAATGGGAAAAACAACAGAGCTGAGAATTGACCTAGTGTTCCTTCTCTTGTTCCTCCTTTAAGACCAATTCCACCTGTCAGCTGATAACGTTTTGTTGCACACCATCTACTCTGAATTAACACCAGGAATATTTGTGGGCAGTCAAAGTGGTCTGAGATGGGGGTGGTGAGCAGCCAGCTCCCTTTCCTATTGCTGGCAGAAGTACCTGGCACACCTCAGCTCCCAAGACAAGGACATTCTTGGAAATGGCTTTCTGGTGGTCCCAATACGTTTTTGGGAGGAAGGGGTTATACCTTTCACATATGCTGGGGGCTGGGTGTGGTTGAGGACTGCATCCATAGGAACACTGGAGAAGGTTCAAATTACAAAAACAATCATCCTTTTTCTGGATGAATTTTCTTATTGAGGCCTCAGGTCCCACACACCCCATTTTTAACCCACTTTTACTGCTCTCTGTTTATGCTCTGCAATGACAGAGCTGATCTTTCTCCTGCTGTCTTTCATCTCCCACTGAGAAACCAAAAATGACCAGTATCACTTCATCTGCTGAAAGCCAAAGGCTGAAAATCTACTGGATACAGGTGCATGTGGTGAAGTTTAAAACCCCATTCTTTTTCTTGAAGGTTATTTGGTTTAAAAATCAATGAACCATAAAGCAGGTGGAAACAAGTCCTTGTCCACCTAACGTGGGCATCTAACGTGGGTTTTACATGGGCTGCTCAGTGAAACAACTCTTCTAAGTGTCTACCCTAGCCCTGAGGCTGAAGAGGAGCAATTGATGCCTTCAAGGCTTCCTGATAGCTGTCCACGAAGTCCCTCCATCCCCTGGGAATTTATTCCTCCAGTTTACTCCCTCCTTGCAAAACAGGTAGGCCTGATTTCTAGTCTGTTTTGCTTCAGTTCCCACCCACCAGAAATTTTGTTTCTTTTTCCCTGTTGGATTATAAAGCTGTCTGCTATCAAATCTCTCTCTTTCACATATGGACGTGCAGAAAATAACAAAGTCAACTCTTCACCTTCTATGGGATAAACTAAGCAGTCTAAGCTCCTTAAGTCTCTGCAAGGCAGGTTTCCATCATTTTGGTCTATCTCAAGTCGGCTCTTAATGTGTTCACACAAGGATTTGCACCAGATTAACTAAATTGGTTTAAAAATGAATGAAGGTGAACCTTTGTAACCTTCCAGGGCAGAAAATACTGACACCCGCTTTACCTTGCTGCCCTAGGGCTTTTCCATCTGTTGTGTCATCTCTGGCACTGCCATCACACCAGGGCCACTGGTGCTCGTGGGGCTCCTGGCTGGCTGTCACACCAGCCCTGCTCAAGGGCCAGCAGGGAGGAAACTGATTTAAAGAGTAATCACTTTGATCTCTTTCCATTAGTCAAGCTTTGCATTTGAATCCCCTGTTTGAAGCCGTAGATGGAGACATAATGTGAGCTGGCTTCAAGCCAAGCAAAGGTTTTTCTTCCCTCTCCTCCACTGCTCCCTCCTGGTGTGTCCATGCTTGTCCTTGGCTGTGGGCCTACCAAGCCCATCCAATTTGCTGAACTTGACTCTTCAAGGACATCTCCTTTCACAGGACTGACTCCTGGTCTGCAGTCCTTGCACACTATGGACTCCTGTGTGGTTTTACACACTTACCCTCACACTCCTCCCTCTGCCCCAGCAACCTGCCTGTCCCCAGCCCTGCAGGACATGTGTGTCCTCACCTGTCACTTCACGTGTCACTTGTACTGAGCACAGGGATCTCATCTGACCCTTGTGCACTCACTACCTCCTGATTTATGTATTATTTACATATATCTTATATGTTTTTATAGGTGTGTATATGCACATTATCTTTATATACAATGTATATACATATGTAAATTTATAATTTATATACCCATGAGACAGCAAATGATCTGAACCCAGCAGAAAATACAGCTCAGGCTTGAAGAGAGCACATGCAGAAATAAAACCTTGCTGGTTTCCACAACTCTCCACTCTTAGGATTTCATCAGTGGGACTGATCTTCCCCTTCCTTCATTCATTTCGTTCAACGCCTCCTTCCTTGCTCTTTCCCTACCACCTCAGTATTAACAGCAGAAAACCCTTCACTTCAAGCTGTGCCACTCGCTTTGCTGCCTTCTTGACTTTTGATCTCTTCAGTACCTGAAAATAGCAATATTTTTTTTCTCCTCAGTCTCTTAATTTCTCTCCTCCTAGGTTAAACAGCCATACGTGTATTTTCATTTATTCACATTATAAGATCCTTACATCCTGGTCAGTCGCTTACACACCGATCATTTCTGTCAGTCTGGAAGAAACCCTTCAGTTATATAAGCATTATTTAATTATATTTGCAGGAAAGCTTCCATTTAAACTAAAGCTGTACAGTGTCATATTGAATTGCTCTTCAGATGATTCACATGTTTAAAATCACAGTAATGGATTACTATTTTTTGCCTTTTTCCTTTTCTTCTGACAGGTTTAAGAGACTATCCTAAGACAAGGCAATATATTTAATTTTCTTTCGTCTAGGTAAGATAAGACGTTTAAAATCATCGAGTCCAACAATTAACCCAGCACTGCCAAGCCCACCACTAAACCGTGTCGCTCAGTGCCACATCTGCATGACTTCTAAATGCCTCCAGGGATGGTGACTCCAACGCTCCCCTGCACAGCCCGTTCCAGTGCCTGGCAATCGTTTTGGTGAAGAAATGTCCACCTTCCTTGGGGGAGAATCCCTAATTCTTACATGATCACGTCTCAGTAAAACAGTAGGATCTGAAGCAGTTTCTAAAATGCATAAAGCTTATTCTTTACACTGATTTTTTTTAGACTGTCTTCAAAGTATGCACTGCCAACAAAAGTAATCTCCCAATTTTAGACAAACTTACTGCAAAAGTGATGTCAGGTCAAGGGGATTCATCTTCTTCTGTCCTTCATACATATAATAACCACAAAGCACCCATATTTCCACACTTCCAGTCACATACATTGTCTTGTCAGCATAGGCAGCCTTCTTGGCTCTCAAATTGCATATATTACAGGGCCCATCCATTATCTGAAGACCTAGTTCGTGGATTCACTTCATTTCGCCAGCTCCCAACTCAACTCATATCTCAGAAGAAGACAGAAAGTGTAATACCCTCTCACCTAACACCTAATGACTTGCTTCCTGTCATACAGAACCTTGCCAGAGGGGCTTGATGGAGAACTGCAGCCACGCTGTTATTTCCCTAAACACTCATTGCAAAAACATAACTTTCCCTGAACGTATACCCATGCACAGGCACAAAAATGGACTCATAACTCAGCCCCTCTGGCACATGCATATTGTTTTAAGATGAGTAACGAATGACTCCTATTCATCTGTTTGTGATTGATAGTCCCATAACATTATCCATTGAGACAGAATTTTTGCTGCCTCCTTACTGACAAATGGCAGATAAAGGGTAAAGAATCTCAGCCCTGTTGAATTTGATGGGAAAACACCCACTATTTCAAGTGACACCAGAATTTCTGGGTGAAGCTGCACCCTTCAGCATCAACGACACAACCAAAAGCATGGAGAGAGGGACACAAGAGCTGGTGCCATAAATCATTAGGAGTTCAGTGGTCACTACTTGCTTTAATGCTTTCTAATGGTGCAACAGATGTATTAAGTGCAGGCAGGTGGCATCATGTATAGCTAAGGTGGTCTGACATTTTCTTTTAAAAAGCAAGATGCTGTAAAAACATCTTTGTAAGATTTTAACCATTTAGGACCAAATATTGCAAGAATTCCATGAAAAACAGGTGGAGACCAAGAAAGAAACTGGGAGAAAATGCTGTGTTCTCTGTCTTCAAAGACCCACTGTGGTGAGACACCCCACAGACATCATGCTCTGGGTCTGCTCACTGGTGAGGTCAGGGTAAGTCATTTTGGAGTGGAGACATGCCCTTCACCATGCCAGCAGACACACGTCAGAACCTGGCCAAAGCTGGGCATGGTCACGCTTGGGCTGACTGAGCAAGCAGAAAGCAAAATGTGGTCGGGAAAGATAAGCTGCATGTGCACCAGGGAAGGTGGTAGGTGGTCCAGCGAGGGACGATGTTCAGTCCCTTGCCCTTCACACTGATGGTACAGTCCAGGACTGCATTGTGTGTCAGGCCTGGATAAGCCCCTGCACCTCCATCTGGGGGGATAACAGGGCTATAATCTCAGAGGCCTCCTAGGAGGTGAAAACCTACCCCAAACCTAGGAGTGTGTGTCTGCAATTCTGCACTGAGGGGAAGAATGATAACTTTAGAGGTAAATGTAATTTCTGGCATCACCTGACATGGAGCATATGACCATGCCACATTATTTTAACTTAGTGCTTTTCTACGACCTGCTGGAATGACAGAGAGGTTTCCCCCCTACTGAGAGACTGTATCACACTGTCCCATCCAAACCAACACAGTATTTGAAGAGGAATGTGCAACCCACACAGAAATATGGTGGGAGAAATTTGGTTTCTTGTAGCTCTAGAGGAGGGGGGAGGGGGGGGAAGAAAAGCAGAGTCTAGAAGTGGGCATTCAATGCTTGTAAGACAGCAGCCAACTCGGCAATTAAAGTGATTTTAGTTTGTATTTTAGTGTGTTTTTTCCAAAGTTGCAATCTAAATTCAGAAATCCTCACTGCTTGCAAAAATGGGTACAGCAATTTAAATTCCTGAGCCCTGCCTTGTCCAAATAGGAAGTCCTGTTGTGTGAAAAGGCCTGACTTTGCTCAGCACAGCTAGGAGGGTCAGCCTTCCCTCACCTGCATTTCTGACAGCAGACCCTGAAACATCCTTTCCAAAACACAGCTTCAGCCATGCTGTGCTTCACTTCTGTCACCCCCTCCTGTCATTTTAATACAAAGAATAAAAAAAGGAAACATCCCCAAACTTCTCTCATTTCCCGGCCTGGCCCAAAGGAGGCCATGTTGCACTTTTTCCATGGCTGTCTCACAAGTCACTCTATAGACAACAGCAGATTAATTATAACCACGGGTTTAACAAATCCCCATGACAAGACATCCTTATTGTGGCTGAGACAGCGTGCGCTGAAATGATAGGGAAGAAATCTGCTCCTTTCCCACGTCCAGGTCTCTCAGTGGGCTCGGTACAATGGAAAACCAGCACTGCTGCCCTCACTGAGCCAAGCAGGGGCCACCAAGGGCCCGAGTGTGACTTGGCAATGTCATCTGTGCTGAGGCCTGGGGTGACAGATGAGAGAGAAGGAGCAGGGGGGACTCTGCTTGATTTAGGGTTCATTCAACTGACCAACATTTTGGATGCTTTGATAAAGAGAGACCATGAGAATCAGAGGAGAGACAGAAATCAGACCGAAGGAAAATTGAAAAGAGATAATTTAATCAATGACAGCTATCAAGACTCCTATTCTAAACTGCATTATTTCACTGTTCATCTTTATCGAGAGATGGAATGAAACAGCATGTCTTTCCTGAGCTCTCTCTTTCCTGTGTTCACAAAAATAGTTCAGTTAAAAATTTACTGATTAAAATTATGGAACTAATACCTTCAGATTCCAGAAACAAATCTGCTGAAAAGGGTGAGATTTGCTGCAAAGCAGGTCCCGTGGGCAGTGCCCACCTTAAGTTCTGGGTGAAGGAGGGGAGCAATGTTCACATGTTGCATTCACTGCTATGATTTATCATTCATTCTTTGCTGTCTGCATTTACCTGATTTGCTGAGAGCATCATCACCAACACTAGTTCCTGACCTTTTGAAAAATCTGGTTTTTTTTTCTTCCCTCCTAATCCTTCCTGATGACCTATCCCTATTTGTCTTGCCTGTTAAGGCAACTTTTACTGGAAAAAGCCTGCTTCAAAATGTTACTGAAGAAGTATTCAAATTCAGCATTTAAAACTGACAAAAATATTTTTGGTTGCCACATTCACTTAGGAAAAACATTTCCCAAAAATGTGTCCCAATTAAGTGTTTGGAGAAGGCTAAGACTGTATCGATATTTTTGGAATAGAATATTCTCAAAAACTGCATTTCAAAGTGAATTCTATTTTTTAATGAAACACTGATACACATATAAAATCTGTGGTTTTATTGAATGCCATGGGTGACAAGAAATTAGTTGATTTTGGAATTTTACTTGGTGAAATATTTTTGTTGCATTTTGTTCCTTCCTGGTTTTTTTAAGTTCCATGTGAAAAAAATGGAAAAAAATTACATCTGGAGTCTACTTGAAAAGAGAAATTTCCATTCTCTCCCATCTTTGTTCAGCCAGGAATTCAAAACTGTTTCCATTTATTGGTTGTTTTACTCTGAACTTGGCAGGTCCCAGCCCCAGGCCAAGACCACCAAAGGGAGGATCTTCCAGCCAGGTCAAGGCTGAGGTGCTACACCAGGAAAACACATACAAGAAACTTACTTTGCTGTTGCTTTTTTGGATTTAAAAGAAAAAAAAAGGTAGTATTGTGGTCTGTAAGGACTGTCATCAGTACTAAATTGAAAGGGAGTTTACTAGTTCATTGTATAACCTGGAAAAATGTCCAAAGAAGCTTAATTCCTCTCTTCACTCCCCTGAGCAAAGCGAGAAGCTGGCAACTTTCCTCTCTGGTTTTGAAACAATGCTTTCCACTGAAGCTTTTAAATGAAATCTAATCCTGCCCACTTTCCTACTTAGCTGTTATAAGAGCTTATTTTAACACATACGGTCCATTTGATGTGTCCTTTAAAAGGCAAACGGTCCTTTAGCATAGCATGAAGGAAAAGCTCCAGCAAACAGCACGTGGGTTTTTTTAGGTTTTTTAGTTTAGTTTTTTTTACCTTTCCACATGGTCAACGTTGCCTGCCACACCGACCCCTCCAATGGTATAAATTTTGCCATCGTACACCAGACTGTTATGTCGACACCTTGGGACTGTCATGCGGGACACGAGGTTCCAGTTATCGAGCAAGGACATGTAACACCAGACATCAGCCAGCGTGACACCCGACTCCATTCCGCCTGGCACCCACGGGCGGGCGGGGGAGAGAAAAGGGGAGAGTTACGTGAGATCCTGCAACGGCAGCAGCTCTGCACACAGCAATCAAAGCCAGTTACAAAGTAAAAACTCTTCAAATGACATTTGACTAATTAAAATAAATCACCCTCAATACTGAGCATCTGTTCCGATGATGCATATCTGTGTCATTTACTCATGCGCCCCAAAGGCTGGGGGTTTTTTAATAAGATGACATGAAGAAATCAAGATGTCAGACTACGAGGGACACATACATAAGGGGATAGACTCTTCTCAGTGCTCATAAATAACTTCCAGCCTATTAAATCACTGCAACACTTGCAAGAAGGTGTCAGGAGGCTGAGTCTATCTTGGCTTGCGAAACACAGGCCAGCCTGAAACCTAAAATGCTTAATGCAGTAATGGATTGAAGCAGCATATATATGGGCACAATAAACTCAGTGCTTGCACTGTAGGCTTAATTTCTAATTTTCAGGGACAAACTTCTTATTTATTTTCATTTGCAGCTAAAAAACAGAACCAGCTGTACCACTCTTGTAAAACAGTTCGAGATGATCTTGTGAAATATTTATATTGGTAGCTTTCTAACTTCTGCTTGAAGCCTCCAATGTAGCCACTTAGTGGGTGTTTTACTATCCTGTTTTGAAGCACAAAGAGGTGAAATGATTTATTTGGGACCACACTAGGAGTCAGTGGTAAAGCCAGGAAAATGAACTATACACAGTTCCATGGTTTAATGAGAAGACCAGACTTCCTCCTTGGTATTTTGCTCTCCAAACCTATGCTATGTAGTGCAGGGTTCAGTACTTGGAGCTTGCAGCAGGCCATTCTCACTTCTATTAGCTCCCCTTCCCTTTTTCCTGTGTCTTCTACATTTGAGCACAGCAAAATATCAACTGGCTCTTAGCTACATTTCCAGCTCTCCTTATTGCAGCTACCAAACACCATTCAGTCACTCATCCCCATTTAAGGGAAAGAGCTGAAATGAGCTTTGAAATTAGGATTCCAAGCTTTTGTTACCAGGCATGGCACGGCCTAAAATGTCTATACATATTGGAAAGCACCTCAGCTAAGAATAACTAAAAGCCAACATCTGACGAAAGCCTCCCCAGAAGACTTTTGCTCCAGCTGCTCTCAAGCATGGGCAAACAAGCATGGGGAAAAAAACATCAAGAAATAATTTCCAATCAATTCTTAGGGTCTCTATGCAGTATTAATGGAATTTAACACCACAGGCAGCAATTTACTGCAGAAAATGCACTGAGAGAGCTCGGCAAGGGAAAGGCAACAGCTGTAACCCCTTACTGGTACAGATGCCAGGTGCATCTGTGCTCCCAACTACATCCTCAGATCACACACATCCGCACCTCCCTGCCCAGCCTCCTCTTTTAATCATCCAGCCCCCACTCAGCTGCCATCAGAGCATCCTTGCATTGTCTGGTGGGAATTGCTTTTCCCTCTCTAGCCGAGCAGAGGTACCAACAGACTGCAAAAATCCAGATACTGTGATGCTCAGGGCATGGTGTCATCAGATACTTTGGGAGTTAAAGCTTTTTAAGGAGTGTGGTCTCAGTTTCACCAAAGCTATGAAGATTATAGGGCTAGTGACTACTGTCAAAAGAGAGGTTTCAACAAGTACAAAACATGAATGCTCCTGTAAGCAAATACTTTAAGTGTAGGTCACATATTCAGCAGTTCAGTCTGTCTGTCTCAAATTCCATAACCTACCATTTAGATTCAACTACAGACAGTATTTTAAATTGTGTTTCTATGGCAGTGAAACCTCTTTGCATGCTTGATGGTTGTCAGACCTATTTTCTTCACAACTGCAAAATATTGTTGTTGACTGCTCTGAGAGTACGTTAACACCACAGAGACTTGGAGAATGATAAAAGCAGGGAAATCCCTTTCTCCCAACATCCCTCCCACTTCTCTTTTTGTTTGTTTTTTTCTCACCAGGAGCAGCTGGGGAAAACTCTGGGTAAAACCACTTTGTCTGGGCTGCCTGTATTGTAACTTTTCTGGCAGCCCAGTAAATCTGGGGGGTAGAATGGATTGAGAACAGCCCTCTAGAGGAGGACTCGGGGATATGGGTGGACAAAAAATAGGAAATGACCCAGTGGTGTGCACTTACAGCCCAGAAAGTCAGCTGTATCCTGGGCTGCATCAAAAGCAGCGTGACCAGCAGGTCGAGGGAGGTGATTCTCCCAATTTACTCTGCTCTTGTGACACCCCACCTTGAGTACAGTGTTCAGCTCTGGGGTCCCCAGCACAAGAAGGACATAGACCTGTTGAACTGAGTCCAGGGATGGGGTATGAAAATGATCAGAGGGCTGGAGCACCTCTCCTATGCAGACAGGCTGAGAGATTTGGGGTTATTCAGCCTGGAGAAGAGAAGGGTCTGGGGAGACCTTATTGTGACCTTTTAATACTTAAAGGGGGCTTATAAGAAAGATGGAAAGAGGCTTTTTATCAAGGCCTTTAAGTGACAGGATGAAACGTAAGAGTTTTAAGGTGAAAGAAGGTAGATTTAGAATGGATATAAGAAAGAAATTTCTTACATTGAGGGTGGTGACGCCCTGGCACAGGTTGCCCAGAGAAGTTGTGGCTGCCTCATCCCTGGAAGTTGGGACCAGGTTGGATGGAGCTTAGAGTAACCTAGTCTAGTGAAAGGTGTCCCTGCCCATGGCAGGGGAGTTGGATTACATGACCTCTAAAGGTCCTTTCCAACCCAAACCCTTCTGTGGTTCTGTTTCTATGGAATCTGCTGCTTACCTGAGAGATAGATGTTGTCTCCAGCGCTGACCACGCTGAAAAACTCTCGATCATAGAAGGGCAGGCTGGCCAATGGGTACCACTTGTTGTTTTGAGGATTTAAGCAAGTGACTGCTGTTAAAGCACGTTGGTTCATGCCAATCATCTGGCGACCTCCAACTAAGACTATTACCTCGGCTACTCCTAGGATTCAAGTAAGAAAAATAGTATTATAAAAAAGTGGCATCTCTCAACCAGGCAGGAACCCATCCAAAAATGCTCATCAGTCAGGGAAATTTTAATGTTTCGTATATAAATCTGTTTCAGAGTCTGCAATCAAACCATGAAGGGTGAGAAAAAACAGGAATGTGTGTGTAGGGGGAGCAGTGGGTGAGGAATGACACTATGAACACTCTTGGGAGAACTAGAGAGGGAGAATGCCATCTGGGCAAAACTTGGGGGGAAAGAAATAAAAAGGCAGTTCCATGTAAAGACGTCCATTCATTTCAACAGTCGTTGAGTGAGATTTGCAGGTAGCAAATTTCTCTTCCATTGAAGAAAATGGGCATTTTGTCAAGGATTGTGATAGCTTTGGAGCTTGGTCATTATCCAGGAAAAGCATGTTTGGACTTTAAATTGAAGAAAGTCTTCTCACATTAAAAGCTAAAGTCTGGAGAAAGTGAAGCTATGGTTATGGATCTTCATCCTGATATTCTTTCTGCATGCACTCTATTAATACATAATTTTCTGGGTTTTTTTTTTTTTTTTT
>WEKY01058975.1:239702-279142 GCA_013390045.1 Picathartes gymnocephalus | reverse complement strand
TTTTTTTTCTTTTCCCAGAGAAAGCAAATTTTCCAGACCCAGATAATGTGCTCAAGTCATGGGTCATGGTCTTGGTCTACCAGGTGCTAGGAAACATGATGGAGATGGTCCCTGCCATAATATAGTTATTAACTGAGCTTTATCTGTGCTTGAGCGGCTCGCCCAAGCCTGTAACATGCAAGGTGTCCAGCAAGCCAAACTGTCCGTTCATGCAAAACTTGCAAGTCCACATCTCTGAGGTTTTATTCCCACTTCACTGCCACAGCTGAGTCATATCTGATCTCTGTGTTACTCCAGCCTCCTCTCCAGACTCATTCCCACAGAGATGGGTCACAGTGTAACCCTGGGATGTTTCCTGGCCACATCCAAGACTCAAGTGCTGGGGATGGTTTGGATTTGGCATGAAGTGTTAAAAACCCTTTTGCAGCAATTGGAAGCCCCTGTGCAATGTGTTGCCAGGAGAGGTAGGCTCAGAAGCAGGACCAGGAGGCCACAAGCTGGAAGGAATCACCATTTCAGGAGCTGTCTCCTGACTGGAGCCATTGCTGTGATGTGTTCCCAGCTCAGAGAGAAGTGTGCACAGGTGTGGGGCAGGAGCGAGACTGCCAGCGAGAGGGATTAGGAGCAGCAGCCGAAAGAAATGTGATTGCAGAGTAATGGATTATCATCATTCTTCATTAGCATTTTCAAAAAATATATTTGTGTCATTCAAGCAAGGTTACTCTCTTAAAAGTTATTAAGATAAAGTGCTGTACAGTTTTAAATAAATATTTCTCAGTAACAAGAGATCATTATTTTTGCACCATACCAGAAAATCTAATCACCTGTGCAAGACATAACTTGATTATAATCAATGACCTCAAGAGGGCATGTGACATGCAGCAGCGAGTCCACAAAAGGTGTTTAGAGATCCTTTGTGCCTCCATGAATGCTGTTGATATGCAAAATAACATGATTCTATATAATTAGACTCTGACCTAAAAAACTATAATCACCCTCCTTTATCCTGAGAGAATCACTTTTCCCTCATCAACAAGCTTCTGGAAATGGATCACATTACACCTACAATTTTATATACATAAAATAAGCACTTTTCAAAAATCCCTTCAAATATCACACCATTAGTTGTCTTCAATGAAAGACTTTTTAGGGTAGATTGTTATTGAAAGTCCTCTACACTTCGTCCTTCTGAAAGCTGCCTTGATGAGGCAGTCTCCTGAAGCTGCAAATGCTGTGGTTTAATATGCCATCTCCGTGCCACATTAGCATCAGTGGCAGTGACAGAAAGTTTTGTCTGGCTTTCTGCTGTACTTATGGGAGGCAGAAGTACAGGCAGCATGTTAAAACAATTCACCTGCTTCATCAGATTCCTTCTTGGATGCAGTTTTCCTACATGGTATTTGCACTCTCTGTTCAGCGAATATTTAGGATATTTCTCACATCACCATGATGTGATGGTAAGGTGGACACTTAGGGGTTTTCATGCATTTATCCAAAAAGGAAAAATGGGTGTGAAGCTTCTTAAAGAGACTCAGTTCTTCACAGCTGCTGTGTTTTTAAAAGGGACTATGTTATGTGTGATCCATTTGTTCTGGAGGCATTAAACATCCTGAGCTGGTACTCATCAGTATAAAAATACTGTATTTACACCAGCCTCACCATATAAAAATATTATCTTTACAAAGGGCTGTGAAAATGAAGGTGTTTGATGAATATTAGACAGATCCTCTCCACAAGAAGCTCTATGGCAAAGAATCAAATAATTGATTTCTGCAGCTAGAGAAACTGAGGCAAAGAGGGCAAGGGGCTCACTTTCAGGACAACAGGAATGTTACAGTCTCTGACAAAGATAATTCCTAAAATTTAGGCTCCTTCTAAATCTCATTGCAGGAGCATATATCTGAACACCCATGTCCACTCACTGGGAGAGGCTCCTAAATTCTGAAGCAAAGTAACCATGGAAAATTGAAATATCACCCGGTTCTGGGAAGGAGCCAAGAGAAGGAGCCAAGGTCTGTGCCCTGTCCCAGGGCATGTCCAGGGAATGTGGAACCAGGAGGGCTGTTGTTGTTGAAGGACGTTTTGCTTTACCTGCAGAGAGCCTGGGCCGGGTCCTCGGTGTCTGCATCTCCTGGCGGGCGTGTGGCAGCATGTGGTAACGTTTGGCTTCGTTCACCAGGTCCCGGCAAGCCTCCGAAGACTTTATCAACTCCTCATTGTCAACAACATTCAGCAGATAGCTGGGATGGATGAAGGGGAGCCGCACCACTGCCAGCAGCTCTGCAGCATACTGTCAGGGGGGAGAAATAATAACACATGCAGCCTTCATGTCAGAATTCAGCCACTTGGCATCTCCACCTCCTTGCCTGTAAACCATCCCCTGTCATCCAGCCTGGAAAGACACTTCATGGATGCTGCATACAACCCCTGCCTAGTGAATAGGAGGGACAGAGACAATGCAGCCCTCAGAGCTCCCTGGCCCAGCCTGGGTTTGGTCCCAGGGACTGAAAATAACCTTCAAAAGATGGCAGCTGCTGTTATACAGCACTGTATGGAGGAATTTTTGGAAATAAAAGCTCATTCTGAACTCAGGCTTAATAGAACACCTTGTGCAGTGGAGACATGGAGTAAGCATTTGAGTTATCTGAATTAACCTTGAAATGAGAGTGTGGTTGTTGCACTGTAATAAAACCCCCAAACAAGTCTTTTCTGGCACTATAGATGTGAAACAGAAGTCAGTAAATAGGGTAGATGTCAACAGCTGTGGTAGAACCTGAATGATGTCAACCAATTGCTAAAAATCTTTCAATTAATAGAGTTTACTTGTTGGTGAAACAAATTATGTAGCTCTAGCTTTTAGGAAAGTCTGACTCCAGAGGGTGCTATAGAAATACTGACAGTAAGTTTCATCCTCTAAACAAATACATTAAACCTCAGAGGGTAAAGGACACCTGAACAAATGAAGCTGTCTGTCACCAAACACGGCTTAAAGGAGAACAAAACCCCAAGAGAGAAAACTGCAATCAAAAAAGCAGGAGTCCATCCCCAGATTATTCTTTTTATATATAGTTGAGTATATTACAACACTGCACGAGAATACAGTGAAAAGCAGAGCAATGGGAAAACACAGAACTCCAGAACCAAGACACACAAACTAAGGGTGAGCAGCAAGAAAAGATAATCATCTGTTGCAATAAATATTCATACAGTGGCAGCATCCAAATATCCCAACAGGGATTGAGGCCAGGATGCAAATAAATATTCCTGAGGTCCGTGCTGGTCTCAAGAAACTCTGGGCACCGGCAGCATCTGCTGTCTTGCAGATACCTCTGGTCTTCCAGAAGCCACTTGGCTCTTACTTTCTTTTTCAGCAGCGTGCCTGTCCCTGCAGTGTGTGAGAGCCAGTCACAGCACAGACAGGAGCAGGAGCAGGGGGAGGAACAGGAATGGGAATGAAGCAGGGGCAGAGTGAGAAGGGAGGGCAGGGATATTGCCTCAACGGGGTAATGGGCTGGCCAAGAAGGTGGAGGATGCAGTGACACCTGCAAGTGCTTCCAGGGCTTCCTCTTTCCCCACCCAAACTGAAGATGCAGGCTTAATTTAGAAGGAAAACGTGCCTGCAGATCTGTAGCCCCAAGGAGATGAAGGGTCTCAGGCTGACTCCCAGTCCCCAGCTTATCAACACTGGAGATGACAATTGTAGGTACAGCCTAAAGACCTGAAACCCAGCCACTCTGCAATTGTTTGAGAATAAAAAAGTTGCTCGGTGATGCAAAAGGGATGGAAAAGTGACAGTGCTTCTCTTCTGGGAAAAAAACCCCACCCCTGTGAACAGTATGTTCCTGACTCCTTGCTATTTCTCTAGTGTGGCACAGAGCCGAGTAGGGCTTGAGAACACTTCATCAACCTCAAAACATAAAAGAAGACACTCCTCCCTTGCTGAAATCCATTTCTGAGGTGCTTTCTAGGAGGTACAACGGCTGCTCCTTCCCCAGAGCCACAAATGTCAGGCACTTGGCTGCGGATGTCTTAATGTCATTACCTTGTAAAAGAGGGAGCAGTGGACATATGGCAGTGGGTGGCAAAGCTCTGACTTCAGGAAGTGCTTTTTTTAAGAAGGTTGGAGGCGTTTAACCCAACACAGGAGCCAAGACAAAACGTGGCATAGGGACAGGGGAATAGTGCGGAGAGAGGGTACACTGGGGATGAGTGAGACAATCCCACAGGGGAGGTTAATTCCCACTGCAGGCTGCTCAGGAAGCAGTACAAGTCGCTAAAGGGTAGTTTAAATAAGGTTGTAAAACACATGGAGTGTACAGAGGAGCCAGCACCTTCCCTTGGTGCGATGGGACACGCCAGAGCCAGCCCTGACACTCCCGGGGCTGGTCTGCACTGGAAGCAGCCACAACACAGAGCAGTACCAAACACCAGCACAGACAGGTGCGCCGCCACATGGGGACATGGCGTTCCACTTACCACTATGTCCAAAAGCTGACCACCACTTAGCACTGGGAGAACAGCTCCTTTCCCTCAGGAATGGGACAATTCCCACCGGCCCAGTGGAGTTATCGCCTCCATTTCCCACCTTTCCCTGAATAAATGGGGCAGCACTGCTCCCTGAGCACAGTGTGCTCTCCCTCTCGCTCGCCTACCTCGCTTTAATTAGATAAGTGAGAAAATGTGATTCTGTTTCTCTCCTGGATTCCCCCCCTCCTTTCTCTCCTCTTTTGTCTGAGCTCGTCGCTTATTTTGAAGGGGAATAATAATTAGAACATGTTGCTCCCTTTCATCAGCTTGAAAGTTGATGTCACATATCAAAACCGATGTCACTTTTCACTCTTATTCTTCCCTTTGCTCGAACAGCTCCAGAAAGCTGGCTCTGTGTGTGTGTGCGCACGACCACACGCAGTCACGACTCGGGCTTGGTGCTGAGAGCATTAAGGGTACATAGAATTGCAGTGTTTTTCACCAAGGGATTTAAGGAGTACGAACCATGGCAGTGTCTCCACAAGACAGGAGAAGCTTGTATAAAGCAACCTCTTCTTGCACCAGCTCTTTTAAGCACTATAGTCAAGGGTGAATTTCATTTAGCCTCACTGATTTAAGAATATTCAAGTGATTTAGGCAATCAGCAGCCTTTTTCTTTTGGATTCTCCCTTATGAAGACTTCCCAGCTCTGTTAGCTATGATTGTACTAAATATCCTGTTACTATTATCCTTTTCATTTAAGACTGGAATAAGCACCATAAAGCATTTCAACCTCCTTACCATCTGTTATTTGCTCTCCATTCTCTCTTGTCTTTCCGTTGTGCCTTACACAGCTATGAAACATCTACTGCACCTACTGACGTTACCAGTTATCACTAAAGCAGCAGAATACATGCAAAGGGCACATTGCCAAATTCATCCACCTTGGGTCCCTGGAGTTGTGGTTTGTGCCTGTAACCCTGGGGATGTTTTCTTCTCCCTGCCTGGCTGCAGGTGCTGGCTGGACAAGTAGAAATATTTCTTAGGTCTTTGCTGGGAATCACTTATGACTACTCTACAGCCTCCATCACATGTTAGGATGAAGGAGAGAATATTAATACCCCTTCTGGGCCTAAAATTAGGAGTTACCAACTCATAAACATGAGAGACCATGCCTCAGCTCCTCGTGAATTGACACCATTATGCAAAAATCTAAATAGTTATTGTTTAAAATGCTAGGAAAGTTTCTGAACGCCATCAGGACTGTTTTTTTTCAGGAGATGTGAACCTCAGCATAGCTCCTGTTGGGTGAAGGGAGCTGCTTAGGTTTTGCCCCAGCAGAAGATCTCCTCCATAAACTCCTTGCTGAATGGTCTGCATGGCCAGGGTAATTCTGCAGGAGCCAGGGCACTCCTGCCACATAAACAAAGTCTTTGTGGACAGTCACTGAGGACAGAGGAGAGCAGCGATTTCTGAGAGATGCTATCTGTCCTGCTTCAAGGCACATAGTTCAGTGATTTTTCACTGGCTGAGCAGAAAGCAGGATCTTCCACCAGCCTGCAATCACAAGTGTGTTTCATATAAAACAGGGAGAGAAAAATCTTAAGAGATCTTATCTTTCCCTAATTACCTAAACATTTCTGGGGAGAGATTCAGCTCTAGAATCAGACACCTAAATGGGTTCATACAAACCAAGTATTTACTTGTCAGCCAGACATGTGTAAACTCATGTTATAATGAAGAGAGATTTAGTCAACACACTTAACAGTCCCCAGAGCAATGTGAACTGAGAGGATGCATTGAGCACCAGGGGAAGCAGAGAACATCAATGTCCCCTTCTGGGCCAGAACTGTGAGCCATCAGCTCCTGGGAAATGGAGTGTCTTCCTCAGACCATGCCTCAGATCATGGCACACTAAGATGTCTACAACCATATGTCAGTCCAAATTGGAGGGCGATTAATTCTACCCTCTGGTGGGAATTTTTGTGTCCATTTGCCCTGGGTGTGCTCAGAAGGCTCTGATCATGCTAGGAGGAAGCCCAAGTGTTAACCATTGGGCCAGTGTTGACTTAGAGGAATATGTGATCAACATGACCGGCTATACCTTGAAGCTGACCCTTTCAAGCCTTTCCCTAATAATCTGTTCACACACAAGTTACTCCCATCTCATTAGGCAGGCCAGTGCTTTAGCAAATGAGACTACAAAAGCCTCTAATACTGTTTTTTTCCCTGACTGGTAGTTTGAGTGAGAACACTTACTTTACTAAACTTTTTATGACATTTCTTCTCCTACTGATTGCATCAGTATTATGAATGCTTGCTTGCAAGTGGGCTTTGTTCCGGCATCTTCACAGTCTCAGTTACAAAACCCATTTCACTACCACATTAAAAATAATCTTTTTATTCTCAAATCTCTAATCCAGTAAAATCTTCACAAGTATTCTCCAAAAGGACTCTCATTGTACTCCTGCACAGACTTGGGCCACAACAGTATACAGTTAGGTTTAAAAGGAAGTATGTCTACTGCTACAGACTCATATTTCCTGCTCCTTAAATGCTCCACTGGAAAGCTCTCAAGCTTTTTACCATTTTTGAAGTAATGCCCAAAGAGGTCAAAATAATGTTTCCCTTATGCCTCATAATTCATCTGTCTCTCTAGTTTACTGTTCTCCCTACAAAGGCCCCTTTGTACTTTCTGCCTAAAGAAACAGGCTTCAGCTAGAAATACAAATACAGAAGGTAGATTACCCCCATTACGATAGAATTTTGCTCCAATAAACTGCTGTTTCAGCCCTTTATGCATAATTGCAATAGTTTTCAAAACACTATGAAGTAAGAATATATTTGATCACTTTGAAGGAGATTTATGTTGACTCATAGAGCCCTGGGCTCAGACTTGCCTCACGTCGTGCACTGTCCCAGTGTGAGAGCAAGAACCTCCTTGGATGGAGGAAGCCATCAGGGGCAGATCTGAAGTAGAACCAGTTCCCCACTCCATTAGAGTCCTTTAAATGAGAACAGGACGTGCTAATTAAAAAAAACACCAGGCTATGGCCAGGTAACAAACTGCCCAGTGACTACGGTGACAGCTGGAGATGTGGCATAGTGGCAATGCAAGCTGGCATGCTGGAAAGGTGACATGAGTGGTCCCCCCCTACCACCATTTCCAGCCCAAACCAGGCTTACCCCACAGCTTACCCAACCTGATATTAAAAATATTGCCATCTCCGAGTTTCCAAATGCAAGCCCAACGGGGAACTGGCTGGTTTTGGGAAGCCAAAGCTGTTGGTGCACTGCTTTGCCATTCTCAGAAATAAGCCTTCTTTGGCTAGATTTTCCCAGTGCTGCCCTGCTACTTGGGGACTTGCTTTGATATATCTAACCCCTGGGTAATACAAAGACACACTGTGTTTCCACACATTCCTACACATTCCTGCATCCAATATCATATCCAAGCCCAACTAAGCTTTCTGCTGTGCTTGGACTACTTACTAATCACCCGCATTGACTTCTTGGAATTGCAATGCTGCCTTCAGATTAAACCCAAAGGCTTGGTAGCATGTCAGCTGACAGCCTCCTAATATCATGAGATAAACATGTGGCAGAAAATCTGGTTTGCAGGCACTGGGTTCAGCTGGTGGCTCAGTGGCAGGATGCCATGTGCATAAATCTCATGCCCAGCAAGAGCAAAAAAGCAGCCCCTCTGTCTTCCTGCAATCAGGTTTCAATGTGACATCTTTATGGCAGCACAGCTGACAAAACACTGTAATGTCACCAGCGAGCGGCTGTCCTGCTCTCCGAGCTGTTTGCAAAGCAGCTCTCGGGTCAGTATTTCCAGCAGTAATATGATGAGAGGCTTTTAAATGCACAGGAAGATGAATCATTGATCCACCATACTTGGAATTTGCCTGATACCAAGGATTCAAAAAATCCTCACTCTTACCATGCATTCTCTAGCTTGCTGACTAAACGCTATGAAATACCCCTCAAAGTTGCCCCAAAGGGTACCAGGTGTAAGTGGTGTTTCTTTTGCTTATGGGCAGTCACTTATTCTAACACAGCAAACAACGCACCTCAAAAGCACACTGCCAACAACAAAACAGATGCAGCTTCTCAGGAGCTTCACAGAGCCAAGTAAACTCCTGATGCCTCCATCCCTACAACACACTGGCACGTGCTATAACTCTCTAAAATGCTTCTTGAATATAATATAAAATGATTTTGTTTCTGGAGGTTGGTCTTGAATGCTGGGGCCACATGCAGCACAAGGCAAAGGAGCACTTGTGAGGAGCTGCTTGTGGATGTGGGTCTTGGTAAGGCCATTGCTTCAGCAACAGCGAAGAAAAATTTTGTAAAAAACAGGAAAATGTGTTCGAAAAGCCACAAATGAAGAGACTGAGCAGACTGAGAGACAAGGGAGCTCCTCAAACCAATTAAAACTTCAGAGAAATAATTCTGTAGATTTTCTGTCAAGGGTATCCCTTTAAAAAAAAACTTAAAAGTTTAGTAGAGAGCGAATTTCAGGAACTGCTAATGTCACCTGCATCCTCTTTTTTATTTAATGCAGTTTCTTCCTCCAATATATAGCTAAGGGCATGTTCCTGCACTGATTCCATTTGTGCTGCTGCCTTTTCTTCTCCCTCTGTAAGCCTGTATGGCAGCTGAGTGTCTGCAAAAGCTTCATTCAAATTGGAGCTCTTTGAGCAGCCCATCCCCAGGAAATCACAGGGGTTACCGCTCATCCCTTGCGTTTTTCACTTTCAGAGAAATTGAGGCTTCTTGTACTTTCATTATGGCATCTTTCTGCATTTGTCTGCTCTTCCCACAAATGGATTTCAAAGCACCAGGGTAGTGTGGGCTTTTCAAAGAAGCCTAATTGAACTGTTACAGAGTATTAGTGCCTAATTCACTTAGGCTCCCTTGGAAGCATCCTTTTTCATGTTTATTCCAACACTCTTTCCTGAAACGTTATGCCCTTGAGTACATTGATTGATCAATTAATTTCTTATTATGATGAACTAAGTAATTTGTACATGCTGGTATTGGGTATCAGCTTCTATCATTACCTCATTGTCATCGAAGAGCAGAGTTGGAATTGTCATTGTTAGCTGTGAGATTCTCCATTTTCCTGAAGCAAACTGCTCTTCTGCAAGGAGGCTCTTTAAAAGGTGCCTGAGAAATAGGGGATCTTCCACGTGCTCTCTCAGTCACCAACCCTTTCTCCTCTGCAGCACCTTGCCTTCGAACTGCCACTCTCTGTCACTGCCAAAATATAGCTCATGGGCATTTGTACCTTTTTTGACATAAATCCTCTTCTCCTTCTCTCCATCACTTTTCCTTACCCTCACTGACAGATACAGGGCTTAAAAGTGGGCTTTGTGTTTGCTTTGTGTTAGACTAATTTGCTTAGTGTTAGACTAATTTGCCAAGTCCCAAATTCATCCCAGTGGTCCTTACTGTTGTTATTCTCATGCATCCTTCCAGGCAACTCCCCTCCTTGGGGCTTCAAACACTTGCAGACATTTATCCCTCTTTAGCTGTCATTAGGCCAAGTCATGCATATTCACATCTTTTAATCTTTTTTTTCCTCACATCAGTTCCTTCAGTCTTTTAATCATTTGTGTTGCTCTTCTCTAAATTACCTCAAATTTGCCTATGCATCTCTGGTTCTCAGACACCATGAAGATGTTGTTTAGATAAATCTGCCTCTGAGGACTCAAGTTCATAAAAAGCTTGTTAATGCCTTTATGGTAGAGAAATTTTGTACTGCTGCTGGACACCACGATTTTAAAGGTCTGGAAAGAGGGGACATGATGATATCCTTGCAGAGTGCAACAAAAGGTGGCTGTTATTCAGCTGAGCCTCTTGTCCTTCATTCATCACTGCAGCATCTGCCTCTCTTCTAGCACTTGTCTGGGCAACTTATTGAAATGTCTGCCCTCTCTTCAGGTCTTGTCCCTCCTCAGGGTGAGAGGGAAGCTTCATGCAATGGGGACTCTTGTTTTCCCAGGCTTTGTGTTATTAATAAACATGGTAGCATGTTTTTTTATTTCAGAGAAAACACATAACTTTGAACTTGGAAGAGAAAGTGGGAATGTTTCCAATGAGCTTTGGTATGTCTATGGTTTGAACACACAGCAAATTGCTACGCATCCAGCCACTTCTCATCTTTCCCATCCCATGTGCACGCTGGGCATGGCTGCAGCTCTGAGCAGCTTTGGCAGTTGTCAGTACATGTGGACAGTATGGCTCATTATCCACTGGATCCTCGCAACAGCCCTCATGGGAGGCATCACTTCCCTCCAGCTTACAGAGTACGAAATGGGGGCAAAAAGGTGAAACAACCTGCCTAAGGCCATGCAGAAAGCTGGGGGATGTGCTCAGGTGAAGACTGCACGGGGCCTGGCAGAAATCTTTCCTTGTTCGGGCAGCTCAGACTGTGCTGGTTTCAGACAGCAAAGCCTCCATTATACAATATATTTTTTGCATGAGTTTGCTGGAGTTGTAATAAGCTTATCAAGGGGATAACTCTTAGGATAAACCCTACAATCTTGTCCATCACTCAGGAAGAGAAATAAATAGGAAAAAAGAGTAGATTCAGCTTTCCCAGATGTGTCAGTCAGATGCAGGCTCTGCACTCAGTGATAGCAATCAGAACGACTCTTACAACCAGTGCTCTGTGCCCACTGGCACAGGAAATTACCTACTAGTCCTGACCTCACCTCACAGGCTGCTGCTGGTCAGACCAGTTTTAAACTGCACTACCAGCAGCACTAAACCAGCTTCATAAATGTTACCATATGAGTTGGGGCACTGCTCCAATGCACTACGGGGATACAATTGTTTACCAAATCCTGGTTTAACATGTCATTCTCTGAACTGCCTCTTTGTCTTACGTAGATGATAAGCAACCCTTAAAGCACTGCTGTTCTCTCTTTGTAATAAGGCTCAGGTGCTGTCTTTTGTAATGCCACAGAGCACTATTATGAGCACTGTTTATATGAGCACAATGTGTGCAATTAAACATCAGCCAGAGTGCAGCTTTTCAACTTGCCTTCCAAGAAAATCCTGCTTCCTTCCCTGTCACTGCCCTCCAGCCTGGTGGGAAAGAATTAACAAAAGCAGAAACAGTCGGACATCTGAAGAAAAGCTTTTAGAATGGCAGAGAAGAGCAGGTAGACAGCGAACAACTCCCTTCCAGGAGAACAGGAGGTTCCGTTGAAAATCTCCTTCCCAGAGGCTTTCGGCAGGGGATCGGTCAGGAGGGGAGGCAGTGATGGATAAGCTGCTGTAAGAGCACGGCATGAGGCTGCGGTGGGGGAACACAAGTGGTGAGATTTACTGTCCCCAGGCACTGTAGAGTGACACAAAGCCATTACAGCACAGGGAGCTCTGGAGGGCTGCAGCTGCCCTCGGGGCAGAGGGTGCTGATTCAGAGAAGCTTCTCTGCGGGGTTGTCTCTGCTGAGAGAGCCCCTGCGAGGCTTTGCCAGGGAAGATGGACATGCAGGTGAGATGAAGAGCACAGCCCTTTCCCTGTTTGTGCCAGTGTTTGTGTTTGTGTTCTCCCTCCACCTGTGGGAGAATCACCAATGCAGGACTTGGAAGAAGCTGCCAAAGAGGCATTTTAGTTATGTGCCATTGGAGCTATTGAAAATAAAAATGTGACAACAGAGCCTGAACTATCAAGGTAAAGGGAGATGGAGAGACCGTGAACAAAGTCGAGGCTCTGGAAATCCATGTTCTGAAGGATTTAACTGCCAGCACTACTTCTGGGAGAGAGAAATAAAACCAGACTGGGTCACCTGGGGAGTGCAGTAGAGCTGGAGTGAAGTCTTGGGACTGCTGTAATTCATGGCATCCATCAACCCTCCCAAGACACCCCAACAGTCCTGGTGTCCTCCACCCAAAAGAGTCTAAATGCAGCTCATAGAATCTATCTCCAAACAGTGAATAAAATAAAAATATCCATGCACAGCTCCTGCAGGAAGGTTCATCCTGTGTTCACTATTGCCATGGTTGCCCAGTTCTCCAAAACTCTGAGCAGCCCGTGCATCTCACAGGAGATTGGGCAGTTCTTGGCATGGTGGGCTGTGCTGCACACCATGCACAGATTTTTATTCATTATCATCTTCATTAGAAATAAGATTATTAAGGTCTACCTTCCCCCCTATCCACTATGGAACCTATTTGTTCCCAAGTGTTCCCAAGCTCTGAAAATGCAGAAGTCATTATTGTAAAGATGGTACTTTTCATGGTTAAGTGTGAAGTCCTACTTTTAAAAAATAAGTACCTATTTAACTAAGAGCTTTATAATAGATCAAGCAGTGCACAGAGTACTAAGAAAAGTGAGAGCTACTATTTAAATAAACTAGCTTAGTGGTAGGATTGGGCAGGAAAATAGTTTCTTCTTGGTATCTTTAATAGTAATTTATTCAAAACCCTTATCTCTGGATAAATACAAATTAAAAATTAAAAGCTCCTGTAAAGTAATGCATGAAACCAAAGCACCACAGAGAAATTTGGAGAAGCAAATAAAACTGCCATCATAAACTACAAAAGCACTGCAGAACCAGGACAGAGGGGAAGGAAACTTGGGAATAAAAAAACCCAGAAAAGCAATTCAACTGCAACACGAAAGGAAGAGAGGGAGGGAATGGCAGTGGTGGCAGCAAGAAAAACCACGACTTAAAAAAACCAAATTCCCAACATTGCCTCAGCAGGAATCAGAAGGAAATATTTAAAACTGCAATTTTGAGAACATAACCCAGACCGTCTGGTGAGTGACACCTCCTGTTGGCACCAGGCAAACAGGCTCCTGCTGCAGGGTTCCTGAACTCCCACCCCTGGGAATGGTCCCTGTGGTCGCCTTAAGTTCAGGGTGGCATAGAGCCAACAAACGTCAAGGACTCAGGGAAACACTCTGTAAAACAGTGTGTTTTTCAAGGCCAGCCGGAGCCCAAAAGGGGTGCATTTCAGTAAATCCATGATACTGTGTGAATGTTTTAGGCAACAGTAACACTGGGCAATGTTAAATGGCACTGCAGGCACATGGAGGAGGTGGTCCGAGCGTGGGGTGGGATCCTAGCACAGGACTGTGCTGCTGGGCACACAGGGCAGGAGCTGCAGGTTCTGGCAGGGACCAGGGGCTCAGCTGGCGGAGCAGCACAGGCAGCAAGGCTTAGCCTGGCAGGCAGTACCCCACTGTCCTTAATGCCCTTATCCAACAGCCTGGGGAGAGCAGGAATTCCTATTTCTCCCACTTTAGAGGTGAGGTGTGGATGTACAGCTGCTCTGGATCACACCCAATGACACATTTAACATCCCACTGCACATTTAGGTGCTTGAATTCACATTTCAGTCAAGAAGGTACAGACTGTCATAATGTAGGATGGCATCAGCAACATGGCCAAGAGCCTCCCTGAGATCCAGTCTGGTCCATGAGCAACTGTCCACCTTAAAACAGCCAAAACTGTGACCGAGGTCAACAGAAACAACTCTGGCCTCAAGAAGGGGAATACAACCTTCCCCTTATGGGGTCTGTGCAGAGAACTGGCCTCCAAATGGAGAGGTTTGGGGTTCAGACCACAGAGTTGATCCAAGGCAAGTAGCAGGTATCACCAGGGATGACTTCTGGTCCCAAGGACAATCACCAGCCTCTGAACAGTCATTGCTTCTAGCATTATCTGGAGACAGCACCAGGCAAAGTTACAGACTCAGTGTCTTTAGACAAGAGCAGACTGCATAGCTCTTATGGTTTAGGAAAGGCTAACTCTAATAAATATATAAAACCCAAGGGATTATCTAAGCAGCCAATAAAGATAGAGATTTTATGAACTGGAGTTATATTCATTCACTATGTGGCATCAAAAGAAATACAGATTTTCCGACAGATTTTTTATTTCCTGCTGTTACTAAAATGCATCCCCTTAAAGCAGCATCTCACAAAACTGTAATTCTTCTCAATTTATCTCTGACTGAGCCTGCAGTAAACAACTGGAGGCCCCATCTTTGTACCATGCATGTCACAAATGAGATTTTCATTCTAAATGATCAGATACAGGGAACAGATTTTGAAATTACATACATTTTGAGCATAGCCTGCATTTCCTTTGTCTTTTTTTTAATCTGAACTGCCCATCCCATCTCCCACACACCTGTATGTTTAAAATTGCATGGAGATGGTTTCTATTCTAAAAGAGGCATTCATGGGAACAGAGCAGAGTGAGGCTGCTGAGATTATTTTTACCTGAGCTCTGATTGCGGCGTCCTTCTTAATCCACTTTATCACTGTTTCATAGACCAGCTCCTCTGCTTTGGTGTTCAGGCTGTCATTGGACATGTAGGAAATGAAGTCGTCTTTTGAGATATTAAGGATCTCTTCTTGGTTTGCCACCTCTGGGAAAATTTGCAGGGCATAAGCTTTGGCCATGTTGTAGAGTTCAGTGCACTGCATGGCTTCAGCCATGGCTAATATTCCTAAGCAGTTGCTAGCAGTCAGCTGTTTTTCTGAAAAGGGCAAAAAACCAAACAAACAAAGGCAATTGAGAATTATTAAAAGCAAGATTCACATTTGTTCTGAGATGATGAGAAAAATAAGTGTCATAGACAAACCTCCAACCCTAATTGATTTCAGGGAGTTAACTAGAAGCAGCACCCTGGGTTAATTTAGAATTGGGGTTTAAAATACAAAAATCAAAGTCTGCCTAACAAGTCAGTTTGAGATGGGGAGAGAAATGCGCTTTCTGAGTTTGCTTTTTGTGTAAACCTCCACAAGGCACTGGGGAAACCTACTGACATAACAATATCTGGGGCTTCCCAAGGGATGGGAACCCAGCCAAGAGACTGCCGCTGTTCCTACCGCCTACAATGTTGCTTTAAGGAACAGCAAAGATGTAAACGCCAGTGCAGACACTTAAGAATAAATGCAAACAGCACTAAGGACATTTCTGAGAATGCTGCAGTCACTTTATGATAATTTTGCCCTGTTCAGCTACTAAGCTACTTCAAATAAAAAAAAATCCTCCCCCCTCTTTTTTTTTTCAAAGGAACTTTGTTGCTGCTGAATGTGATGACATCCCTTATGCAAAACACAGATTATACTAACGCCTTCTGTTAAACGTTGTGTAGTGGGTTTCAAAGAAAATCATGCACAGAGGAGACAGCATTATCTCCTTCCCAGCAAACAGAAGCAGCAGCACAGTGTGTAGCTTTGCGTTAGAAGTGTGCTACACCATACATTTGACTGTACCTTTTTTCCTTTCCAGTTATTTTGAAGAAAAACCCACCAATTTTTAGACATTTATAAAAAAGAATTCTCAGATTCTTTGCAGCTTTTGTTAACCAAGCCACTACTAATATGAAGAATATATTCTTTTAAGATACAGGACTAAAAAAGAAAAACGTAGTAAGAGAGAGACTGCAATGGATCCCAAAGGCATCGGTACCAGTGGCAGGCTCCTGTGCTGTCAGAGAAGTCCATCACGTTTGGCAGTGTCATATCCTAGTGCACTATGAGAGAGCACTGAACAGGAATGTGCAATAGCCCCATATCTCTTCAAACAAAACTCTCATCAGATTGCTTCTGCTGAAAATGCTCAGGGATTCTTCCCTACACCCAGCTTCTGCCTTCATCAGATTGAAAACCTGCACACTGTCTATATGCAGCTTTTAATAAAATGGGATTATGAACCACCTTTTTCTATTTTTTTAAAATCTGACATGAGATTAGGAGTTTTGTAGGTTCGTTTTGCTTTCTTCCCCTCCCACCTCTTCTTATTTTCTTTTACAGACCCAGCAGTCTCAGAACTAGGTTATCTCATTTTGGATCAGTTGACTGTACTGACTCCAAGGAGCACATTTCCTTAAGCCGACTGCAGTAGCGACACTGTTTGTCAGTAGACTTGGTCACTCAGACTGCCCAGAGATGGGCTGTAAACTGATAGCTATGAAGCCCAAAGCTACCAATTTTTTTCTTTAAACAAACAAAAAAACAACAACAACAACCAAAACAAAACAAACCCCAAACAAAAACAAACAAAAACCACAAAAAACCTAAACAAAAAAACCCAAAAAAATACCCAACAAAAACCAAACCAAACCAAACAAAAAACCAACTAACCAAAAAAAACCCCCAAAACAAAACAAAACAAAACCAAACCCCAAAATCAACCAACCAACCAAAAAACCACCAACCAAACAAAAAACTAAACAAACAAAACCTACCAACTCCCCCAAAAAACCCCAAAACCACAAAATCCCTCTCGAAAGACCAAAAACCTCTTCCAGGTTCCTTGCTTCTGTCTGCTGGCACAGTTTCATGGTGTACATACGGCTGGGGGTAAAATAATCATCTAACAGAGCCCAAAACTCTCATCATCTCTTGGCAAACTCTCAAGTCAAAGGCCAATCTGCCACTGTTCCACCTTATCCTCACAAGGTTAATAATGAAGGGAATAATCAATTTTGACTCATTAAGCAGCACATGATGGTAAAGACTTCCAGGAATCTTTCTCTTCAGAGAACTGGGCTTGCCTCTATCAGGAGAGATCTCCACACCATTTCCAGCTGAGCCTGTGGTGTGGGGCAGAAAAAACACTGCTCACAACTGATTTCTTCTGATCTGGACAGGCTTCTCTAGCTCTAACAACACTGGGTGACTGATGCAGCCTGGTACACTGCTCCAAGCAGGTCCATGTTGGCCCTTGGAGCTTTTCTCCCTCCTTCTCCCTGAGAAACCCCTCGGTGGCAGATTCCAATTCCAGTCTCTGTCTGGTTCAGGAACTATTGTGTGGCCTTGTGGAGATGGGTCCCAGGGAGATGTGGGATGTGGGGATGTGCAGGAGGCTGGTGACACACTTCTCTGCACTTCACTTGTATGTGACGAGCATCACAGCAAGGTGAGCACAGCAACATCTGTTTAAGATGAGGGCTGGTATGTGAACTAGAGGCATTCATTGCAGGTGAGCAAGACAGACCTTGGGACAACAGCTATAGGATATGGAAAATCTCTATCCTATTAACATAAAAACACCACCTCATCCCCCCATTTTTCAGCTCTGACTCAAAATTTGGCAGCAATACTGATTGTCTCTTGATTTCAGCTGTCTGTGGTGCAACTCTGCATTCACATTAATATCCCTGCACACCCATAAACAAGCAATTCCAAGTAGCAATCTGGTAATATTCTAGATTAATCTGGTAATATTTTGGATGATGGGTCCAGGATGAGCAGAACCCTGCCTTACCAATGCCTGTTACTGTTCACTGACTATAAAGCGAGCTTACATGACTATTTAGATACAGAGTTCTGGTACATAATACAGCTCATCCCAAATGATTGCAATCCAGGGGTACTTCTCAATGCTGGCATGACAAAGGCAGCTAAGGACCAGTTCTGCTCCGTCTGCTCCTGAGCTGTGTTCCTTTGGACACTGGCATGTTTACAATAATTGTTATTTTGCCACAGTGACGCTGGGCTTGTAGTAACACATTTTTATGAAGTTTCAACTTGTCTCCATTCAAAACACAAGTGCTGACTGTTAAGCTATTCCCAATCCAAAAGGACAGTTTATAACAGACTCACGAGTGGACTTTAGGGATATCAGATGTAATCTAGTAGGTTCTCATTGGTTTGAGACAGTGCTGGATAGCATATTTGTTCCTATGTGTGTCACAATAATGCAGATCAGCAGCTGGTATTTTCCACTGTGTTAGATGTGACTTTGGAGCAGGATCCTGTGCAGCATCATCAGGAGACAATCAGCCAGGCAGACTGCTCCAACTGCACTTCTGGGACTGGGGAGACTTGAGATAAAGCCAGAGATAAACGATATGCAGGAAGGATTACTCAGTAAGATTGTGGTTACAGCATGATGGAAGCTCAGTGGTGGTTGTAAACCCCCTCTTGTGTACATTAAGCACTGCATTTTCACTTAGAGATGCTTTCTAGATGATGGGAGGTGTACTTCCTTGTGATCATCTTTGTACATTCCTATGGGAAAATTACTCCTCAGGTACTCCTACTAGTGTCAAAATGAATGTGAAGATGGGAGATAGGTAGAAGACTTTCAGATGCATTCACTGTCTAATGAATTGTCCAAAAGATTTGCCCTCCCTGTGAGAGTCTTCTTCCTTTCTCCTATCTCCAGATATAGCTGAAATTTACATATAGTTCTATATATTATAGTTTCTCCAGGGCTGGACAGTGCAGTTCTCCAGCTGGATCAAAATTCTCCCCCTTGGATGAACAAAAGAATTGCCCATAATACTTTTTGTTGAATTCATAAGGACCACAAAGGCCTCTTCTTTCCTCAGGTGCCTGAGGAATGCAGGTCTCATCACTGGTCCATCGTTCAGTTTTTCTCATTGCTCCCTCTGATACTCTTTCCAAACATTGATTTTGTGCTCTTTGCTCAGGAGACTAAGAGCTCTTTTCTCTTTCCTATTCTGATCCAGGAAACCACCTACTTCTTTAGGCTTAAGGATGAAGACTTTTACTTTATCAGCAGCAGGCTGAAGTACAAGCTCAGAATGTGTTCCCTCCTGTCATGGGTGTCCATGCACCATGGACTGAAACCTTGATACTGGTGAATCACCTGAAACCCAGTTCAAACTCTGACTGTGATGATAGTGTAAAACAAATAAGGAAAAAAAGAAGAAAGAAAAGCTCAAGTCTTCAGCTATATGGGTGGAGGAAATACCTATGATATCCTGACCAGATGGTGAACATTTGCCCAGTTATCATATGGTGCCTGCATGAACCTGTCACCATCGCTGCAACAGTCAGCACAAAACTGTTGTCATTTCTCATGGTCTAGATAAAAGCAGAGGAGACAGCATGTGGGGAAGAGAGAGAACATGGCTATAATTATCCCAGGGAATCTGGTTAAGAAATCTCCCATTGAAATGAAACTACTTTCCTGACACATTTTGCTGCATCTTTTCACCAGAAAGTGCAAGAAAATTTGGGGTGCCACTGCCCAAGGCTGCTGAAAGCCCCAGGATAGAGACACAAAAGCTGCTTGGACATCACCAAGGATCTTCATGGCTGAAAAAGGATGACCTGAACTTCCTCTGAGATTGTGCTGTGCTATGTTGAACAGACTTAATAATTTGGAGCTTTTACTTCTTTGAACTTTTCTTCCTATTTAGACATGGCCACTGATGGGAAAGATTCACTGTTTATACTGGTCAACCCTTCAGAAACCCTGCAGGAAAAAAAACCCTGGTTTTTACCATATTTTTGCTTTGTATAGAGCAGAGGTGGCTGAAGTGAAAAATAAAAACAAAGCCACACAGAAGACAAAATGTTTTTCCCTTTTTCCCATCCTTTTCAGATGGCAAACTCTCTGCTGTCTCTGTAGTGCAATCGAGTCACAGCTATAAATAAAAATAAGCAATTACACTCCGTGAATTCTCTAAATGAGAATACAAAGTTCTAGTGACTCTCCATATATCACTGAACTTATAACCAACTCCACTATTTCATACCATAACATGGTTCACTGAATTAAAATATTAACTATCAGAAAAGAGAACTCTCACACTGATTCAGTGAAATAAATGTGTTCAGGTTTTGTGGCTGAATCTTCAGTGATGGCACAACTTAAACACATCCTGTGTTCCTGGAAAAGCTGTAAGATCTAATCAGTGTAAAAAGCTGGTGAAGGGAAGCTGGGAGCAAGCAATGCCAGAGCCAGAGCCTCATTCAAATTGCACAGTCTACATGGTGGGATTGCAATGCATAAATTTCAGATCACCAGTACACCCCCATTTGAGAACAGACTTTGAAATAAGGGGCATATAAAAAGTTGGAAAGGAGAATACAATGCCAGAGATTCTTTATTGATGCCTACATTGTACCAGCCTAGTCACACCACTCATCTTGCCAGCAGGCTGGCTTAGCAGTGAAAATTAACACAGCAGTGAACTGGACTCATTTGAAGGTTTTTTGTTGTTCTTGTTTTTTGAATGCAACATTTTCTAAACTCTCATCTTCCACGTTCTGCAATAGCAGATGTCAATTTTAAATGAGAACTGCCCAGGAAGAACCTACAGTTCATTTGGGCTTCAGAGAGAACGATGTCTCTCACACCAAACTGGGAGTTGAGGAGGCCCAAGCAGAAATCAGATATCAAAAAAAGGTTATCTGGTACTTATACCTGGGAAGTACATATAACATCAAGATCATTTTTTTTGGTATTAATAAATATGTGTTAATTTTTAAATTATTACTGTCTCATAAACTGATATTACGGCTATGACAGTGACGGAGTGGCTCCTGGTACATGCAGGAATTTGAACCACTGTGTTTCAGGTGAGCTCCAGCTGTGGCTCCTCTTCTGCCATGCCAGGTCTGTCTGGTTTCTGTTCAGGCCAGTAAAGCTTAGCTAAGCTGGAAATTGTGGACTGTTTTGAAATACTCTCTGCTGGAAAGCAGAGGGAAAGTGAAAGGAGCAGGATGACACGGTGCTCCTGGCAAGAAGAATGGATTTATCATGGCCATGAGAGCATGGACCGAAGCACTGGCAAAGATGTTGCTCTGCAGACTCTCACTGAGACAAATGCTCCCTGTGCACACAGACCAGTTACCAGGGGTGGGCACAGCAACCCTTCCTTCCACCCACCTTTGTGATGACATCAGGCCATAGCTCTGTATGCAGTAACAAACCCCATGAACATTCAACCTGGAACACTGGACAGGTTGAAAGAAGGACTTTCTCACAAATCCAAGAGAATTGTAGATATTATAATGCAGTCCTTAATTTTTTTTGCAGATTTGCAGGAGTTCTTCCTCCACTGGAGCCCACCTTCAGACTCTTTTGGTATTTGACCAAGCTGGCCTGGTGTAGAACCCAAAATATGCTGTCACAGTTATAAGCAACCTGTGTGTTACAGCCTGGTATCTACACATCCTCTGGGAAACAAAATGTCGTCCACATCCCAAGTATGGAGCAAGCCTCAACAGAACAGGTTATACAAGATGTGAAAGCTGTTGCCACTCAAGCAACAGGCTACACTTCTCAAGAGCATTTTCCACTGGCCATCATGCCAGCATGGGGAATTATCAAATCACAAATTAAATTAATTATGCTTTAATTTATTTTACTCTATTTCATCTTGGGCTTCTTCATTATCTTTTAAGAGTTGTTCAAAGACAGATTTATAAACCTGAGCACAAGATCTTAAAACCTTACTAGATGCAATGATTCTTACCTAGAAATGAAACGCAGACTTTACAGAAAGTATGAAACTGGAACTTGCTGGCAGCTTCCAGGAGGGTTTTTGCATTGGCTGAATCTATGATCAAAGAACCTGTATAAACAAACTCCAGGAGTAACTCCAGGACATCCGCAGTGAGGTTGGACATGGCCAGTTCCAGCTTCTCCCCACTTCTGCTGCTGTCTCGTGGTGACCTGGTAACAGCAGACAATTAAATTATGGACATTACACCATCCCCATTTTATTGGCATTTATTGATTAGTGAGGGCTAGAAAATCACTTTGCACCTCATTATATTTCTCCATTATTTTTGTTTACGGAACTGAAGAATATGAATTTTTAAATAACTGAACTTAAAAACTTTAACTGGATCTGAAAGAGAAGAGTCTTAAAGCAAGTCTTACGAAAAGTCTGTTTATTGCTACTTTGCATTTTCATGCAAAAACAGTTGCAAAAGAAAAGGAAAAGAAAAGAAAGGAAAAAAAAGAAAAAAGAAAACGAATGATCCAACATTAATGAAAATGAGAAACAGGATTAGCTTTCAAAGGGAAACAATACATTTTAACATGTTGGTTAACATCTCATCTTCTGTGCATAATATAACTGTTAAGGAAAAACCACTCTCCAATTTCAAGAGAAAAGGTCATCTCCTTTTTCAAGAAACCAGAACTAGAATAATTTTAGATGTCATGTGCACTTAAGGATACATTTAAAGACCTTTTCATAAAAAATGGTAATAAAAATTACTAATTTCTATTTAGCTTGAACTTCTTAGTATGTTATATTAAATTATAGATATGATCAATAGGATATCTATGGTATACAGATGACCATATAAAATATAATATATGCTTATTCTAAAAATCTATTGTTCCCTTTTAGGCACTAAAAAAAAGAAGCCCTTCATGGCAATTGCTTTGAAAACTGAATACAAGACAAGCTAGACAGACAAAATGGTTAGAGCAAAGAAGGGAGAGGGGGGAAAACAATAACCAGCTCTGCCACAGGAAGCCAGCAGCCATCCTCTAGGAGTTTCATGACTGTGGCCTATGGTTTTTCCTGCATGAAGTGCTGAACAATTTGGGGATCAAAGTATCTCCTGCATTTGAAGTGTGCATTAGTGCTTGTGAAATTATTGGACAAAAAGAAAGTCATACTGAATTAAAGTAAGGGCCCAGTTCTTAATGCATGGCTGATGTGTCTGCAACACTAAAGACAGGTTACACCTGAAAGACAAAAGTGATGATAAATTTGGTAACATCAAGGAGGGGAGGGGAAATCTGTTGGAGTAAGAAAATAAACTCTTTTAATGGTTAGGACCATCCAGCACCTTCTCAAAGAAACATGAGCTTTTTGTCTGTCACTGGACAGTCAACGTCTGCTTGCTCCAGTTCTGCTTGAGTACTTGCAAAAGCCATCGCATGAGTGACACAAAACCGGCACACGATGCAGCGTGACAAATACAGACTGGCCAAAGCATCACTAGTCACAGGCAGAGCCAGCTTGAAGCGTGAGCAAAAGCTACCACGAGCACTACCAACTTCTTGGGTTCACACAGCTGCCTAGAAAGGCGATGGTCAGACCTCTACTACCATCACAGAGGAAAAATAAACAACATACAAGGTTCAGTTTTCTTCCCGCACGGCACCCAACCACCTGTCCCAACAACACCTGAAGTCATTTAGGGAAAAGCTTAAAATTTGCAGTGGATGCTTTGTCACTCATCTTCCATTGACCAGCCCTGGTCAAGTCAAGGTCACAGCTTTAATTCATATGAATCTCTGCAGGATCAAAGCTTTAAAGAGCTTTCATTTTCAATGGAGGAGCAGACAGCAGTCCCTAATTTCATAGTCTTTTCTAAGGTAGTGAGCAATGGTTACTCCCATTCACAGCAGGAAACTGAGGCACAAGGAGACAAAATCACTTGCCTATGATCACAGAGTCAGGAGCAAACCAAGGAATTAAACCCTGTTTTAAAAATTCTAAATACTGGACTGTCCCTTTGCATGGCAACACAGGCGGGTTAGACCCTATTCCACAAGTAGATGCTGAGAACACATACTGATCATGACACCTGTTGTACCCCTACAAGCACACAGGCGTATGCTACCCTGAATCCTTATGCTTTATCACACCATGGTATTCTTCTGAATTTTTGCATATGGATTCAATTCTGCATCCAAGGCAGAAATCCTCTGGTGGCAAAACAGAAGAGTTGCCATTTCCTAGATCCTCAGGCGGATGTCACAAAATATTGGTTTTTTTCCTTTCTCACACTCACACCCCAATAATATGCCCCATATCTGATTTATCTCCAGTTGTACATACATCTGGTGCTGCACTCTGGGCTGTCAAAATACCTCTTGGTATGGATGCAATTCTTGCTGAACTGCTCCCAGAAGTGGTTTGTACCTGACAGTGAGCTCACTTTCACGTGGGCTGGTTAATAAACACAACACCTGAAATTTCAGGAAGGTTTGGAGGTACCCAGCAAGTGAGTGAGTTGGGCTCATTGCACTGTGGGTAGCCCTACCATAAGCAATTATTTATTTAATACCACTAATTGCACTGTGCTGACCACGGCTGCGGGAAGGACTGCGCGTGATCCACTAGGAATCGCACAATCGCACCCAGCGCGGAGAGCAGGAGGCACAAAGGAAAGGATGATGTGACACCAATGTCAGTGCAGACACATACCCATGCTAGCAACAACTGCAAGCTGCTATTTTTCATAATAATTAAGTAATAATCTCTTTTACTTTGTAATACACCGAGCAATAAACTGCTGCTGCAATTGATTAAATGCCAAAGAAAAGCTAAGGTGTTTAATCAATCACTAGAGCCACTTATGGCAAGTATAATACAAAGCTACAGAGATTATTGATATTACACAATGAGCCAGAAATGGGAAAGAAAATTATCCCTATTCCTGCCTCTGCAATGCCTTGAATGTGCTGTGCTGTTTTGCTTGTGCTTTCTAAGCAGTAAGCCCTCTGGTTCCACATTTGGCTGGATCAAATACAGAGTACAGGCTGGATTCAGCCTGCACAGGGAAATCACAGCTATCCCAGCTTCCACGCCAGAGATCTACCTTGGGAAACGCTGAAGAATGGACAGGTAATTGGCTGAAGCAGGTCCTAATGGATCAAAAATAAGTGTCTGAAGGAAGAGAAGAACATAATGTGGGGAAACAGAGTGATGTGACTGAAAAGGGAAATTCCATAGACTTCTTCATAAAATTATTCCAGTGAATCAGGTTGTAGCATCCCCCTCAAAGCCTGATTAAGATTTCTGTGCTCCCTGTTTTCACACACATCAGAATATCATATGCCCTGTGCAGTTATAATTAATCTATTTGGGACAGAGTCTTCTCTCAGCTCCTCTAAAGGAACTGCAGTGAAGTGGCTAAAGCTGTATTAAAAGAATAGAATTTAGTGTAAATGCACATGCAACAGATTTGGGAAAATCTGTAGCAATATATAGAGCTGTTCCCCAAATAGCTCATCCTGTGTCACAACAGGAGGAGTTTTGTCAGTGACATCAGTAAATACAAACATTCTGAGAAGTCTGCTACCAAAAAAACCCCCGACTTCCTGCTGTAAGAGCTGGGAAAAGTCACAGTTCTACCTGGTACATACACTCCTGGTCCCCAACTCCTGGCACAAACATGAAGTGTTTTGGGGATTGAGAGCTGGCCTCCTTCATGTTTCAGTCTTACTTGAAGCCAGTCAACGCACCCTTATCGTCCATGGACATCATTAAATGTGGCACTTTCTGCTATTTGCCGGGCGAACTCGAAAGTTTAAACAGAATGATGTCATTTTATTGGCCTTGTAATCATTGCTCATATTATAAAGGTCACACATTTCACATTGTGGCAGAAAATCAATAGCTCTCCCAACAGCCTCTGGGGGAAAAAGTTTTGCTTCTGAAGAATAATATATAATAAACAATTTTAGTCCTTACTTTATCACGGCTATAATCTTGGAGAAAAGCTACAGTAAAAATCTGGCAAAGGCTGATATATAAACTCATTAAAATTGGGAAGTGATTTAGAACAGGACTTTTAAAAAGATTTATCATGAGCTAAACAGCAAAGAGATTTGTTTAGGTCTACATTTAAACAAGCTCCAAGAGCTCTTTAACGGCTTAATTTTATGGTAGCTGTTGGGGAATTCTTTCAGATTTACAAATCATGTATTTCTCCAACAAGGTGATAGACCTGAGCAATGTGCAAGCAGAATTGAACCTGCAGATAAGCAGGAAGCATAGATATACTCTGAATGGGTAAGGGGGGAGTTACTGAAAAATATTCTGCATTGTCTGGAATAATTAAGTCCAACAAAATCAAGCGAATATCTTTGAACATAGTCTGGCTACTTATCCTTCAACTTAACTGCTTCAACTAGGGAAGACAAAGGCACAGGGAACCTTTTAAAGCAAAAGATGGCTCGATTACACTCTCAAATAACAAATCAGAATCAGTGTCCCTTTCTGTTAACTAATATATAGGAAAGAGGAAAAATGTTTAAATACTTGACAGCAAGAGAAATAACCCTAATACCTCATCTGCAAGATCTAGCAGTGGAACTGACAAAAGAAAAAGTAGAGAAATTTACATTTTTTGGTATTCATTTGTCCTTGAAAATAATTTCCAAACATGTAATACACACAGACAAGAATCTGCTGTAGTGCTTTCATGCTTAATAGTGATGCAACTGAAGTTTTCTGCATCTTGAGTTATAAATAGATGTGTATCTATGCATTTTTCCTGCATTATTTGTATCAACACATTCCCATAACAGAACGTCTGTGTGATTCTGTTCAAAACATTTAATAGTGAGATGCCTGGATTTGCAAAGCCACATTTAGAGTCTGGCTAAAGTAGCTGCGTAAGTGAAACACCACGAGCGCATCAATTTGTCAATTTATGGACAGCGCTACCGCCTCTCATTCAGCCTTCCCTCACGGTTTGGATATGCTGCCTTTAACTGGCTTGCTACATTATTTTGACTGACTAATGGTTTGGCTACAGCTTCACACAATTTTAGATCAAATACGAAAAGCTACCTATACCCGGTGCAGATGCCAGCCAACGCTCTGTTTACAAGCTACAGTCACAAAGTCAAAACAAATTCTGGATGTTCAAAATGGAGCCATCTGCATAGAATAAACATGAAAAATGTGAAACATTTTATGTAAATTACTGCCTAGGAGCAGTTGGTTCAGCTTCCGCCCAGGCTGCCTGGTTGGGAACAGGAGGACTGACAGAGTTTGTGACACCTATTTACATTCGATGCCATATGACTCACCGTGCTGTAAACTCAGAGGTATGACGTATATTTAAGCTTTGTGCTCCAAAAGGGCACTGAAATAAACGATTATCTTTTAAAATAAAGACACACTTAGAATTGTTATTTGTGATCTTTCCCTGGACAAGTGGAACCTGGTGTACATCTTTTTCCTTTTTGCCCCTTCAAGGTCCACCTGTGAGCCTACTGCCACTACCTGCTTCTCCCAGCAGGAGACAGCAGGCAAGAGCTAGCCCCATAATGTAACCTCAGTTTTGTTCATATTTCACTCAGAATCTATCTTTAAGAAATAGGAAAACACACTTGTTCTGGCAGTGTAATAAAAAAAATTGTTGTCTTTGCCTATCTATGGCTCAGGGTCTCATATACAACTCAGGGATCTGAATCTGATCCACTAAAAGCACATGTTTGAGCTGACAGGAGGCTGCAGGATTGCTGGCAGCAGGCAGGAGATCTAGCTCCATGCTGGACTGAGGAAACTGAAACCCATATTTTGGGGCTGGTCCCGCCCATCATGGACCAAAGCAATGGCCTGTCCCATCACCCAGCTGCCTTTTGGCCTCTCCATCCCAAAGCCCTCACAGGATTTGCCCTGTCAGCTCAACATGCTGATCTTGCTGGCTTGTTTTCATAATTAGGAATATAAATGTTTACCCTAAAGTAATTGTGTTTCCATTATAAGAGAGCAACATATTTTCTACCCAGATAGACAGGACAATAAAAAAAAAAATCAAATTAAATTGCTTTGTTCCCTGGACAGTATTTAGGACTCCAGAAAACAGGAAATCCAAGATTTTTATGTAAGATGAAGCACTTAACCAAAGAAAAGCTACTTCTTTTTATCTCTGTCAAATTATTTTGATTACCAAAGAAAGGACTCCAGACTGGAGTAGACAGCTTCTCATGAGGCTTAAAAGTCTGTTAGCTGTGTGCTCATTAGAAACTGCTGTTCAAGTCGACACAGTTTAGACTGAACATCTTGTTTATTGTGGAACTTTAACGTTTTACTTTAATCCTTAAAGCACTGAAACTCCAGGCAAAGAAGAGAGTGCAATGATGCTGCATCTTAACTGTACACTATTTGACTTTTTTATCATCTTCAAACTCATTAATGGTTCAAACTCATATGTCTACGTATCTTGGAAGAAGCAGAAAAGAAACTTTGTTAAATTATAGCCAGCCTTCAGCTACGTACCAATCAGACTCAGCACTCTACATGGAAAGTCATATTTTGTACTGAGTATCTTGGTTTATTGTAATTATGGGTTCATGAGATATAAAAGCATAAATGCCCAAACATACAACATACATTTCCATGACATGCACCAAGAAACATGTGCATACTGAGGTAATAGGTTATTTACTGAGTTATACAAGTTTATGCAGATGCAAGGTAATCAATCATGTAAATGATGACAGGAAGGGACATTTATAGAGCAACATCATTGCAATACATATGTCATAAGGCACTGAATGTTTTATTAAACAGGGTTTAAAAAAAAAATAAATTACACCCCAGCATCGTTTCTCCTTTGGAACTGTTTTATCAGCTCAGAATATATTAACTTGCAAATCTCTGCCTTCGTTATTCTATCTTGTAGATAAACATTATCTTTGAGCCTCAGTCACTATCCATCTGTCTCATGAGAGAAGAAAACATGTACTGTAATGGTTCTATTGTATGACTACAATAAAGAACTAGTAAAATCACAAGATTAAATAAATTACATTGTTTAAACACAGGCTTGCAAATTTGTCAGGAAAATTTACCTGACCAACAAATCCATTTGCTCACTTTTTATCAGGATGTTGATACAAATAATGTTCCTTGTTCCAAGCTAACAAAATCTGGCAAGACTAGTGTAACTTATTAGGGTCAAATGCTGCCAGTTTGCACCTGCTCTATCAGAAGAAAATCAGGAAAATTAATGGCTGTGAGCTCGGGCACGCACCAGCAGCTCCTGCTAATTCACCATCACAGAAATGATCATTACAAACCAAGAACAAGCAACGGGATTGAGAGCAAATGCTTTTCTTCATGGACAACATGTCCAGAATAAAATAAAGCAAACAAAAGAGCCACGTTTCCTATATACCCTTAATGCCATTCACTGATGGAACACAATCTAAATGCTCAGCCAGGACCATTTCTAAAGGCGGGATCAGCAGCAGCCTGTAATGCTACAGTGTCGGAGATCACAGTCGGGGGCACAATTCTGGCTCCCTGCTGAGATTTAAGAAAGAAGATGATGAGTTTGAAGATGCTGGCTTAAACGACTGGCAAGTGAATGAAGAAGTGAATAGCAACTGCCCTTGGAAGAACAGTGTTTCATGACCTAGACTTTTGCTAGGGACTGAGAATAAACTGCATCTTGCAAGGTACTAGTGGAGACGCAAAAAAACTGGGCCAACTTATTAATAGTGTGGGATCTAACTTGTTTCCAAGTATCTCTGGCAGTCTAATTCAGTGGCAAAACAACCTGGGTGAGAGCTACTATTTGTTAAAGGTAAATAAAATATGTATGCAGGTTCTGGGGGATTATATAGGGAGGAAGATTAAAAGTAAGTTGACAGAATAAAAAATTTATTCTCATCAAACTTAAAGCTCAAACCCTTACCCAACTCCTATCTGATTTCTTTTAATGATATTTATTACACCATCAAAAACCAGCTTAGCACAGAGCTGGCATGCAGCTAATAAATCTATTTCTTAGGAATGTGGTGAAATTTATACAAGTAATTATCTAGGTAGTCTATCCAAGAGTCTTTCTCATCATTGCAATGTCTAGAGGGAAAACAATAATAAAATAATGATAACCACGATTATTATTTATTACTGCTACTATGATTATGGCAGTGCCCAAAGATCCCAATCAACATTTCAGTAATTAGAATTAATTCTGTCAGACACTGGTTCTTTCTCCTTCAGCTACAAGGTGCTGCTAGTGCTTTTCCACAGTATTTATGGATCCAGAGACATCAATGAAAGGCATGACAGCACCTCACCTATGGCCACAGTATAGGTAGGAAAAGGCACGTGGCTCTTCTCACCCCATCAGTCCCTGCCCATCCACCCTGCAGAACTGTTCTGAGTATTTCAGACACGGAAGCTCAGCACTGTGCAAGCAAAAAGAAGGCACAGCGATCAGATATGATCATAACCTGGTCATATAAATTCAAATTCATTATCCCAATCCAGCAGTGGCTAATCCTTGATGATATAAATGAAAGGAGTGAACTACTGATCCCTGGAGCTACCTACAAGCAAGCTGGAGATTTGACTACCCTCTTTTTAGGGCAAGACTGGCTTTTAGAATTGCCCCAAAAATGAGAGTTTTCAAGAATATGGCTCCTGTTTCTATGCCATAGAAGTTTTTTTTTCTCCGTTGTCTTTGATTAATTTCTCTTGAACTGCACGTTGTTAGATAACTCTTCCCTTTCACCCCTGAATTTTAACAGAGTTAAGCCTAGGCAGGGCTGTGAGATATAAGTAAATAAAGGTAGGTCACCTGCGCTGGCATCTTACGAGATGTTGCTTGATAGCTGCATGGCTCATGGATGGGTACAGCTGGAGCAAGAGAGGTGTTTAGTCTGTCATCCCTTGGGTAAGATTTGCAAAATTTGTGGTTGAGTCTAGAAATTACAGGAGCAAGAAACTCCAGCTACAGTAAACAGAGATGCTGTCAATGAGGGAGAGGAGTGAGACGTTCAGGGATCTGCTTGGTGCCTCTGTGAACTGCTGCCATTACAGGGCATAATTTTACAGGCAGAAGCTTAATTTCTGTGCTGCAGCTCAAGGCTTGAAAAGGAGCCTTTCTGTCCTTCTTGCCAGGGTTTGTCTTCAGAGTAGGGCACATTGCTCTGCCCCTCCTTGCAAAGCGGCATCCAGCCCAAGCCCCTCACCCTCCTTAATCCACAGCCACGTGTGCGGCGCTGGAAACAGCCGGGCTGTGACACCTGCGATGCGTTTTGTGGCAGCACAGAACACCATCGAATATTTGTAAGCTGCCATTCATTTATGTAGAAGACCATACATTTTTGCCTGATGAAAACACGTTTTTCAAGGTCTGGCAGCTGCGAAATTTGAAGCCCAGCAGGGAGCTCCGAGGGGCGGGGGGGCGGCTGCCTGGGCAGGCAAAGCGAGAGCAGCGCTCACGGAAACAGGCCACCAAGAGCAGGGGACTGTGTCCCATGCCAAGATCTTGTGCCCAACGCATAGCAATTATCACTGCCTTGTTTAAGAGGAAAACCTTGTCCACAGCACAATTTAAAGCTGTCTCCTTGCAGTAAAGGGTGAAGGATATTTTACACTCCCATGCGACCTCCCATTCTCATGGTTTAAATGGTTTTACACAAACCCCTGGCGCTCTCTCTCTAGGCACAATGTACCTCTCCTGGCACCTGAAACAAACATCATATCTTTAACTCCCTATTTCTCTGTTTTCAACTACATGTTATAGTTTGTTTCCACATTCATTCTGTTCTACAATGGAGCTGAAGTATGCAGATGTGGAAATGCCGCTTGCTCCTCTCCCAGAGTTAAAAGCAAGGTTCTTAATAAGCAGGAAAGCATGTAGGGGTCACTAAAAGTAGATTTTTCTTTCATCCTGCTGTTTCTCATTTTGGGCTTTTTAGAATGTAAACACAAACCAGACAGTCTGTTTTCCAGACACCTAAATGCTTTTGCAGTTTTGTCAGGCTGTTTCAGATGGATAGTGGCAGGTTCCTCTGTTGTGCATCCAAATGCTCCCTTTCCACACAATGGTGTAAAATGCAGAATGACATCTTTGTCTTCTGTGTAGGTGTAAAGCAAGAGGAATTTAGTCTTATCACCCTAAATGCTTTACTTCTACTGCCCTGCCTTCAAGCCCTTAGAGTACTTCAGAAAAAAACATCAAAAATCTGAACACGTTAAAAAAAGGCAAAGTATTGTGGAAAAGCAATTTGGCCATGAAGTCACTGGGTCTGCTTTGTAGGAAAAGAAGGATGAACATAGCATGGCCAGATTACAGTGCATCCAAAATACTGCTTCTTTTGACAGAATCTTTTTGTACATGTGACTTATTGCTCTGTGCCAGTGGAATCAGGCACCCAAGATGACTTAAAGATTAGAAAGCATCATTAAAATCTAATCTTGAAAAGATAAAGCTTGTAGGACAAAATCTGTGTATCTTTAGCAACTGACCAGCGAGAAGTCTACTTGTAAAACCTTGCTTATAAAAGCAAGCATTTTGGCCAAGAAGAGACTATTATGTCAAGTGCTTCCTTTTAATAATGTCATATTTGGTAGAGATTCCAGTGCTCTGGGTTAAGAAGAAGAAAGCAGCAAATTAAAATGTTCCGGTGAAACATTTGTTACGGAAATATCAGAAATTCAATTTATTCAGCAGCTGCATTTGTCTATCCCAAATAGAGCTGGAAATAAAAAAGATGTCTCTTCATGGGATTTTCCATTTGTTCCTTCCTCCCGGAACACACACACCCCCACACCCACACCCATCTTCCACCATTTCTTCTAGGGCAGATACAAAATTAGAGCTGATTTCTTTCCCAAACCAAGAATGTTTTAAGTAAGAAAATCTGTGCTCTGCAAGAGGCACCTTTTGGAGATGCATTTTTTGACGGATCTGGATCTGTCTCTTTTTTTTTCTGTGTACACATATAAGCATGAATATGTGCCATTAAGAAAAACACTAGTTTCCATAAGAAATCATTCATGTCTTTTTAGTCAACTATGATTCAGGCTGGGTGACTGGTCTTTCTCTCTGTGACATGAAAAATAAGCACTTCCAGAAGGCAATTCATGCTATTTATCATGCGATGGGATGTATCGTCTTATATACATTCCCATCTTTTCTCCCAACTGCAGAGAAGTCTAGACAGCCAGTTAGGCTGGACCCCTGAGGGAAGCAGTGGAACACCCATCATAGTTCACTGTCTGTGCAAATCACCCTCTCTTTTATAGTAAAGGGGGATGGCCTCCTTCACCTCATCTCTTAGACACCTATTTTGTGGGGAGAGGACTTGCCTCTTGGACAGGTCTGCCTCCCTCTCTGCAGACTGCAGTAACAGTCAAGAAGGTGAGGTCAGGCTCAACCTGCCTTAGATGCCAACCTGGGACCTAAATGTTGGTTAGCTAACACGAGACATAAACACCTCTCATTGGTCGAGGGGCCCTGCCTGCACACAGGAACCTGAATTAGGAGTAAAAATATCCTTCAGGAAACCCTCAAGGTTCTTCTCTTCATTGTCTGTATACTAAATTAAGCCCTTGCTTTGAGATGGCTGATTCATGAGTAGCAAAGTCAAGCAGGCTGGAGTCACTGTGGTTGTCAGTGTACTCAAAATATCTAAGATGGCCTTTAGGGGACAGTGCCTCAGTCCAGCTACTGTTTACCATCCATGTTCTCCTGAAGCCCTATACTGCAGTAGTCCTGTATGGATCCTCACCCTTCCCCTGAATCTCACCTTCCTTCCTTTGTGGGCACTGTGATGTGGAACAGGTATTAGGAATATTTCACACCTGCTGCTCCCAATACACCTGATCCTCTGCAGATGATTTTGCACTGAAAAAGGCTGAGATTGTTTTCCATGGTCAGTTGCTGTTGGGAGGGAGATGAGCACCAGATCCTGGCTTAGGCTTGAGTGCTGTGCAGCTTCTGATGGGGATAATCTGTTTCCAAAACAGGTGCCTGGTATGATGCTGAGCTCAGGCTCAGGACTGGACTAAACCAAGCTCAAAAGGGCTCATGTATTTGACAGATAAATAACATGGAATTAAGAATTTTCCGGATGAGGAGCAGAATGCTCAGCACAGGATTAGCCATTTTCTGAGAAACTGAAGGGGTTTCAAAATGCATTCTCATTACCGAATTTGTTTCGTAAATAACTTTAGAATTGTTTTGGACAATCAAACCTGGTTACCATCTTTTTATCAGCGCAATAAAAACAGCATATTTTCTTCCCTGCTATGACTAATTCTCATCAAATAGCCTTCCTCAAGATGAGCAATAACTCCAGTTCTATTATGTTTTTTATCTGTATTTTGGTTTTATTTTGAGAAGGAAATAATTGATCTTATTTGATTTTGAACATTTCTCTTTTATTCTTTTGAGACACTACTTGCTATTCTACCATCAGATACCAAGTTGAACGCACAGTGGAATCAATGGCAGAATATGAGGTTAATAATAACCAGCCTGTGGAAAATAATAAGCCAAAGTAAATACTCTGAAAGATTCTATTTCTGCATGTTTCTATAGATGTACATAGCACCTTCATGAATAGATCATATCCTCATTGATGTTTCTGGTGACACATCGGTGCCTTCGGTTGGAATGACACTAGGGTTTAACCCTGGCTTGCACTGATTGAAATGGCCTTTCTATTATATTTAATATAAAGAGATCTCTTTTATTCTTTAAGAAAAACTGCCATTTCTTGTTTTGATTTCTATAATAATGCAAGGAGTGCAATATAAATCACATAAAGCTTTAAGTGCTGTCTCAAAGGAGCTGCTAACAAATATCATAGAGGATTCTAGATGTATTGTATCTGTAAACGTTCTAACTCTATGAACTATAATGATTCTGTATTATTAAGGGCATGATCCCACAAAATATTGAGTGTCTCTTGCAATTTGAGCCCTTGACTTCCATAGGGTTTCAGAAAGGACAAGGCTTTACACTGCAAATATCCTACAAAAAGCAAGTCTTTAGAAATTCCATCCCATAGCCCTGAGTTTATTGTCTTGCAAAGACACATTTACTCAGTTTACATGTGAATATTTATTTTTCTCACCTGACAGTTTTGCAAACTCAACTTGACATCAAGCTGAATTTTTTCTTATTCAAGCATCATCATCAGTAATAAAGGCATTTTTGCCTTGGATACACCTGTGCAACTCCATTAGCCTCCATCAAGGTTACATGTGTGCAACCGAGGTTATATGTGGAAGGCAACTGGGACGGAGAGACCTGATGGTGGACACAAATCGACCTCTGGAATATTTATTGCTGCTGATGATGTGAAAGAAGGCAAAAAGTGGTGAGTTTAGCAAACAGGCTAAACCTTGCATTATTTTTTTCTTGTAATGCATGCAAGCCTTATGTGGGCAGCTGAAAGACAATACATGCTGAAATCTAGGCTTTTGCTTTCACAAAATCTAAGATTTAAATTTTTTATATTGTTTTAACCAAGTTCATTGCAGAGCAGTGCTCAATCTAACGTATATCTCCATTTAATAACTACATAATAAAGCAGCAAGATTCGTCAGTGTGCTTCTAGAAATAGATGCTGCCTGGTGACTTCTGCACACAAACAGATGTCTTCACAGCAAAATCCAAATGACAGTCTTTGGACAGTCAGTGATTTGGTTTCTGTAAGTTGGTTCTACGATTTTTCTTTTCCTGTAGACTCTACTCTTTATCGCCCTGAAAAGCTTATACTGTAGCCTTAACAATTAAATAATAATGAGCAGACAGAAGAGAAAGGACAGGAGAGATCTGGCATAGCTACTGCTAGCAATCGTTAGATTTACGGAGAGGAAAAGACATGCTTCCTAGGCTAACATATTTTTTATGAATTATTGATAAGGCAGTCAGTACAGCTATATCATAGAAACGTAATATATATCCATAATTATAGAACCAGCTTTGTGCAAAAGGACACAATACACCGAAAGGAGATACCAGTCAATATGCCATCCTGAAATAAAATACAGTCGCTATTGTGTTAGTTGGCAGAATTTAAATACAGGATTTAAAGCAAGCAAAATGTTCTTTAATCCCATTTTTTAGCACAGTCCAGGCTCAGTCTGCTCAGGAAAATACTGCAAGGCAAAATCAGCAGCTGCATTAATTTGCTGATGATTGAGAGAAAAATGAAAGTTATCCTTGTGATTTTTTTTCTCCCTACTTGCTACTCTAATTTACTAATAATACAAGAGTACCAATTTATTCCTATGCAAGTATATGAAGCATATAAATTGAAAAATCAATGTAATGGAAAAAGAAGATTATCATGCACTGTTTAGAATCAATCAGCTAGAAACAGACGGGGGAAAATGCGAAGGTGGAGACATGACGTTTAGAAAATGTACATACTGTACCTACCCTAAGCTGAAGTGTTTGTATGAAAAAGCTACTGTTAGTCCAACATGCAGACCGAGCTACATTTTGACCAGAAAATCATCTTATTTCCAATTTTTTTCTAGAGAAGTTATTCAGTTGTCTTTTCTTTTTTTAAAAGTCCCCAAATAATAAAAATATCAATCCCTTTGCCCATAAAAGCCACACAGAAGCATGTAACAAAGATTTCAGGGTGAAGGGATTACAATACTCCAAATGCTTTATTTACATGATGTCTCAGCACTGTTCACCTGAACGCTGATGGCTTTTTGCAGCCTGAAGCACAGACTTTTGTCGTGTGTGACAGAGTCCCTTGCAAACATCAACAGCAGTAGTTTTTAGTTGTGGACTGAATGACCATTAGCAGTGGAGTTTAAATCTTAGATCTCTCAGTGGTGGAACACTTTCTTCGGCCAAAACCAGCCTCTACTCATCAGAAATAATTACACTGTACGAGTCAGATGTGTAACAAATAGATCTGAGTCTCAGTTTGGAAATACATTCAGAGGAGGTGGAAAGAATGGCTACTGGCTCTGTGACAGGAGATTCAATCTTCATAAACCTGCAAGAGAGGGGAGGAAAAAAAAGCGACACAAATGCGCCCTACAAAAGAACAGAGCAGATCACAGCTGGAAGGAAGGCAAACCTTTTAATCAGGTCCTTGAAATACAAGCTGCAGGAAGCTAGAACATTTTGGTGGACTTCAAACTCTTTGCCTTCAACAATAATTTTCAGGTCTGTAAACTCTTTCGCTCTGCGTTGCTGGTTCAACTCCTTCAACATTTCTGCAGAACAGAGAAGACAGACAGTGCCAGGGTTCCCATTAAGAGTTTTTTATTTTTACTTTTTACTTTTCATTTTTTTTGTAAAGAAGTAGAGAAACAGGAAACAATTGATATTTTTGTTGGTAAGATTGGCTCAACACAGACAGTCGGAAGTTACGAACATAACATATTAAAAAAAAAGAAAAAGAAAAAAGCGGGAACCAGTAGGTCTAAATAACTGAAATATATATACACAACAAAAAAAAAAAGCAAAAACAATTCCTAAATTTGGAAGGGTTAAAAATGAAAATAAAATATTTCAGCATTAGCAAATCAGAAACACAGAGAATGCATTATCAAGGAAAAGTTAAAATAATTTGTTATAATAAAAATCAAGAGCTAATGAATTTTTATCCAAATGGAAATAAGTTTTGAACATACTAGAATTATATTAGTAAAAATGGTATTATGATGCAATATGAATTGGATATGGGTCAAAATAATAAAACCACAAGACCTGCAAAAATAACTTATCCTTAGCATAGTAAGAATGTGTTAAGCCTCTCAGTTAACAAAATAACAGAGCACTTCTAAATAATATATAAATTACAGTGTATAAAAATTAGCTAAATTATCAATGCACCTTGCAATATTCCTCAGCTATACAGACTACAATTGTATATGTTTCAGATTAGCTTAAAAGCATCCTTATGATAAAAAAAAGTCTCATGCAGAGAATAAATTACTGCCTTTTATAGCAATTCCCATTTTTTGCACTCCAAGGATTTTTACCATCACAGCATTTTTATTTTTTAGCCTTCAATGGCTTCATTTACAGCAACAATCAACTTTCACACATCATGAAAGAATCATAATGATTAAAATAACCTATGAAAGTGTTTCCATCCTGCAGTAAAGCACCTACCTTGTGTGATGCCTCCTTTTATAGAGCCTATTGGTGCTAACAGAATGAAATGATAGCATGCCACGTCTCCATGTGGGGATGTGAACTACTAAGCAACCTACATGTTTTATATGCTGCCTGGACTTTTAAGGCTAAGATTTCCCTCCAACTTTGCAGACCAAAGTGGCTATCAAGATGAATAATATACTTTTCACCTGGGCAATAGCCTGGCAGTTTAGAAGCCAGTGATCAAGATGACAGAAGAGCTGATTTTAAATACTAAAGGACTTTGGGTTTATTTTATGTTTGCAATAGGTCAAGGTTCTCATTTCCTCAGTGTAACACCCTGAACACATTCCTCTTCAGACAGATTTGTAAATCAACAGCAGTTCCTTACACGGAGTCCTTACATGAAGCAAAAGGGACCTCAAGGGTGTGTAACTCTAACTGTGCTCAAAGCTACTGACAGGCTTGAGCAAGAGCTGCCACAGGGTCTCGTGGTGAAACCCAGACTCAAATAATCCCCGTGCTCTCCCGCTTCCCCAAGGAAATTCAACAGGAATCATTTCAGCCAAGCACTAGTGTTTAATGACACAAAAGTATGCAAATATACCACTGTTTCATGAAAAGAAATTGAAGCTCTCCCAAGCCCCAACATCTGTGGTGCATATTTTTCAGGCCTAAGTAAATAAACGTCACCTTGCACATTTATGTCTATTTAATGGAAACACAGTAGTGTCTGAAAGGCTAATTATTCTGTGCTGAAATGGGTCAGTGCTCTCCAGAGAGCAAGCAGATCATTAGAGAGGGCACAGAAATAACAGCAGGCTTTTGTCAGATCTATAATAGGGGAAAATAAACCACTCTGTCCTGTGGGTGCAGTAGCAGGGACTATTTTTAACAAATTCAGCTGAGGTAAAGCACAGTGATACATTTTGAGCAAAACCTAAAATGGGATCTGAATGTTCACTCCTGTGCAGGGGAGTCTCACGCTTTTGCTGGAGGTGAGAAGCCTGAAGTCTCACTGCACAAAGAACACTTTGGACCTCATCTAAAGACCAAGGACAGTTTGGGCACAAGGGGTGTTCTACTTGATTGAGGCCCGAAGTGACTGAGGTGTCTGGTTTCACAGAACAGCACCAGTTGCTTTGTCAGTTGCATGTATTTGTGGAGGAAGCATTTTTCTGTCCCTTTCCACATATGAACTTTTTTTTTTTCTGTCATGGTCCATTTTCCCACTTTCATTTACAGCAACGACGTTTTCCTCACAGCAATTTTCTATCATTTCATGTCTTAAAGACTGTTACTTTTCCCTCTAAACCTTCTGATACTCTCTCCCCTTTACAAATTTACCCAACCACTGTCCTTCACCCTCATTTGCACTTTTCCTAAGTTCCTATTCAAGTTCCATTTCTCTTGTATCTGTGACTTTACAACCTTCCTTGCAGAGGCCTTTCAGGACAAGGGCTCCATCCATGACTAAGTCATACAAGTCTAAGATTATGCTTACACAAAGGGTCAATCTCCACCTCACCTCATTCCATCTCCCTCTTTTAAAGCTCATGATCAATTATTATGGTGTTCAAAGGGCACAACTGTATGAATAGCAACTGCACAGATGGATCCTGTGCTAGAGGAGAGGA
>WEKY01058975.1:226892-239620 GCA_013390045.1 Picathartes gymnocephalus | reverse complement strand
AGAGCAGAGCAGAGCAGAGCAGAGGAGAGGAGAGGAGAGCAGAGCAGAGCAGAGCAGAGGAGAGCAGAGGAGAGCAGAGGAGAGAGGAGAGGAGAGGAGACAGGGTAAGCAGGACAGTACAGACCATCCTGGAACTCCTGACTATGGCCAAGATTACTGAAAAACAAAACACAAAGCTCAGCCACTGTACTTACTGATGCTGTGCTCTTTGTGCTGCCTCTAGTATTGTGAGAGCTGGTTTGAGCACCCAAGTCCCCAGACAGCTCCTCCAGGTAATGGGCTCATTATTTGGACTTGCTGAGCACTCAGTCCTGGGCACAGCTACTATCTATGCTCTTTACACACCTGAATGTGCTTTATGCTGCATGCATTCATTAAGGGATGCAAACCAGAAAACAGGTCTGGAGCAGTGATGCAATTCGGTTCACAAAAACCCAGAAATCAGAACAAGTTCTAATCAGAAACCGAAGCTCCTCTTTCTGCTACAGACATTTGGAGGCTGTGATTCCCTCCTTGTTCCCCTAAATCGTTATAGTGCTGTCCACAGAGAGATGACTATGAACTGTCCTGAATTTTTGCAGCTCAGTATCTGAACTAGAAAGAGGAGAGGCAGGTGGAGACGAGAAGTCAGGAGACTGCATTGATTCATCGATCTTCCTCGCTCAGGTTCCTTTGTATTACTAAATAACTAGCAGGCATTAGTATTGGACACAAGGTTATATCAGAATGGGCCCTCGTTCTCAGAGTATTTGTAATGCTCACACTGTGCTTAGTCAGGCATTAATGATTTATGAGGACTCAGGATGAGTTGCAAAACAAATTTTTTCACCAGGTAATAATGCCTGCCGATGAGTTGTAAAAGAAGAGACAACACAGTGCAGTCCTGGCAGTGAAAAATGACCTCAGCTGTCTCCTGCTAGTCCCTCTTCTGGGCTCCTCCTAATTTTCAGCATTTCCTCCAACAAATGGAATTTCCTGAAACCTTCAAAAAGAGATGTTCTGGGAATTTCCTATTGGTTATTTATTCCTCTAATTTCTTTGCTCTAATAGACTTTATTTTCTTTGTTTTTTTTTTTTTTTTTCCCCCCCCTCTTTTCCTTTTTTTTTTTTTTTTAACAGATCGAGGTGCAAGGACAGTTAAGGTGCAAGGTTTCAGCAGGGTGAGCACTGATGTTTCTTCTCCTCAGTGAATCACACCCAGTACTCTACCCTTGTGCAAGGGATTTTCCCTTTTGCTACAGGTGCACACACACACACATTGGAATGAGATTTCGACACCAAGCCAGTCTGTTCCGTCCCCTTCATCACTAGTGATGCTAAATCATGCTCAGTGAAAGACTGGTTGAATACTTTCTTCATAAAGAACTGCACAAGAGACACCCCAAAATTACATGAGCTACGTAGTGGCTGAACCTAAAGGGGACTTGACCTGAAACTGCAACTGAACATCCCTGTGGAGCTTGTGAAAGGCAGCACTTTCTGTCTTGCCATTATCAGCCTTGGTATCATTGCTTGGGAGCATTTAATATAATTATATTGAGAGTCCCAGAGACAATATAGGTCAGAAGGTGTAAGTGACTTTCCTCAGGTCAGGAACAGAGACACGAAGAACTCAGAAGCTTTGATTCCTGGTCCCCAGCTCCAGCCATCACATCACATTTTCTCCCTCTTAATTAATGGACAAATTAGAAATTAAACTAAAGAGCCCACAAGCTTTGGATCAAATACAGGACCAAGCACTGTGTAACAGTGTAGATCAAGTAAAGGGAAAAGAAATTACATAGTGAGTATTTTTAAAAATTACTTATAATCAGAAATAAAAATGAATAAGGAACTTATTCCCAAAGTTTATTTATTCTGTATTTTAAGCACAGTGAAGACTGGATACTTAAAGACCCTCTCTAATGCACATTCCCATGGCACAATGGAAGCTCTCAGGTTTCTTTCCATTTTTAATAAAGTACTCTTTACTTAAATTCTAGTAGATAAAGCTTTAAAAGGGGGCAGCAAGAGCTAAAATATAATGAGCCATAAAATATGGAAGAACCATTTTTAGAAACAGCTTTTAAAATCATTTACTTGGGAAAACTAGCCTCTTATAAAACTGCAAAGGGTAATTGATGAAACATCACTAATTATTCTTGTGATGAACATGCAAGAGACCAGTGTCTGCTCACACAGGCTCATGCTTTCATGATTGGGACAGAAAATGTGGGAAAGCCAAGAAAAGTGACCAGGAGGAAAATCCAATTACCTTCTTCCCTTAACAAGTATGGAGATTAATTCCCAAGGCTATGCTCTAGTTATCCAAAACAATAATTTTAACCATTAAGTGCCAGCACTGCCCACACTTGCTTATTTTAATAGTGGTAGAGTATGTGTAGATACAAGAAACTAAATCATGAAGCAGAAGATCTAGGAGTCAAACAGGAGCTGTGAGTGACAGGAAGGAGTTCACAATGGTGAACCCCTCCTATGTGAACCGCACAAGAGCTCAGGATTTTTTGCCACTTTGACAAGTCTCTCCTTCTCCTCACCACAATATCCACAGAAACACAGAGAACCCCAAAGCCTGCAGAGTACCCCAATAACCTGCTAAATGTACTCTCGCACTGTTGATATGTGGCTTGAAGCGGCTGCAGAGAGGGAAAAACTCAATGCCCAGCTGCCTCATTAGGCCAGGCTGATGAAAGTAAGCAAACACACTTAGCACTGCAGTGCCTGATGCTGTTCTACACTCCTCCAGACTCCCTGACCTGGCAGACCAGGATGAACATCAGCAATCCCTTAAGGTCTACCATGAGGTTCAGGATGGGGGTTAATTATTTCCCAGTTGAAAAATACAAAAATCAGCTACAGCATATTCCATGTGGTGTGAAAACAAGCACATACCTCTGGAGAACAGCTTTCTACTTGGGACTGAGGGTAAGAAATAGGTTCTTTAATCTCTTTTGGCCTGGAAGGAAAAGGGAAAGGGAAATGGGTGAAGCCTGGTGAGAATCACTAACAGATGAGGATGTTTCAGATCACAGAATAGCCTGAGTTGGAAGGACCCACAAAGATCACTGAGTTAAATTCCCAGCCCTGCACAGGACAGCCCTAAGAATCACACCATGTGCCTGAGAGTGTTGTCCTAACACTTCCTGAGCTCTGTCAGGCTTGGAGCTGTGACCACTGCCCTGGGAAGCCAGTGCCAAACCACCCTCTGGGTGAAGAACCTGTGTGATCTTCAGTTTCCTTCCTGGACCCTGAAGATTATATATCCAGTTACCCGGACTGTCTCTGCAGTCAAATAGAGACAGAGCCTGTCTCAGGCACAACCCAACCAGCTCCATGTGCTTGGACAGGTAGGATGTACTGTCTCTCCCCAGGGATTACCAAGGGAGATTAAATAATTAGTTGGAACCAGAGAGTAATTTCTTTTTTTTTGCAGAAGGTGAGAACTAATCTGTCGCAGATAAATACTTTCACCTTTTTTTCTTACTGGATCTCAATTCTAGTTGAACTTCTTTACCAAGAGCAGAAGGAGAAGGGGGCGTAAGAAAGCTGGGACTGCCTGTGCAAAGCTCCTTTATCGGAGAGATGGGGGAGGCAGACAAACAGTGAAGCACTGTCACTGTGTACTGTACTGCAAAGAGCCAAGGCTGCCAAAGGCTTGGCATGCAGGTGCAAAATACTGTCTGCATGATACTGGTGTGCCCAGTCCTCCTCTCACAGTCTCTACTCATTATGCAGTTTCCACAGGACACCATCCTGTGCCCAAGGCGTGTGAAAATGCTCGACTGGTTCTGACTATCTCCTACATATTTTGCTTTCCTAAGCCCTTAAGCCAGATAAAATGAACTGAGAAAAGCTCAGTACTGAATACGAGCATGGCAAGGCGATGCCCTGACGAGCCTGTGCTACCCAGCTACACACCCTGGTGAAGATGGAGCATATGCTGATGGAGAGGTATCACTGCTGCCACAGCTACACCTGCCCCTGAACAAAGGCAACAAGAGTCATCTTCTGCTAGGTTTTGTCAGCACAGCAATGTGAAATGCAAGGTGTGAAGCTGTCATACTCCAAGCTGATACAGCCATGGCAGTAGGACTTTGTAGTGCAGACCAACCTGTCTAGATCTTCGTCATGTTGACACTGTTAGACACCTATGCTGCTAAAGGAAACAGTAACAGATGCTGGAGAGGTGGAAAATAATTTTAAATCCTGCTGAACAACACGTATGTGGCTGTATATGATAATTCTACTCAAAGGATTGTTGGCAATGAGATGCCCTGTTGTGCTAAGTAATTTTTAGTTGTCCACACAGGCGACTTCTTCTCACCTTATGATGAGAAAGGGTCAACCAAGTCAGCTGTGGTGATTACTCACTTGAGGAAGACAACTGCAACTCTGTGTGTAAACGGAAGCTTTCTAAATATACTAAAAACTCAGGGAATATCATGTTTTGAAACTAATTTTCATGCTATTATCATCATTGGAACTGACATTAGGAGGCACCTCAAGGCTGCCTTCACACATTACAGAGTTGATATTTCCCTATATTAGGCCATAGAACTATTCCAACATATCTTCTGATTATATTCAGAGACGAACTATACCCTTAATCTCTATGAAAAAAAAAAAAAAAAGCTTTAAATGCAACTTTAGAGAGATTTTGGTACCACAGTTATGCATTAAAATAATAAAAAAGGAGTCTGGGGGTTAGAATGCCTTTGCTGCTTTGATTTATGAGGTAAAATCTTCTATAGTATACATGCCTGCTAATTTATAATCAAACAGGGTTACAAATACACAGTGAGCATATGTGACCAGGTTTGGAAATGAACTGCATTTATATTACATATACGGATGCAAATAATGAGAAAAGAATACGGTGACAATTTGATCTCTCTCATTTTCCAACACACACTGTGATCCATGTAAGGAAAGGCAGCAAGACCAAAGGCCCCAACATAAAAATACACACTGAGATGTTGAGATAAAGATGTAGCTTCCTATATCAGAATCTGCTTGGTTTTTTCAGGGTTCACCCCTGATTAAATACAAAGTTGGCTGCAGCCTGTTCTATATTGGCCAAGGCAAACAAAGCCCAGGAGATCCCAGCAAACTGCCAGTCTGGTCCCCTCTCCACATATAACATGCCACTATGTCAGTTAGCACTGTAACTTGATTTCCAGGCAGACAATAATTTCCTCTGGAGCAAAAATGAGAGAGACAGGCAGAAAGAGAAGGAAAAAAAAATACCTGTGAGCACTGGAAATGCAGAATAGCCCAGATTCCAAGGAAAATTTACTTCTGATTGTTTTATTTACCAGCAGGCAGCTCTGAATATCAATCCACACTTAAGGGAAGGCTAAAATATTTATTACTACATGGTCTGAGATGGATTCAGTATTATCCTAATTGCTTGTAGCAAAAGACTAAGAGATAGATTTTGGACCTTTTTGATCTCTTTATGTAGTGCAAGGCAGTAGCTAAACATTTTTCGGTTTTGAAGGCTTTGAACAAGCAGCACCCATCTGTGAAACTGATGGTGTGATCACCAGCAGGCTCCTGACATGGCAGCACCCGGGAAACACTGACCAGTTTTGGTGCCAGTTGTGTGTTAACAGCAGCCACAGGCACACCTGCACCACCAGCTGGCAAACAAAACACTTGGGTTCCAAAAGAAAAAAAAAAGACAGGTTTCTGAAAATAAATCAGTGATGTATCCAGAGCAAATTGCATCTATTAAAACAAACAAACAAAGAAAAAAACCCCCCAAAATATTGCAACTCTAAGGTGTAACATCTGACAATCAAAGACTTCAAAGCACTTAACATACATTAATTAGCATGGAGGAGGCTGCTCCTCCACCCATTGTAAACAAAGCACTGCTGCCCAGCTTCAACAGGGAAAGGGCTTAGGTTTTTTTCTTTAAATGTATGTAAGTGTAATCAACACAAGTCTTTGAAATACATTTTTACTGGATAGTGGTAATGCACATATTTTCTAACATTCACATACTGCAGTATAGGATGCCTAATGAAAGCAAATAAAAGCACTCAAATCTTGGGCATGGAAATCTCACCCTTTCAGAAGATATTATACATCATCTATAAATAACAAAGTATTAAGTCTCAGTATTTAGGCCTATATACTCCGTGGATGGTTCACTACCAGGCATGTGTTATACACCGGGTAAATGCATGTGACAGCATTTCCTGGTCCAGTGGGCATCTTGTATCATAGAGAACTGGTATTTTGGTGTGTCCCCACAATAAGTCTTAGTGCTTCATTACACTATCAGAACAGATGCGTGGAATCAAATATTGAAAAAAAAACAAAACAAAAAAGAGATAATACTCTCTGTCAAATCTAGGCTCTCCCTGGAGTATTCAGCAATCCAACAGCTCCACTTCAGCAGCTGCAACTCTTTCCCTGCCATGTAGCTTCAGCAGGTGTGGGGGGCTGCAATCATGACTATTCACGACTACAGAAGTTATTGTAGTTAAATACAGGGCTGTTAACTTACCTAAGAATCATAAATGACTGTACGTTTGGAAAAAATGATAAATAAGCTAGTTTTTGGGTCCCCTGAGCTTTAAGAACATGGTATTTTATGTTAAAAAAGCCATAATTTGTGTCAAGATTTCCTTTGAACATCATCCTACTTACAATAATTTCAAATCTCTAGATTCTATCTGTCCTGAAGATCTGAAAGACTTTATAATTGTTTTGGTTTTTTTTTTTCCTCTATATTTTAAAGCACTGTAAAGTTTTCAAAGTCTAACAGTATTGTTGTTTGGGAAACATTTTGTAAGACATCCGTCTCACTTCTGCCTAACTCATGTTTCACTGTAATAGGGTAAACCTTGATTTGTAAAGCTTTATTTTTAAGCAAACTTTTTGGAAGGTATTTCTGTTATTATTAAGTATTTTTGTATAAATCCTAGTAAAGTCACGTCCTAGTACCCATGTTGCCTGAGCAGGGGGTTTGTACACTATGGCAAGTGAATATGAGCCATAACTAGATGATAATGTAAGAAACCATTTAACTGCAAAAGTTGTTTCTATTCATAGAGAATTAAGTTATCAGGATGTGCTTAAGTAGCTGCCTTACCAAACTCAGAATTAAAAATAAAAAAAAGAGAGACACTTTTAAGAAGTCTGTTGAGATTAAAGGACACAGATTTATTTAATGAGTATTAAAATTTATGGGCTCTCTAAGAATTAAATAAGCTTATAAAGACTATTTTGAGAGCTGAATGGCTTTCAGATAATGAAGATGGTTGATAAGACTTGGCTAAAACATTTCAAAAAACAAAGGAAAACAAAGGAACACGTCAGAAAACACGGTGATTAAGTCAAAATTTCAACTGCGAAGGCAATATACAAATTTCACCATCATTTCATAATCTGAAAATGCTACCACAACCAACCTGCAAAGGTGCTGAACCTATGAAAGGATGACAACACGCAATTTTGAATCTAGACAAGCATGAAAGAAGCATGTTTTTCTCCTTCTGTGTAGTTATGGCAACAGAGAGATATAAAACCCCTCCTAACTGAACAAGGGCTTTTTTCCTCTCTCTGCTCCCATCCGCAACTTTACAGCTGTCACCACAAGTCATCCCGCTCGCTCTGGCAGCAGCAGGCAGCGAGCCGGCATCTGAGGCGAGCACAGAACAAAAGAGCCTGCAACACAGCTCCAGTTCAAATGACAGCCTCACCAGGGCTCCAGCCCGCACTGGGAAGACAAAGTTGTAAAGTTTCACAAAAGAATTGAAGTGAATTTCTTCTCTGGATGTCCTAGTGGGAAATCAAAGATCTACTTTAATTTAAGGTACTTGCAGCTTTTCTTGCTAATGACCGAAATATCTAGAACAAGAGCTGCCCAACAGTAGTTTGCAGGTTTACAGGAGTCCATAAAGCCACTTGCACTGATCTGAAAAGCCACATACGCAGGAAAGCATTAACTGTTTCCACTTTTGAATGTGAGCATTAAAGATTGTGAAATATAAGAAAGGTGGAGGGCTGGGAGGTATCTTTGAAAACTGCTGTTGAAACCATGAGGATTCTGGAGAGGGGATATGTTACAGCTTTAGGCAAACAGAAAATAACAGGATTTAATTTAGATAGAAGGTTCTTGATGGGAATTGATAGATGTTCATCCATAAGCTACTTCACTGATCTGAGACACACAAAACCAGGACTTACAACCAAGTTAGAGGAGGGCTGCCTCTGAAGTTCTCACAAAGGGCAGCCCTAAACTCAGCAATGGAGCTCCAAAAAGGAATGTACAGAACTGGAAAAAAAATGACCACCATTTATTGTCAGTGGCCTTTTGAATTTTTATTTTGCATTCCTCAGAAACAAAACAGTTAATGATCATTTACTTCATCTTCCCCTGAAGGCCCTATGATGCAGAGTAGAACTTGGTGTCTCTAATCAGCATGTGCCATGTGTCTGAACCAGTTGCAGGGGAGGTAATTATTATAATTTCATTCATTTTTTCTCATTCTCCAAACCATACATTTTCTCACACACACACACACACACACACACACACACAGACACACACAAGTATATAATGAAAACGGTGGTTCTTTTACTTAAGTATGTGGCAATAGCAAATTATGTGTACAAATTAATAACCCTGGGAACGACTTCATTAAAAATCTATGGCTAAACTTCAAGGGCTTTGTGATTTCACCTCTCGTGTACTTGCCCTCTCTGCTCTGACAGAAGGCCAACATGTATTGAAGAAGAACAAACATCTACCTGTGCAAAAGCTGCCCTTTATGTTTCACATAAAATGTCAATATTTCAAAAGCTGGTTTTGTCTTTCCAAGTACCTGTGACCCTTTCAGTGGACTGAAGATTTCATGGACAGAGTTTTAAAAATGAAAATAGTTCTAAATTTTTTTTTCATTTGTATGTACATTTTCACTTGGCTGTAGAAAATGTCATTAATAGTGACAATATGGCATAACTGTCATATCTCACTGCACTGTCTTTAGGTTAGTTTGGAAACGTTTTTTCTAGGTCATTATTTTTAATTAATACAACGAATTAGTATATTTTTATTCAAAATGTCAAACTGTTTTAATCATAACACAAATATGAAATACTGACCTAGAAAATAGGACATTTTTATGGTACTAAATAGCACCAACATAATTAAAAGCATGACATTCTAAAATGAAAATAGTGTATCTGACCATTTTACATCTTAATGAACTATCATATCAACTAGCTATTTAAATTTCATTAAACTGGATAACAAATATAAAATACGTTTTGAAACAACATCATCTCTCGTAACAAATTCTGGAAATATGTACCTTGTTAATGATGGTTAAATGACTTTTCTAATTAGTGTGGTTTGGAAAAAACTGATTGAAATGGCATTTTACAGGAAAAAATAGTTTCAAGGACAATTTATTTCACTGAATACACTGTCAATACTCCATCAGGCGGTACCTACTTAACCATAATCAGAGACTGCTTCAGCTATGTGGCTGTGCAGTGTCTCGTGGAGTTAAACTGACACAAACCCTTTTTAAGTGACACTGAGTATTTCCCAGTTCTAACCAACACACCCGTTCAACTGAGAGCAGGTTTTGGTCCTCATGGCTGTACTGTATAATAATTACAGTTACAGAGACACACACTTGCAATACCACCAAAGAAACATTGTTTCTTGATTTCCTGATTTTTAATTTTCTAGTCAGTTTAACTTATGCCTTGGCTTTTGTTTAGTCTTCCTTTTTTCCTTTAACTGTTACACTTTTATTCTTCAGCTCCTTCTTATACACTTGTGATTTTCTCCTAGCAATAATTTTTAAAGGTAGTAATGTATCATTGAGAATGTGATTAAGATAATTCACTGCATTCCAAAGGACACCAAATTGCTCAACTGAAGTGTAATTTGGGTAGGCTGCAACTTATTTTTCAAGATTCATAATGCTGTAAATGTAAAATAAAACTGAAGGTGAAGTAGCAGCTCCGGGGTCCTTGTCTGCAAGAACTCTAAGAAATGAAAAAAACCCAACAAAACCACAGAAAATGTAGATTAAATTTTTCAAAATGCCTAAATAACTTCTGAGCCTGGGACTTAACAGCTCTTGAAAATTTTAACCTATCTGTAATTTGTCATAAAGACAAACAATGATTTCTCTTGAAATAATACGATCAAACTGCTTTTGACTAACCAAAGTAATGTCAAAGGTTAAAAAGATAGAGCAGGAAGCCAAGAACCTACTCTGTAAAACAGCCATTCATCAGAGCTTCGAATCTCTGCTTGTTCTCCAGGGAATAGTCTGCAATGACAACTTCACATAAAAGCAAGACATCCCCTTTTGTAGGGGACTATACCATTCTTGTCTTATTCACACAAATTTTACATCATTTTCACACCAATCTTTAATACTGGTTCAAGTAAGAGAAGTCAAAGTTAAGAACTTTGGAAGTTTGGAAGTGCAAACTCTAGTTATTCTTATGTTTTTCTTCCTCTGTAATTGATGGACCCAAGAAATAGCCCAAACCATTATTTTGTGGTCCTTAGTATTAACTCTATAAATGAGAAAAATTAATATAACTCCTTAAAAACAACTGTGCAGTATTGAATAGAACTTCTGGAAGGAAAAAAAGACATTCAATAAATGACTCAATTTGAATCTACTTGAGGAACAATCTTTTCATGTTTTTTTGAGAGCAAAAGATAATATGGTTGCTGTGCACCCACTGATTTGGTAGTGCACCGAAACAATGCCTTCCCTATGCCTAAAAATTAGGAATCCACAAAAATGTCCAGTAGGCTGAACTTTAAAAAAAAGTAAGGTTTTTTTTTAATAACTAGCAAGTCATCTGCTGATTATATTTTTGGGTTCTTTTCTTTTTTTTTTTTTTGGAAGAAGAAGGCCAAGTAGACTTTGAGGCAAAATTCAGATGAGCAAAGCTAGGAGTAAACCTAGTGAAAAGACATCTTGGAGCAGAATAACCATAAATAAATTAAAACTGTAAAGCAAGAAAAAAATTTAAAAAAAGAAGAAAAAGAAAGGACATGGAGTTTTGAAGGCTTATGCCAAGCTATAGAAAATGGAAGGCATGTTTTTAAGCACCAAAGGTGGAGGTCAACACTATAGGGAAAATCTGACTATATTAACTGTGTAAAGCATAGCTGTTTCAGGACTGTGCCAGTGGCAGAAATCAGATTGCAAATGATCAAAGAGGATGGTTTATGTTGTAAAAAACATACACTACCTCACATACACATAGTAAAAATGATCCAGGAACATTACCAGTAGTTATTCTGGAGTTAAATCCAGAACTTGTAGACCATGCTAACTCTAAAATAACGCAAGTGTAAGAGATCTTTAAAAGTTACACAACTTGCTAAGTGACAGCTATGATGAGAGAAACCCTCTGCTACTTTGGACCTTCCTCAAAGAGACGCTTTTCCTCCCATGAAAACAGAATTATAACTATGCAGATGTGGCAGATGTTAGTATATGAATATTTATAAATCCAGAGGATATTTTGGTCTACCTCACCAGGCATGTTAATATTTGAATAGATTAATCAAAGCACTGAGTTCACAAAACAAACTGCCCCCTCACCTCCTCTGAGTTGGAAGTGGTTTGTAGTCTGAATGATGTGATGCTCGAGGTACTCAGCCCCAGGCTTGTGCCTGTATCACCTCATGGAGTATCTCCAGACCTGTATCACCTCATGGGGGTACTTCCAGACCTGTATCACCTCATGGGGGTACTTCCAGACCTTGGAAGGGAGTGTAGGGCAGCAACACTGGGTTTCCAAAGGAGCCAGGGCATGACAGAACCACAGCCCAACATAGTGTGGAGGTGTGTGGGCATCGCTAGCTCAGGGCTGAGCTTAGGCTGGTCTGGTGGCGCTGCGCTTGAGCTTACAGCTCATCCCTCTGGCAATGACTTCCAGCATTCCCAGCAGATCACAGGGGCAACTAGCCTGCACTAGGACCATGAACAACAAAGGCCTCCTGGCACAATACAGCAGTTTGACCCATTATCTTCAGTTTCCTTGAACTCAAGAGCACTAAGACACCTTTCTGGCACCTAAACCCAAGCACCACACATGGCCCCAAGCATTGGCCATGATGGGTTGGGTGGAAACTTCACCAATAAACCATTTTTGGAAAACCATTTTGAAATCAATTTTTTTCATGGAACTATATGAAATTTAGGGTTTGCATGAATAGTAGTAACATAATAAAACATTTTTAACCAGAACTGAAATAAGTTTCTTTTATAGAAACATTATGTATACGTCCACACACACAGAAGGCATTGACGTTACTGTGGGAGGAATCAAAATGGCATTAAAGCAAAACTACATGTTAAATTGCTTTCCATGCCTTAAAAGCCAGCAAAGGAGAACAATGTTCAGTACATGCCTCTTCATTTCTACTAGACTGGAAAGTAACACACCTTTTGCCCTTTTATCAATTTCATGTGTATTTTGTACACTCATTTTCAAGTTTATGATTTCACATATACACTATACAAGCACTGGCAATATATATTGTTAACGCTGTCTTATTTTCCAGTATTAATGGTATCCCATGTGGATCAACGTTTTTAATAAGAAGAATCACAGTGGTCCTTGAGTGATGGGAAAACAATGGCATTATCTTTATTAAAATATTTTCTCTGTTTTTTTTTTTTTTTTTTTTTTTTTTTTTGGGGGAGGGGGCTGTTTTTTAC